>OX467312.1:3495412-3580412 GCA_950108535.1 Agriphila straminella | reverse complement strand
ATAATCCCGCCAATTTTATTTATGTTCTTTTTAGTGTCTTATCTTTGGGTTCTTTTCTAAAAAATATCCCGCTAAATCAATTAGGTCCTTTTTAGTGTCTTATATTTGGGTTCTTTTTTATATATTTGAGGGAGATTAGTTGTTCAGTCTTGCAACAATCCATTCAATCAGTCTGGTACGATCTTCAGTCTGTAAAAATTCAAAGTCTATACAAACTGATGAAGTGGACTGATGCCAGACTGATCATGTAGTTTCCCTCTTAGTTAGCTCGGTGGCGCAGTGGTTTAGCGCCTGGCCCAGCGATTGCGGAAGTTAAGCAACGTTCGCAAGGGTCGGTCATGGGATGGGTGACCAAAAATATATTATCTCGAGCTCCTCCGTGCTTCAGAAGGCACGTTAAGCCGTTGGTCCCAGCTGCATTTGCAGTCGTTAACACCCACCAATCCGCATTGGGCCCGCGTGGTGGGTTATGGCCCGTCCTCCTTACCACCCATAAGGAAGGCCTGTGCCCCACAGTGGGGTCATCAAAAATGGCTGATGGACAACTATAAATACTATAGGTACTGCTATTTTTTTTTCTCGCAGTCAATGGTAAAAAGTAGAGTACACAACTCGTGAAAAAAAAATTTCATCTCGGTCCTTTGTATCCCTCGCTTCGCTCAGGATTCTACTTTTGAATCCCTCGCTACGCTCGGGATTCAACAAATAAAATTAAAAATAAAAGTAAAAGTAAAAGTAAAAGTAAAAGTTACCGTAAAAAAGTAAAAGTAAAAGTAAAAGTAAAAGTAAAAGTAAAAATAAAAATAAAAATAAAAATAAAGTAAAAGTAAAAATAAAAATAAAAATAAAAGTAAAAATAAAAATAAAAATAAAAATAAAAATAAAAATAAAAATAAAAATAAAAATAAAAATAAAAGTAAAAATAAAAATAAAAGTAAAAGTAAAAGTAAAAGTAAAAGTAAAAGTAAAAGTAAAAGTAAAAGTAAAAGTAAAAGTAAAAGTAAAAGTAAAAGTAAAAGTAAAAGTAAAAGTAAAAGTAAAAGTAAAAGTAAAAGTAAAAGTAAAAGTAAAAGTAAAAGTAAAAGTAAAAGTAAAAGTAAAAGTAAAAGTAAAAGTAAAAGTAAAAGTAAAAGTAAAAGTAAAAGTAAAAGTAAAAGTAAAAGTAAAAGTAAAAGTAAAAGTAAAAGTAAAAGTAAAAGTAAAAGTAAAAGTAAAAGTAAAAGTAAAAGTAAAAGTAAAAGTAAAAGTAAAAGTAAAAGTAAAAGTAAAAGTAAAAGTAAAAGTAAAAGTAAAAGTAAAAGTAAAAGTAAAAGTAAAAGTAAAAGTAAAAGTAAAAGTAAAAGTAAAAGTAAAAGTAAAAGTAAAAGTAAAAGTAAAAGTAAAAGTAAAAGTAAAAGTAAAAGTAAAAGTAAAAGTAAAAGTAAAAGTAAAAGTAAAAGTAAAAGTAAAAGTAAATGTAAAAGTAAAAGTAAAAGTAAAAGTAAAAGTAAAAGTAAAAGTAAAAGTAAAAGTAAAAGTAAAAGTAAAAGTAAAAGTAAAAGTAAAAGTAAAAGTAAAAGTAAAAGTAAAAGTAAAAGTAAAAGTAAAAGTAAAAGTAAAAGTAAAAGTAAAAGTAAAAGTAAAAGTAAAAGTAAAAGTAAAAGTAAAAGTAAAAGTAAAAGTAAAAGTAAAAGTAAAAGTAAAAGTAAAAGTAAAAGTAAAAATAAAAAAAAAAAAAAAAATAAAAATAAAAATAAAAATAAAAATAAAAAAATAAAAATAAAAAAAAAAAAAAAAAAAAAAAAGTAAAAGTAAAAGTAAAATTAAACTGAACAACTTTTATTATAGGACTAACCCCGAAATCACGAAAAAAAATCAGCTGTTCCATTCAAAAATATTTTGAATTTGGAACAAGCGCGCATCGTATGAATTAGGTACAAAAAAATTAAAGGTGCTGAAAGTATGGTATGGAGCTATTCCATAGATAAAGATATAGTTCTACAATTAAATGACAAAAATAATCCCGCCAATTTTATTTATGTTCTTTTTAGTGTCTTATCTTTGGGTTCTTTTCTAAAAAATATCCCGCTAAATCAATTAGGTCCTTTTTAGTGTCTTATATTTGGGTTCTTTTTTATATATTTGAGGGAGATTAGTTGTTCAGTCTTGCAACAATCCATTCAATCAGTCTGGTACGATCTTCAGTCTGTAAAAATTCAAAGTCTATACAAACTGATGAAGTGGACTGATGCCAGACTGATCATGTAGTTTCCCTCTTAGTTAGCTCGGTGGCGCAGTGGTTTAGCGCCTGGCCCAGCGATTGCGGAAGTTAAGCAACGTTCGCAAGGGTCGGTCATGGGATGGGTGACCAAAAATATATTATCTCGAGCTCCTCCGTGCTTCAGAAGGCACGTTAAGCCGTTGGTCCCAGCTGCATTTGCAGTCGTTAACACCCACCAATCCGCATTGGGCCCGCGTGGTGGGTTATGGCCCGTCCTCCTTACCACCCATAAGGAAGGCCTGTGCCCCACAGTGGGGTCATCAAAAATGGCTGATGGACAACTATAAATACTATAGGTACTGCTATTTTTTTTTCTCGCAGTCAATGGTAAAAAGTAGAGTACACAACTCGTGAAAAAAAAATTTCATCTCGGTCCTTTGTATCCCTCGCTTCGCTCAGGATTCTACTTTTGAATCCCTCGCTACGCTCGGGATTCAACAAATAAAATTAAAAATAAAAGTAAAAGTAAAAGTTACCGTAAAAAAGTAAAAGTAAAAGTAAAAGTAAAAGTAAAAATAAAAATAAAAATAAAAATAAAGTAAAAGTAAAAATAAAAATAAAAATAAAAGTAAAAATAAAAATAAAAATAAAAATAAAAATAAAAATAAAAATAAAAATAAAAATAAAAATAAAAATAAAAATAAAAATAAAAATAAAAATAAAAATAAAAATAAAAGTAAAAGTAAAAGTAAAAGTAAAAATAAAAGTTAAAATAAAAATAAAAGTAAAAGTAAAAATAAAAAAATAAAAAAAAAAAAAAAAAAAAAAAAAAAAAAAAAAAGTAAAAGTAAAAGTAAAAGTAAAAGTAAAAAAAAAGTAAAAATAAAAATAAAAATAAACTGAACAACTTTTATTATAGGACTAACCCCGAAATCACGAAAAAAAATCAGCTGTTCCATTCAAAAATATTTTGAATTTGGAACAAGCGCGCATCGTATGAATTAGGTACAAAAAAATTAAAGGTGCTGAAAGTATGGTATGGAGCTATTCCATAGATAAAGATATAGTTCTACAATTAAATGACAAAAATAATCCCGCCAATTTTATTTAGGTTCTTTTTAGTGTCTTATCTTTGGGTTCTTTTCTAAAAAATATCCCGCTAAATCAATTAGGTCCTTTTTAGTGTCTTATATTTGGGTTCTTTTTTATATATTTGAGGGAGATTAGTTGTTCAGTCTTGCAACAATCCATTCAATCAGTCTGGTACGATCTTCAGTCTGTAAAAATTCAAAGTCTATACAAACTGATGAAGTGGACTGATGCCAGACTGATCATGTAGTTTCCCTCTTAGTTAGCTCGGTGGCGCAGTGGTTTAGCGCCTGGCCCAGCGATTGCGGAAGTTAAGCAACGTTCGCAAGGGTCGGTCAGGATGGGTGACCAAAAATATATTATCTCGAGCTCCTCCGTGCTTCAGAAGGCACGTTAAGCCGTTGGTCCCAGCTGCATTTGCAGTCGTTAACACCCACCAATCCGCATTGGGCCCGCGTGGTGGGTTATGGCCCGTCCTCCTTACCACCCATAAGGAAGGCCTGTGCCCCACAGTGGGGTCATCAAAAATGGCTGATGGACAACTATAAATACTATAGGTACTGCTATTTTTTTTTCTCGCAGTCAATGGTAAAAAGTAGAGTACACAACTCGTGAAAAAAAAATTTCATCTCGGTCCTTTGTATCCCTCGCTTCGCTCAGGATTCTACTTTTGAATCCCTCGCTACGCTCGGGATTCAACAAATAAAATTAAAAATAAAAGTAAAAGTAAAAGTAAAAGTTACCGTAAAAAAGTAAAAGTAAAAGTAAAAGTAAAAGTAAAAATAAAAATAAATGACAAAAATAATCCCGCCAATTTTATTTAGGTTCTTTTTAGTGTCTTATCTTTGGGTTCTTTTCTAAAAAATATCCCGCTAAATCAATTAGGTCCTTTTTAGTGTCTTATATTTAGGTTCTTTTTTATATATTTGAGGGAGATTAGTTGTTCAGTCTTGCAACAATCCATTCAATCAGTCTGGTACGATCTTCAGTCTGTAAAAATTCAAAGTCTATACAAACTGATGAAGTGGACTGATGCCAGACTGATCATGTAGTTTCCCTCTTACCAATTATAGTAGGTAACAAATAAAATTAAAAATAAAAGTAAAAGTAAAAGTAAAAGTAAAAGTTACCGTAAAAAAGTAAAAGTAAAAGTAAAAGTTAAAGTAAAAATAAAAAAAAAAATAAAAAAAAAGTAAAAGTAAAAATAAAAATAAAAATAAAAGTAAAAATAAAAATAAAAATAAAAATAAAAATAAAAATAAAAATAAAAATAAAAATAAAAATAAAAATAAAAATAAAAATAAAAATAAAAATAAAAATAAAAATAAAAATAAAAATAAAAATAAAAATAAAAATAAAAATAAAAATAAAAATAAAAATAAAAATAAAAATAAAAATAAAAATAAAAATAAAAATAAAAATAAAAATAAAAATAAAAATAAAAATAAAAATAAAAGTAAAAGTAAAAGTAAAAGTAAAAATAAAAGTTAAAATAAAAGTAAAAGTAAAAATAAAAAAAAATAAAAAATAAAAAAAAAAAAAAAAAAAAAAAAAAGTAAAAGTAAAAGTAAAAGTAAAAGTAAAAGTAAAAAAAAAGTAAAAATAAAAATAAACTGAACAACTTTTATTATAGGACTAACCCCGAAATCACGAAAAAAAATCAGCTGTTCCATTCAAAAATATTTTGAATTTGGAACAAGCGCGCATCGTATGAATTAGGTACAAAAAAATTAAAGGTGCTGAAAGTATGGTATGGAGCTATTCCATAGATAAAGATATAGTTCTACAATTAAATGAAAAAAATAATCCCGCCAATTTTATTTAGGTTCTTTTTAGTGTCTTATCTTTGGGTTCTTTTCTAAAAAATATCCCGCTAAATCAATTAGGTCCTTTTTAGTGTCTTATATTTGGGTTCTTTTTTATATATTTGAGGGAGATTAGTTGTTCAGTCTTGCAACAATCCATTCATCCATTTTTTTTTCTCGCAGTCAATGGTAAAAAGTAGAGTACACAACTCGTGAAAAAAAAATTTCATCTCGGTCCTTTGTATCCCTCGCTTCGCTCAGGATTCTACTTTTGAATCCCTCGCTACGCTCGGGATTCAACAAATAAAATTAAAAATAAAAGTAAAAGTAAAAGTAAAAGTAAAAGTAAAAGTAAAAGTAAAAGTAAAAGTAAAAGTAAAAGTTACCGTAAAAAAGTAAAAGTAAAAGTAAAAGTAAAAGTAAAAGTAAAAATAAAAATAAAAATAAAAATAAAAATAAAAATAAAAGTAAAAGTAAAAGTAAAAGTAAAAGTAAAAGTAAAAGTAAAAGTAAAAGTAAAAGTAAAAGTAAAAGTAAAAGTAAAAGCAAAAGCAAAAGCAAAAGCAAAAGCAAAAGCAAAAGCAAAAGCAAAAGCAAAAGCAAAAGCAAAAGCAAAAGCAAAAGCAAAAGCAAAAGCAAAAGCAAAAGCAAAAGCAAAAGCAAAAGCAAAAGCAAAAGCAAAAGCAAAAGCAAAAGCAAAAGCAAAAGCAAAAGCAAAAGCAAAAGCAAAAGCAAAAGCAAAAGCAAAAGCAAAAGCAAAAGCAAAAGCAAAAGCAAAAGCAAAAGCAAAAGCAAAAGCAAAAGCAAAAGCAAAAGCAAAAGCAAAAGCAAAAGCAAAAGCAAAAGCAAAAGCAAAAGCAAAAGCAAAAGCAAAAGCAAAAGCAAAAGCAAAAGCAAAAGCAAAAGCAAAAGCAAAAGCAAAAGCAAAAGCAAAAGCAAAAGCAAAAGCAAAAGCAAAAGCAAAAGCAAAAGCAAAAGCAAAAGCAAAAGCAAAAGCAAAAGCAAAAGCAAAAGCAAAAGCAAAAGCAAAAGCAAAAGCAAAAGCAAAAGCAAAAGCAAAAGCAAAAGCAAAAGCAAAAGCAAAAGCAAAAGCAAAAGCAAAAGCAAAAGCAAAAGCAAAAGCAAAAGCAAAAGCAAAAGCAAAAGTAAAAGTAAAAGTAAAAATAAAAATAAAAATAAAAAAAAATAAAAGTGAAAGTGAAAGTGAAAGTGAAAGTAAAAGAAAAAGTGAAAGTAAAAGTAAAAGTAAAAGTAAAAATAAAAGTAAAAGTAAAAATAAAAATAAAAGTAAAAGTAAAAGTAAAAGTAAAAGTAAAAATAAAAATAAAAATAAAAATAAAAATAAAAATAAAAGTAAAAGTAAAAGTAAAAGTAAAAGTAAAAGTAAAAGTAAAAGTAAAAGTAAAAGTAAAAGTAAAAGTAAAAGTAAAAGTAAAAGTAAAAGTAAAAGTAAAAGTAAAAGTAAAAGTAAAAGTAAAAGTAAAAGTAAAAGTAAAAGTAAAAGTAAAAGTAAAAGTAAAAGTAAAAGTAAAAGTAAAAGTAAAAGTAAAAGTAAAAGTAAAAGTAAAAGTAAAAGTAAAAGTAAAAGTAAAAGTAAAAGTAAAAGTAAAAGTAAAAGTAAAAGTAAAAGTAAAAGTAAAAGTAAAAGTAAAAGTAAAAGTAAAAGTAAAAGTAAAAGTAAAAGTAAAAGTAAAAGTAAAAGTAAAAGTAAAAGTAAAAGTAAAAGTAAAAGTAAAAGTAAAAGTAAAAGTAAAAGTAAAAGTAAAAGTAAAAGTAAAAGTAAAAGTAAAAGTAAAAGTAAAAGTAAAAGTAAAAGTAAAAGTAAAAGTAAAAGTAAAAGTAAAAGTAAAAGTAAAAGTAAAAATAAAAATAAAAAAAAATAAAAATAAAAATAAAAGTAAAAGTAAAAGTGAAAGTGAAAGTAAAAGAAAAAGTGAAAGTAAAAGTAAAAGTAAAAATAAAAGTAAAAATAAAAATAAAAGTAAAAGTAAAAGTAAAAATAAAAATAAAAATAAAAATAAAAATAAAAATAAAAATAAAAATAAAAGTAAAAGTAAAAGTAAAAGTAAAAGTAAAAGTAAAAGTAAAAGTAAAAGTAAAAGTAAAAGTAAAAGTAAAAGTAAAAGTAAAAGTAAAAGTAAAAGTAAAAGTAAAAGTAAAAGTAAAAGTAAAAGTAAAAGTAAAAGTAAAAGTAAAAGTAAAAGTAAAAGTAAAAGTAAAAGTAAAAGTAAAAGTAAAAGTAAAAGTAAAAGTAAAAGTAAAAGTAAAAGTAAAAGTAAAAGTAAAAGTTACCGTAAAAAAGTAAAAGTAAAAATAAAAGTAAAAGTAAAAGTAAAAGTTACCGTAAAAAAGTAAAAGTAAAAGTAAAAATAAAAGTAAAAGTAAAAGTAAAAGTAAAAGTAAAAGTAAAAGTAAAAGTAAAAGTAAAAGTAAAAGTAAAAATAAAAATAAAAATAAAAATAAAAATAAAAATAAAAATAAAAATAAAAAGTAAAAGTAAAAATAAAAATAAAAATAAAAATAAAAATAAAAATAAAAATAAAAATAAAAATAAAAGTAAAAGTAAAAGTAAAAGTAAAAGTAAAAGTTACCGTAAAAAAGTAAAAGTAAAAGTAAAAGTAAAAGTAAAAGTAAAAGTATAAGTAAAAGTAAAAGTAAAAGTAAAAATAAAAATAAAAATAAAAATAAAAATAAAAATAAAAATAAAAATAAAAATAAAAATAAAAATAAAAATAAAAATAAAAATAAAAATAAAAATAAAAATAAAAATAAAAATAAAAATAAAAATAAAAATAAAAATAAAAATAAAAATAAAAATAAAAATAAAAATAAAAATAAAAATAAAAATAAAAATAAAAATAAAAATAAAAATAAAAATAAAAATAAAAATAAAAATAAAAATAAAAATAAAAATAAAAATAAAAATAAAAATAAAAATAAAAATAAAAATAAAAATAAAAATAAAAATAAAAATAAAAATAAAAATAAAAATAAAAATAAAAATAAAAATAAAAATAAAAATAAAAATAAAAATAAAAATAAAAATAAAAATAAAAATAAAAATAAAAATAAAAATAAAAATAAAAATAAAAATAAAAATAAAAATAAAAATAAAAATAAAAATAAAAATAAAAATAAAAATAAAAATAAAAATAAAAATAAAAATAAAAATAAAAATAAAAATAAAAATAAAAATAAAAATAAAAATAAAAATAAAAATAAAAATAAAAGTAAAAGTAAGTAAAAGTAAAAGCAAAAGCAAAAGCAAAAGCAAAAGCAAAAGCAAAAGCAAAAGCAAAAGCAAAAGCAAAAGCAAAAGCAAAAGCAAAAGCAAAAGCAAAAGCAAAAGCAAAAGCAAAAGCAAAAGCAAAAGCAAAAGCAAAAGCAAAAGCAAAAGCAAAAGCAAAAGCAAAAGCAAAAGCAAAAGCAAAAGCAAAAGCAAAAGCAAAAGCAAAAGCAAAAGCAAAAGCAAAAGCAAAAGCAAAAGCAAAAGCAAAAGCAAAAGCAAAAGCAAAAGCAAAAGCAAAAGCAAAAGCAAAAGCAAAAGCAAAAGCAAAAGCAAAAGCAAAAGCAAAAGCAAAAGCAAAAGCAAAAGCAAAAGCAAAAGCAAAAGCAAAAGCAAAAGCAAAAGCAAAAGCAAAAGCAAAAGCAAAAGTAAAAGTAAAAGTAAAAATAAAAATAAAAATAAAAAAAAATAAAAGTGAAAGTGAAAGTGAAAGTGAAAGTAAAAGAAAAAGTGAAAGTAAAAGTAAAAGTAAAAGTAAAAATAAAAGTAAAAGTAAAAATAAAAATAAAAGTAAAAGTAAAAGTAAAAGTAAAAGTAAAAATAAAAATAAAAATAAAAATAAAAATAAAAATAAAAGTAAAAGTAAAAGTAAAAGTAAAAGTAAAAGTAAAAGTAAAAGTAAAAGTAAAAGTAAAAGTAAAAGTAAAAGTAAAAGTAAAAGTAAAAGTAAAAGTAAAAGTAAAAGTAAAAGTAAAAGTAAAAGTAAAAGTAAAAGTAAAAGTAAAAGTAAAAGTAAAAGTAAAAGTAAAAGTAAAAGTAAAAGTAAAAGTAAAAGTAAAAGTAAAAGTAAAAGTAAAAGTAAAAGTAAAAGTAAAAGTAAAAGTAAAAGTAAAAGTAAAAGTAAAAGTAAAAGTAAAAGTAAAAGTAAAAGTAAAAGTAAAAGTAAAAGTAAAAGTAAAAGTAAAAGTAAAAGTAAAAGTAAAAGTAAAAGTAAAAGTAAAAGTAAAAGTAAAAGTAAAAGTAAAAGTAAAAGTAAAAGTAAAAGTAAAAGTAAAAGTAAAAGTAAAAGTAAAAGTAAAAGTAAAAGTAAAAGTAAAAGTAAAAGTAAAAGTAAAAGTAAAAGTAAAAGTAAAAGTAAAAGTAAAAGTAAAAATAAAAATAAAAAAAAATAAAAATAAAAATAAAAGTAAAAGTAAAAGTGAAAGTGAAAGTAAAAGAAAAAGTGAAAGTAAAAGTAAAAGTAAAAATAAAAGTAAAAATAAAAATAAAAGTAAAAGTAAAAGTAAAAGTAAAAATAAAAATAAAAATAAAAATAAAAATAAAAATAAAAATAAAAATAAAAGTAAAAGTAAAAGTAAAAGTAAAAGTAAAAGTAAAAGTAAAAGTAAAAGTAAAAGTAAAAGTAAAAGTAAAAGTAAAAGTAAAAGTAAAAGTAAAAGTAAAAGTAAAAGTAAAAGTAAAAGTAAAAGTAAAAGTAAAAGTAAAAGTAAAAGTAAAAGTAAAAGTAAAAGTAAAAGTAAAAGTAAAAGTAAAAGTAAAAGTAAAAGTAAAAGTAAAAGTAAAAGTAAAAGTTACCGTAAAAAAGTAAAAGTAAAAATAAAAGTAAAAGTAAAAGTAAAAGTTACCGTAAAAAAGTAAAAGTAAAAGTAAAAATAAAAGTAAAAGTAAAAGTAAAAGTAAAAGTAAAAGTAAAAGTAAAAGTAAAAGTAAAAGTAAAAGTAAAAGTAAAAATAAAAATAAAAATAAAAATAAAAATAAAAATAAAAATAAAAATAAAAAGTAAAAGTAAAAGTAAAAGTAAAAATAAAAATAAAAATAAAAATAAAAATAAAAATAAAAATAAAAATAAAAGTAAAAGTAAAAGTAAAAGTAAAAGTAAAAGTTACCGTAAAAAAGTAAAAGTAAAAGTAAAAGTAAAAGTAAAAGTAAAAGTATAAGTAAAAGTAAAAGTAAAAATAAAAATAAAAATAAAAATAAAAATAAAAATAAAAATAAAAATAAAAATAAAAATAAAAATAAAAATAAAAATAAAAATAAAAATAAAAATAAAAATAAAAATAAAAATAAAAATAAAAATAAAAATAAAAATAAAAATAAAAATAAAAATAAAAATAAAAATAAAAATAAAAATAAAAATAAAAATAAAAATAAAAATAAAAATAAAAATAAAAATAAAAATAAAAATAAAAATAAAAATAAAAATAAAAATAAAAATAAAAATAAAAATAAAAATAAAAATAAAAATAAAAATAAAAATAAAAATAAAAATAAAAATAAAAATAAAAATAAAAATAAAAATAAAAATAAAAATAAAAATAAAAATAAAAATAAAAATAAAAATAAAAATAAAAATAAAAATAAAAATAAAAATAAAAATAAAAATAAAAATAAAAATAAAAATAAAAATAAAAATAAAAATAAAAATAAAAATAAAAATAAAAATAAAAATAAAAATAAAAATAAAAATAAAAATAAAAATAAAAATAAAAATAAAAATAAAAATAAAAATAAAAATAAAAATAAAAATAAAAATAAAAATAAAAGTAAAAGTAAGTAAAAGTAAAAGTAAAAGTAAAAGTGAAAGTAAAAAAAAAGTAAAAATAAAAATAAAAATAAACTGAACAACTTTTATTATAGGACTAACCCCGAAATCACGAAAAAAAATCAGCTGTTCCATTCAAAAATATTTTGAATTTGGAACAAGCGCGCATCGTATGAATTAGGTACAAAAAAAATAAAAGGTGCTGAAAGTATGGTATGGAGCTATTCCATAGATAAAGATATAGTTCTACAATTAAATGACAAAAATAATCCCGCCAATTTTATTTAGGTTCTTTTTAGTGTCTTATCTTTGGGTTCTTTTCTAAAAAATATCCCGCTAAATCAATTAGGTCCTTTTTAGTGTCTTATATTTGGGTTCTTTTTTATATATTTGAGGGAGATTAGTTGTTCAGTCTTGCAACAATCCATTCAATCAGTCTGGTACGATCTTCAGTCTGTAAAAATTCAAAGTCTATACAAACTGATGAAGTGGACTGATGCCAGACTGTTCATGTAGTTTCCCTCTTTATAGCTCGGTGGCGCAGTGGTTTAGCGCCTGGCCCAGCGATTGCGGAAGTTAAGCAACGTTCGCAAGGGTCGGTCATGGGATGGGTGACCAAAAATATATTATCTCGAGCTCCTCCGTGCTTCAGAAGGCACGTTAAGCCGTTGGTCCCAGCTGCATTTGCAGTCGTTAACACCCACCAATCCGCATTGGGCCCGCGAGGTGGGCTATGGCCCGTCCTCCTTACCACCCATAAGGAAGGCCTGTGCCCCACAGTGGGGTCATCAAAAATGGCTGATGGACAACTATAAATACTATAGGTACTGCTATTTTTTTTTCTCGCAGTCAATGGTAAAAAGTAGAGTACACAACTCGTGAAAAAAAAATTTCATCTCGGTCCTTTGTATCCCTCGCTTCGCTCAGGATTCTACTTTTGAATCCCTCGCTACGCTCGGGATTCAACAAATAAATTAAAAGTAAAAGTAAAAGTAAAAGTAAAAGTAAAAGTAAAAGTAAAAGTAAAAGTAAAAGTAAAAGTAAAAGTAAAAGTAAAAGTAAAAGTAAAAGTAAAAGTAAAAGTAAAAGTAAAAGTAAAAGTAAAAGTAAAAGTAAAAGTAAAAGTAAAAGTAAAAGTAAAAGTAAAAGTAAAAGTAAAAGTAAAAGTAAAAGTAAAAGTAAAAGTAAAAGTAAAAGTAAAAGTAAAAGTAAAAGTAAAAGTAAAAGTAAAAGTAAAAGTAAAAGTAAAAGTAAAAGTAAAAGTAAAAGTAAAAGTAAAAATAAAAATAAAAATAAAAATAAAGTAAAAGTAAAAATAAAAATAAAAATAAAAGTAAAAATAAAAATAAAAATAAAAATAAAAATAAAAATAAAAATAAAAATAAAAATAAAAATAAAAATAAAAATAAAAATAAAAATAAAAATAAAAATAAAAATAAAAATAAAAATAAAAATAAAAATAAAAATAAAAATAAAAATAAAAGTAAAAGTAAAAGTAAAAGTAAAAATAAAAGTTAAAATAAAAATAAAAGTAAAAGTAAAAATAAAAAAAAAAAAAAAATAAAAAAAAAAAAATAAAAAAAAAAAAAAAAAGTAAAAGTAAAAGTAAAAGTAAAAGTAAAAAAAAAGTAAAAATAAAAATAAAAATAAACTGAACAACTTTTATTATAGGACTAACCCCGAAATCACGAAAAAAAATCAGCTGTTCCATTCAAAAATATTTTGAATTTGGAACAAGCGCGCATCGTATGAATTAGGTACAAAAAAATTAAAGGTGCTGAAAGTATGGTATGGAGCTATTCCATAGATAAAGATATAGTTCTACAATTAAATGACAAAAATAATCCCGCCAATTTTATTTAGGTTCTTTTTAGTGTCTTATCTTTGGGTTCTTTTCTAAAAAATATCCCGCTAAATCAATTAGGTCCTTTTTAGTGTCTTATATTTGGGTTCTTTTTTATATATTTGAGGGAGATTAGTTGTTCAGTCTTGCAACAATCCATTCAATCAGTCTGGTACGATCTTCAGTCTGTAAAAATTCAAAGTCTATACAAACTGATGAAGTGGACTGATGCCAGACTGATCATGTAGTTTCCCTCTTAGTTAGCTCGGTGGCGCAGTGGTTTAGCGCCTGGCCCAGCGATTGCGGAAGTTAAGCAACGTTCGCAAGGGTCGGTCAGGATGGGTGACCAAAAATATATTATCTCGAGCTCCTCCGTGCTTCAGAAGGCACGTTAAGCCGTTGGTCCCAGCTGCATTTGCAGTCGTTAACACCCACCAATCCGCATTGGGCCCGCGTGGTGGGTTATGGCCCGTCCTCCTTACCACCCATAAGGAAGGCCTGTGCCCCACAGTGGGGTCATCAAAAATGGCTGATGGACAACTATAAATACTATAGGTACTGCTATTTTTTTTTCTCGCAGTCAATGGTAAAAAGTAGAGTACACAACTCGTGAAAAAAAAATTTCATCTCGGTCCTTTGTATCCCTCGCTTCGCTCAGGATTCTACTTTTGAATAAGATAAAAGAAGAAATAGAACAAATAAAATTAAAAATAAAAGTAAAAGTAAAAGTAAAAGTTACCGTAAAAAAGTAAAAGTAAAAGTAAAAGTAAAAATAAAAATAAATGACAAAAATAATCCCGCCAATTTTATTTAGGTTCTTTTTAGTGTCTTATCTTTGGGTTCTTTTCTAAAAAATATCCCGCTAAATCAATTAGGTCCTTTTTAGTGTCTTATATTTAGGTTCTTTTTTATATATTTGAGGGAGATTAGTTGTTCAGTCTTGCAACAATCCATTCAATCTGTTTGATGCAAAGTAATATTTAAAATGCAGTGATGCAAGATGTCGGATGCAGGGTTGTATGCAGATGATTGCAAAGAAAAGAAAATGCAGTAGTTGTTGTCACGGAATCTAATCGATTAATGTTTAATAAAATTACATTATGTCATAAAGTGCAGCTTGAATCCGGTAGGAAGTGAAAGAAAGCAGGTCACGGCTACGCCGCGTCTGCTATAATTTAACAATATACATAATAAGCAGAATTTTATCTAATAACAAAATAAATCGCATGTACGTGCATCGTACATACTGCCACCGAGAAAACAAAATGAAAGTAAAACAATGTAATAAAATCTAAATCCGAACTAGTACAATAAAATATAACTTAATGTAACACATGTTTTGATCGGCTATTGTAAAAATTAACCGGTTGCAACTATAAATGTAAACATGATACGTAAAACTTAATATCGAAAATATAAAACTATAAAAGAGCTGTAAAATGTAAACTTAAACACAGAAGGGTTAAAATCTTGGTTCATTAGTGTCAAATGTCACGGTGTTCACTGAGGGCCGGGCCCTATCACACTCACTTGGTAACTTATTCATTATTTTATGCTTTTTGTTGTCATATTGCACTACACTATAGATCTCCTCACTTGTGCTTGGCTTTGCGTTCTCACAATGAGTCTTCCCCCCTCTCGAATTACCACTCTTTCCGATTTTGACTTTCCAGCAGTATACAGTGATAATTAAAAGCAAAACGCCTATGCCTATAATCACATAAATCATAATATAATGATGCATATCGTGCGAGGTTAGTGGCTCTATAGTGGATTGATCTTTTAACTTCTGGATATCGCTATGTATTTTCCTAAATTGTGTTTCATGTGTCTCCGGGAATATTGACGAATTCTGGACATCAACTGATGTATGGATAATCTCGTTAAGAGGTGAAATTTCTGGAATTAGCAGGCTTGGTGTTTCAATTGTAATTTTATCGCTATATTGCATATTTGCATACAACATAAAGGTGTTTCCTTTCAGTACACACCCCTTTTCTAACGTTATCAATCCCATGTGACGTAGTGTCTGTGACGTCAAGGTCGTAGGACATATGATGCGGACAATGCACTCGCCGCAACAATAATAAAACCAGGTGTTTACTTTATGTAACTTGACCCAGTTATCGCTACACACCGTAGTTTTTGCATAGCAAAATGATTCGTGTTTGTCACTGTAATTAATTAATTGTGTATCGCAAATAGACGTTTGTCGAGTTATGTCATATACTGGGTGATTGAACTTGCACATCATATTCTGTTGACTAATTGTTTGACATTCATAAATATCTGTTTGATCTAGTGGCACAAACGTGTCTCGGTGTATATTTATAGCGATAAATGCTGTTGCAGGAATAATGTTTATAACCTTAGTTTGGCTAATGCGTTGTGGGATTTTAATTAATTTCATTAGTTCATAAGGCTCGTCATTCAACAACGGTACCTTGACTTCCATTATTAAATAGTTTTGTGTGATACGGCTATGAACTCTAAGTAGTTTATAAAGGTCTTTTATGTTGTCTTGGGTCTCAGGTAGCGCTAAGTGGTGAGCTAAGTGTCGAGCTATTTTATCTAGTTCTTGTTGTAGTTGACCAGGCGATATTAAATGCACATCGATGTGACCTTGATACAGGTTAGTCAGTGTGTTTATTAAGGTTTGTTGCACGAATTTAAGGTTTGTCAATATACTTTCGGCGGCCATAATAGATGTCAAAACATAAAATGATGTTTCATCTTTCGATTTTTGAGCTAAATATTCTCTGTCAAGTGTTGCAAGATGTTTACTTATCATATCCAGGTGTTTTATCATGGTTTGCTCGTTTCTCTGTACAATGTTACTTTCAGCTTCTAAAATGCTTGTCTGGTTTTTGATTAATGTTAATAAGTGGTTTTCATTTTGTTGGATAGTTGTAATGTCGGTCTCATATTTTGAAGCGAATCTTTCGTCGAGTACCCCAAATAAGGTATTGGCCACGTAGCCGATTCCATCTACCAGTCCCCTTCTTACTCTGTTCTGCATCAAATGTTGAGAAGTTAATAAGCTGTTATGATAATGTAACTCTTTCATGTTCTGATCTAATTGATTTAGTAACATTTGGAATTGCATGACCCAATTTTCTCGTTGAAAGTCTTTAATATGTGTTACGTATTGATCAAGTACTACGATGTTATGCCAATAATTTGTCATATTATAGTAAAATATTAATTTCCATTCTTCTTTGATCTCTTGCAGTTCTCCGACCTTATCAAAATAAAGTGATTGATTGTTATTCACCGAAGTGAGCATAAAGCCCGAGTGATTTTGTTGTATCGAGGGTGTCAATAGTCCCATAAACAATAATAATGTATAACAAAATAAACTTTTCCACGTCATATTTTTTCCTCGATTTCTCTTACGCGTGTATGTCTGTTCGTCATTTGCAGGTTTTTCTGGTTCGAGGAGACGCACTAATTTAGTTATGGGCCTTTTAAGTTCTCCCTTGGCGGTTTTCAACGTAACCACACGTGAATGGCCGTCCCGTCCTGGATGTAATTGTATAACTCTGCCGAGTGCCCATTTTCCTGCTGGCAAATGTTCGTCCTTGATGCACACAATGTCATTTAATTGAGGATCTGTTTTGGATTGCTGCCATTTTGACCTAGCTTGAAGTTGTTGTAAATATTCGCTAGACCATTTATCCCAGAAATCTTTACCTAATTTTTGTACAAGTTGCCATCTCTTTCTAAAATCGATGCTGCAGTCGTCTGGCTCTGGGATGGTCAGAAGTTCCGTTCCAGTGAGGAAGTGACCAGGCGTCAAACATTCAATGTCATCAATGCTTTCTGTCAAATTGCACAATGGTCGCGAGTTGAGGCACGCTTCAACTTGGCAAAGCAGCGTAGAAAACTCTTCATAGGTCAGCTTCTGTTGTCCTATTACCCGCTTCACATGAAATTTCATACTTTTGACAGCCGCTTCCCAAAGTCCTCCAGCGCTGGGCCAGGCAGGCGCGTTGAAATGCCATGTGATTCCCATCTCCCCTATTTTATTCAGGAAAGGGGTGTCAATTGTGTCTAAGATGGCCTTGTACTGTTGTCGTAGTACGCGGTTGGCCCCCACAAAATTTGTGCCATTGTCACTATACATGTCACGTGGCTTTCCTCGTCTTGCACAAAATCTTTTAAATGCCGCTATGAACGCTGCTGTACTCAACTCCGTCACAAGCTCTAGATGGACAGCTTTGGTTGCCAAACAAACAAAGACAGCAATGTAAGCTAATAGCGTTTTTACCCCACGACCTTTGTTGGCCTTGATTTCTACGAAACCCGAAAAATCAACCCCTGTATGTGTGTAGGGTCGAGAAACTGTAACCCGAGGCGTGGGGAGGTCAGCCATGATCTGGTTTTGTGGTTTTGCATTAAAGCGGCGGCACGTGACACATTTATGAATCACCCTTTTTACTGCACGATAACCTCCTATAATCCAATACTTTTGTCGCAAATGTGCTAATGTAAGTTTAGGCCCCCCATGAAGAAGTTGGAGATGAGCCTGCTCGATAAGCATGTCAGTCAATCGGTGATTATGGGGCAAAAGCATTGGTTGTTTAGTGTCTTCCTTTAAGTTTGCATTCCTCAATCTTCCCCCTACTCGCAAAATGTTGTCGCTATCAAGAAAGGGGTTTAAACTTCGGATGTTACCCTTTGTACTAATGCACTTGTCATGTTCTATTTTTTGTATCTCGTCCTTGAACTCGTGTAATTGTATTTGTTTTACAATAAACTTTTCTGCAGCATGTAATTCTTGCGGTGTCAGATAACCTCCGCGAGTAAATCGATGAGTCACACGTAGTAGCCAGGCGACTATTCTAATAACGTGACTCATACTACTATGTTTATAAATTAATTCAATTACAATTGACGACGATTGCAATAATTGTGTTATGCATGTTTGTTTTTGCTTTAATTCATAATCTGTGTCAATAATGAATTCCTTTTGCTTCAAAGACTTGTCAAAAGTTTTTAGCCAACCCGGACCTTGCCACCAAAGCGAATGGTTTAGAAGTTGCGTGCACGTCAACCCTCGCGTGGCACAATCGGCGGCGTTTTCTTCGGATTTGACATGACCCCACTGCATCTTCGGGATGTCGTCACGAATCTGTCGTACTCGATTGCCGACAAAGGTTTTCCATGTGGTAGGATCTCGTTTTAACCATGCAAGGACTATCATTGAGTCGGTCCACGCAAAGATGTCATAACTTAGGTTTTCCCATGTATTGGCACGTAATACTGTTTTCATGAGTCTTGAAAGCAGCACTGCCGCGGAAAGCTCTTTACGTGGCAAAGATAGTTTGGTTTTAACTGGCGCTAATCTCGACTTAGCCGCGATGACTCGAATTATACTGTCACCATCTTCCGTCAAAGTGCGTAAATAAATAATGCATGCATACGCTTTATCAGATGCATCACAAAACCCATGTAATTGCACAAATCTTGAAGTATCTCCCAAGTGTCGCGGTATTTTCACCAGTCGAATGTCATCAATGTCCTTGCAAAATTGTCGCCATTTGGTTTGTATATCTTCTGACACCGCGTCATCCCAGTCGCACTCTGAGAGCCAGCATTGTTGGAATAATAATTTCGCTTTAAGTGTTACCGGAGTGAGCCACCCAAGCGGATCGAAAATTTTTGAAATTTCCGAGAGTAACACGCGTTTTGTCACTTTAGTGCAGCTTATGTTAATTTTATTCGAAAACGCAAAGTAATCTGTTTGTGGGTTCCATTGCAACCCAAGCGTTTTTGTCGTGCCTTCGCTTTTAAAGCGCAAAAGCGCAATCTCCATCGCATTAACAATGTCAGCAGATCCTGGTGTAGTTTCGGTCCACATTCCATGAGATCGTTTAAACTGAAACCCGAACCAGTTTTTTGCGATGCATTGAAGACTACCCTTAACTTCGTAGTCACTGAATCCTGTTTCAAAACACCATGATGAGGCAAATAACAAGTCGGTTCACGATCTCTGGGGCTCGGTTTCATGTGACCCATTTCCAAATATTCTGTCATGAATTTTTTGTAATCGTTTGAAAACTCGGTATTTTTATTTAATTTTCCTTCCAGTTGCCTCAATTGTGCTAACGCTAGATGTTTTGATTTACCCAGTTGGCTCTCGAACCCTGGCTTCATGGGATATCGAACCTCATAACGTCCATCTGGTAACCGTTTTGTTGTTGCAGTGTAATATTCTTCACAGTATTGTTCCTGTGACGTCATGGAGCCAGAGGGCTCGTCCTGAATATCTTCTACCTCCCAGTATCGTGCTAAATCATCGCTATTATTCGTGATCACATGACAGTTAAATGTTTTGACGTTGCCAGACATGATCCAACCTAATTGTGTCTGCTGCGCTATCGGTTGGTTTGGACGACCCTTTATTAGACCGCACAACAAAATTTCCGAAAACACATGTGCATCAAAAAGAATATCTATGGGCCTCGAAACGTTATATTCGGGATCAGCTAATGTAATGTTTTTAACGTGCTCTGTGTCGTTAACTGCAAATGACGTATTCGGTAAATGGCTAACAACGCGTGTCATAATTAATGCATCGGTTTCAAATTGATAGTCGGTGCAAACTGATTTGCAACTCAAGTGTATTTTACCTTTACTTTTATTTGACAAAGTACCAACACCTGATATACTTGCATCTAATTTGTCTCTCTGTAAACCTAATCTTTGGGCTGCATTCTCTGTAATCAAAGTAATCTGGGACCCTTGATCGACTAGGGCACGCAACGTCACATATTCTCCTCTAACCGTTGCCACCCGAATTAATGTAGTCGGTAATAATATTTCGTCATCATTGTTCGAGACATAATTGTTTTGCATAGGTTTTTCATAAGTTGACTTCGGCGCTGTCAATGATGTCATAGGCGGCCGTTCTACGTTGCTGAGAGCGCTATGTAACAAAGTATTATGCGGCAAATTGCATTCCTTGCACCTTTTGTCTGAGCCACAAAAACCTTTGTTGTGCACGTATAAACAATTCTTGCATATGTTGTGTTTAGCTAGAACGTGCAGTTTTTCTCTATTTGTCATATCAATAAACTTGGCACATTTGAACAGTGCGTGATCATTTTTGCATAATGGGCACGTTATTTTTCCTAAGCTAAAGTTGCACGTAGGGTGACGCCCGTGGCCTTGATGTCTGATAGCCTGTCGACCCGTTGAGTTATAATTTTTATCATAAGAACGCGATGCATTAAATTGTTGTTTCATCGGCTTATGAGATGAATGAATACCGTTTTCAGGCCTTTTTCGTTGCAATGGCTCTAATGCAATAAATTTACTTTCCAAAAATTGCATAAACTGGTCGAACTTAGGTAACTCCCGTGCATTGGATCTTGATTGCATATAATCCGAATAGGTTTCGGAATCGAGCTTTTCACATAAAATATGTACCAACATCGGATCCCAAGTCGATGTGTCTACATTCAAATTATGTATAGCGTGAATAGTCTCCATTGATGTGTCATACAACCGTTTTAACTCGTAAGAAGTTTGATTTTGCACATTAGGTTGTCTCATAAATATTTGAAAGTTCTTAGTAAATAAAAGTTGCTTATTATTATACCTATGACATAATAAATCCCAACACGTATCATAATTCTCTGGTGCAACATGCAAATGTTGGACGAGCTTTTCCGCCTCGCCCCGCAACCTTCCCTTCAAATGTTGCATCTTTTGTGTTTTTGTAAGAGCTGGATTGTTATGTATAGTTTCCGAGTACAAATCCATGAATGTAGGCCATACGGTATAATTGCCGCCAAACAAAGGAATTTCATATTTTGGCACAGATTGTTGTTGACACACTGACGCATTTAATTTAATATTTAATTGCCGTTTCACTTGCTCATATTTTGTTTCAAGCTCATTAAAAGTTCTATAGTATTCAGAGTCCATTCCAAGCAAAATACCATCGATGTGCAAATGTAAATTATCTATCGGCTTCCAGCGTGACTCTAAACACTTTAATTTGTCATCAATTTCCCACTTTTCCTTTATTTCATCCACTCTAATCGAGTCCACTAACCTGCTAAATGCTCTAAAGTAGGCACGCTGCAAATCGCTTTTTTGTTGCAAGTCTCCAGCCTTACCGTCTTGACTTACGAATTGTGTGCTGTCAAACCTGGTTTGCTGCAACTGCTCAAGAAGTCCGGAACTGGTGGGTGGTCTCGCTTCCTCCACCACAACTGGAACCTCCTTCTGCTCCGCCTTCCACGATAATAAGTCAAAGCGTGTACCTTCATACCATTTCTGGATTACCCCGATGATGCCTTCTACATAATACTGATGAGTTTTCTGCTCCGCCTTCATCAGTTCTCCGTCGTTTTGTTGACATTCTGCCCATAAGTTATCTAAAGCCTCCAATCTCTTTTCAATATACTCTTTGGACTTACGACTGGCCGAATCCTTCTTAAAATTTGCATGGATTCTCTTAATCTCCTCAAAGATATGCTTTTGACGCTCAAATAAGCCCTCCATTGCAATGCAAGAAAAATATGGAAAGATCTTACTTGAATTACTGGACCTCTTCTTTTCTGAATGTGCAGCTCTGGATCGCCGGACCCACGTCGATGCAGGTTCAACAGGATGCAGGCCGATGCGCGGACGCGGTCAGGTTCACTCGCGATGTCACTGGTTAATACCCAGGACTTCGAAACAACTCTTCCCCGAAATAGTAACTTAACGCGAAAGGAATTGAATCTAAAGTCCTTTATCGAAGGACCAAAATGTTTGATGCAAAGTAATATTTAAAATGCAGTGATGCAAGATGTCGGATGCAGGGTTGTATGCAGATGATTGCAAAGAAAAGAAAATGCAGTAGTTGTTGTCACGGAATCTAATCGATTAATGTTTAATAAAATTACATTATGTCATAAAGTGCAGCTTGAATCCGGTAGGAAGTGAAAGAAAGCAGGTCACGGCTACGCCGCGTCTGCTATAATTTAACAATATACATAATAAGCAGAATTTTATCTAATAACAAAATAAATCGCATGTACGTGCATCGTACACAATCAGTCTGGTACGATCTTCAGTCTGTAAAAATTCAAAGTCTATACAAACTGATGAAGTGGACTGATGCCAGACTGATCATGTAGTTTCCCTCTTACCAATTATAGTAGGTAACAAATAAAATTAAAAATAAAAGTAAAAGTAAAAGTAAAAGTTACCGTAAAAAAGTAAAAGTAAAAGTAAAAGTTAAAGTAAAAATAAAAAAAAAAATAAAAAAAAAGTAAAAGTAAAAATAAAAATAAAAATAAAAGTAAAAATAAAAATAAAAATAAAAATAAAAATAAAATTAAAAATAAAAGTAAAAGTAAAAGTAAAAGTAAAAGTTACCGTAAAAAAGTAAAAGTAAAAGTAAAAGTAAAAGTAAAAGTAAAAGTAAAAAAAAAGTAAAAATAAAAATAAACTGAACAACTTTTATTATAGGACTAACCCCGAAATCACGAAAAAAAATCAGCTGTTCCATTCAAAAATATTTTGAATTTGGAACAAGCGCGCATCGTATGAATTAGGTACAAAAAAATTAAAGGTGCTGAAAGTATGGTATGGAGCTATTCCATAGATAAAGATATAGTTCTACAATTAAATGAAAAAAATAATCCCGCCAATTTTATTTAGGTTCTTTTTAGTGTCTTATCTTTGGGTTCTTTTCTAAAAAATATCCCGCTAAATCAATTAGGTCCTTTTTAGTGTCTTATATTTGGGTTCTTTTTTATATATTTGAGGGAGATTAGTTGTTCAGTCTTGCAACAATCCATTCAATCAGTCTGGTACGATCTTCAGTCTCTAAAAATTCAAAGTCTATACAAACTGATGAAGTGGACTGATGCCAGACTGATCATGTAGTTTCCCTCTTAGTTAGCTCGGTGGCGCAGTGGTTTAGCGCCTGGCCCAGCGATTGCGGAAGTTAAGCAACGTTCGCAAGGGTCGGTCATGGGATGGGTGACCAAAAATATATTATCTCGAGCTCCTCCGTGCTTCAGAAGGCACGTTAAGCCGTTGGTCCCAGCTGCATTTGCAGTCGTTAACACCCACCAATCCGCATTGGGCCCGCGTGGTGGGTTATGGCCCGTCCTCCTTACCACCCATAAGGAAGGCCTGTGCCCCACAGTGGGGTCATCAAAAATGGCTGATGGACAACTATAAATACTATAGGTACTGCTATTTTTTTTTCTCGCAGTCAATGGTAAAAAGTAGAGTACACAACTCGTGAAAAAAAAATTTCATCTCGGTCAAAGGACCTAATAAAATTAAATTAATTACAAATAAAATTAAAAATAAAAGTAAAAGTAAAAGTAAAAGTAAAAGTTACTGTAAAAAAGTAAAAGTAAAAGTTACCGTAAAAAAGTAAAAGTAAAAGTAAAAGTAAAAATAAAAATAAAAATAAAAATAAAAATAAAAATAAAAGTAAAAGTAAAAGTAAAAGTAAAAGTAAAAGTAAAAGTAAAAGTAAAAGTAAAAGTAAAAGTAAAAGTAAAAGTAAAAGTAAAAGTAAAAGTAAAAGTAAAAGTAAAAGTAAAAGTAAAAGTAAAAGTAAAAGTAAAAGTAAAAGTAAAAGTAAAAGTAAAAGTAAAAGTAAAAGTAAAAGTAAAAGTAAAAGTAAAAGTAAAAGTAAAAGTAAAAGTAAAAGTAAAAGTAAAAGTAAAAGTAAAAGTAAAAGTAAAAGTAAAAGTAAAAGTAAAAGTAAAAGTAAAAGTAAAAGTAAAAGTAAAAGTAAAAGTAAAAGTAAAAGTAAAAGTAAAAGTAAAAGTAAAAGTAAAAGTAAAAGTAAAAGTAAAAGTAAAAGTAAAAGTAAAAGTAAAAGTAAAAGTAAAAGTAAAAGTAAAAGTAAAAGTAAAAGTAAAAGTAAAAGTAAAAGTAAAAGTAAAAGTAAAAGTAAAAGTAAAAGTAAAAGTAAAAGTAAAAGTAAAAGTAAAAGTAAAAGTAAAAGTTACCGTAAAAAAGTAAAAGTAAAAATAAAAGTAAAAGTAAAAGTAAAAGTAAAAGTTACCGTAAAAAAGTAAAAGTAAAAGTAAAAATAAAAGTAAAAGTAAAAGTAAAAGTAAAAGTAAAAGTAAAAGTAAAAATAAAAATAAAAATAAAAATAAAAATTAAAATAAAAAGTAAAAGTAAAAATAAAAATAAAAATAAAAATAAAAATAAAAATAAAAATAAAAATTAAAATAAAAAGTAAAAGTAAAAATAAAAATAAAAATAAAAATAAAAATAAAAATAAAAATAAAAATAAAAGTAAAAGTAAAAGTAAAAGTAAAAGTAAAAGTAAAAATAAAAGTAAAAATAAAAATAAAAATAAAAATAAAAATAAAAATAAAAGTAAAAGTAAAAGTAAAAGTAAAAGTAAAAGTAAAAGTAAAAGTAAAAGTAAAAAAAAAAGTAAAAATAAAAATAAAAATAAACTGAACAACTTTTATTATAGGACTAACCCCAAAATCACGAAAAAAAATTAGCTGTTCCATTCAAAAATATTTTGAATTTGGAACAAGCGCGCATCGTATGAATTAGGTACAAAAAAATTAAAGGTGCTGAAAGTATGGTATGGAGCTATTCTATAGTATTACTATTCTAAGTATGGTATGGAGATATTCTATATAGTTCTACAATTAAATGACAAAAATAATCCCGCCAATTTTATTTAGGTTCTTTTTAGTGTCTTATCTTTGGGTTCTTTTCTAAAAAATATCCCGCTAAATCAATTAGGTCCTTTTTAGTGTCTTATATTTGGGTTCTTTTTTATATATTTGAGGGAGATTAGTTGTTCAGTCTTGCAACAATCCATTCAATCAGTCTGGTACGATCTTCAGTCTCTAAAAATTCAAAGTCTATACAAACTGATGAAGTGGACTGATGCCAGACTGATCATGTAGTTTCCCTCTTAGTTAGCTCGGTGGCGCAGTGGTTTAGCGCCTGGCCCAGCGATTGCGGAAGTTAAGCAACGTTCGCAAGGGTCGGTCATGGGATGGGTGACCAAAAATATATTATCTCGAGCTCCTCCGTGCTTCAGAAGGCACGTTAAGCCGTTGGTCCCAGCTGCATTTGCAGTCGTTAACACCCACCAATCCGCATTGGGCCCGCGTGGTGGGTTATGGCCCGTCCTCCTTACCACCCATAAGGAAGGCCTGTGCCCGACAGTGGGGTCATCAAAAATGGCTGATGGACAACTATAAATACTATAGGTACTGCTATTTTTTTTTCTCGCAGTCAATGGTAAAAAGTAGAGTACACAACTCGTGAAAAAAAAATTTCATCTCGGTCAAAGGACCTAATAAAATTAAATTAATTACAAATAAAATTAAAAATAAAAGTAAAAGTAAAAGTAAAAGTAAAAGTTACTGTAAAAAAGTAAAAGTAAAAGTAAAAGTTACCGTAAAAAAGTAAAAGTAAAAGTAAAAGTAAAAATAAAAATAAAAATAAAAATAAAAATAAAAATAAAAATAAAAATAAAAGTAAAAGTAAAAGTAAAAGTAAAAGTAAAAGTAAAAGTAAAAGTAAAAGTAAAAGTAAAAGTAAAAGTAAAAGTAAAAGTAAAAGTAAAAGTAAAAGTAAAAGTAAAAGTAAAAGTAAAAGTAAAAGTAAAAGTAAAAGTAAAAGTAAAAGTAAAAGTAAAAGTAAAAGTAAAAGTAAAAGTAAAAGTAAAAGTAAAAGTAAAAGTAAAAGTAAAAGTAAAAGTAAAAGTAAAAGTAAAAGTAAAAGTAAAAGTAAAAGTAAAAGTAAAAGTAAAAGTAAAAGTAAAAGTAAAAGTAAAAGTAAAAGTAAAAGTAAAAGTAAAAGTAAAAGTAAAAGTAAAAGTAAAAGTAAAAGTAAAAGTAAAAGTAAAAGTAAAAGTAAAAGTAAAAGTAAAAGTAAAAGTAAAAGTAAAAGTAAAAGTAAAAGTAAAAGTAAAAGTAAAAGTAAAAGTAAAAGTAAAAGTAAAAGTAAAAGTAAAAGTAAAAGTAAAAGTAAAAGTAAAAGTAAAAGTAAAAGTAAAAGTAAAAGTAAAAGTAAAAGTAAAAGTAAAAGTAAAAGTAAAAGTAAAAGTAAAAGTAAAAGTAAAAGTAAAAGTAAAAGTAAAAGTAAAAGTAAAAGTTACCGTAAAAAAGTAAAAGTAAAAATAAAAGTAAAAGTAAAAGTAAAAGTAAAAGTTACCGTAAAAAAGTAAAAGTAAAAGTAAAAATAAAAGTAAAAGTAAAAGTAAAAGTAAAAGTACAAGTAAAAGTAAAAGTAAAAGTAAAAGTAAAAATAAAAATAAAAATAAAAATAAAAATTAAAATTAAAATAAAAAGTAAAAGTAAAAATAAAAATAAAAATAAAAATAAAAATAAAAATAAAAATAAAAATAAAAGTAAAAGTAAAAGTAAAAGTAAAAGTAAAAGTAAAAGTAAAAATAAAAGTAAAAATAAAAATAAAAATAAAAGTAAAAGTAAAAGTAAAAGTAAAAGTAAAAGTAAAAGTAAAAGTAAAAGTAAAAGTAAAAGTAAAAGTAAAAGTAAAAGTAAAAGTAAAAATAAAAATAAAAATAAACTGAACAACTTTTATTATAGGACTAACCCCAAAATCACGAAAAAAAATTAGCTGTTCCATTCAAAAATATTTTGAATTTGGAACAAGCGCGCATCGTATGAATTAGGTACAAAAAAATTAAAGGTGCTGAAAGTATGGTATGGAGCTATTCCATAGATAAAGATATAGTTCTACAATTGAATGACAAAAATAATCCCGCCAATTTTATTTAGGTTCTTTTTAGTGTCTTATCTTTGGGTTCTTTTCTAAAAAATATCCCGCTAAATCAATTAGGTCCTTTTTAGTGTCTTATATTTGGGTTCTTTTTTATATATTTGAGGGAGATTAGTTGTTCAGTCTTGCAACAATCCATTCAATCAGTCTGGTACGATCTTCAGTCTGTAAAAATTCAAAGTCTATACAAACTGATGAAGTGGACTGATGCCAGACTGATCATGTAGTTTCCCTCTTAGTTAGCTCGGTGGCGCAGTGGTTTAGCGCCTGGCCCAGCGATTGCGGAAGTTAAGCAACGTTCGCAAGGGTCGGTCATGGGATGGGTGACCAAAAATATATTATCTCGAGCTCCTCCGTGCTTCAGAAGGCACGTTAAGCCGTTGGTCCCAGCTGCATTTGCAGTCGTTAACACCCACCAATCCGCATTGGGCCCGCGTGGTGGGTTATGGCCCGTCCTCCTTACCACCCATAAGGAAGGCCTGTGCCCCACAGTGGGGTCATCAAAAATGGCTGATGGACAACTATAAATACTATAGGTACTGCTATTTTTTTTTCTCGCAGTCAATGGTAAAAAGTAGAGTACACAACTCGTGAAAAAAAAAATTCATCTCGGTCAAAGGACCTAATAAAATTAAATTAATTACAAATAAAATTAATTAAAAGTAAAAGTTACCGTAAAAAAGTAAAAGTAAAAGTAAAAGTAAAAGTAAAAGTAAAAGTAAAAGTAAAAGTAAAAGTAAAAGTAAAAGTAAAAGTAAAAGTAAAAGTAAAAGTAAAAGTAAAAGTAAAAGTAAAAGTAAAAGTAAAAGTAAAAGTAAAAGTAAAAGTAAAAGTAAAAGTAAAAGTAAAAGTAAAAGTAAAAGTAAAAGTAAAAGTAAAAGTAAAAGTAAAAGTAAAAGTAAAAGTAAAAGTAAAAGTAAAAGTAAAAGTAAAAGTAAAAGTAAAAGTAAAAGTAAAAGTAAAAGTAAAAGTAAAAGTAAAAGTAAAAGTAAAAGTAAAAGTAAAAGTAAAAGTAAAAGTAAAAGTAAAAGTAAAAGTAAAAGTAAAAGTAAAAGTAAAAGTAAAAGTAAAAGTAAAAGTAAAAGTAAAAGTAAAAGTAAAAGTAAAAGTAAAAGTAAAAGTAAAAGTAAAAGTAAAAGTAAAAGTAAAAGTAAAAGTAAAAGTAAAAGTAAAAGTAAAAGTAAAAGTAAAAGTAAAAGTAAAAGTAAAAGTAAAAGTAAAAGTAAAAGTAAAAGTAAAAGTAAAAGTAAAAGTAAAAGTAAAAGTAAAAGTAAAAGTAAAAGTAAAAGTAAAAGTAAAAGTAAAAGTAAAAGTAAAAGTAAAAGTGAAAGTAAAAGTAAAAGTAAAAAAAAAGTAAAAATAAAAATAAAAATAAACTGAACAACTTTTATTATAGGACTAACCCCAAAATCACGAAAAAAAATTAGCTGTTCCATTCAAAAATATTTTGAATTTGGAACAAGCGCGCATCGTATGAATTAGGTACAAAAAAATTAAAGGTGCTGAAAGTATGGTATGGAGCTATTCCATAGATAAAGATATAGTTCTACAATTAAATGACAAAAATAATCCCGCCAATTTTATTTAGGTTCTTTTTAGTGTCTTATCTTTGGGTTCTTTTCTAAAAAATATCCCGCTAAATCAATTAGGTCCTTTTTAGTGTCTTATATTTGGGTTCTTTTTTATATATTTGAGGGAGATTAGTTGTTCAGTCTTGCAACAATCCATTCAATCAGTCTGGTACGATCTTCAGTCTGTAAAAATTCAAAGTCTATACAAACTGATGAAGTGGACTGATGCCAGACTGATCATGTAGTTTCCCTCTTAGTTAGCTCGGTGGCGCAGTGGTTTAGCGCCTGGCCCAGCGATTGCGGAAGTTAAGCAACGTTCGCAAGGGTCGGTCATGGAATGGGTGACCAAAAATATATTATCTCGAGCTCCTCCGTGCTTCAGAAGGCACGTTAAGCCGTTGGTCCCAGCTGCATTTGCAGTCGTTAACACCCACCAATCCGCATTGGGCCCGCGTGGTGGGTTATGGCCCGTCCTCCTTACCACCCATAAGGAAGGCCTGTGCCCCACAGTGGGGTCATCAAAAATGGCTGATGGACAACTATAAATACTATAGGTACTGCTATTTTTTTTTCTCGCAGTCAATGGTAAAAAGTAGAGTACACAACTCGTGAAAAAAAAATTTCATCTCGGTCCTTTGTCGCTTCGCTCAGGATTCTACTTTTGAATCCCTCGCTACGCTCGGGATTCAACAAATAAAATTAAAAATAAAAGTAAAAGTAAAAGTAAAAGTAAAAGTAAAAGTAAAAGTAAAAGTAAAAGTAAAAGTAAAAGTTACCGTAAAAAAGTAAAAGTAAAAGTAAAAGTAAAAGTAAAAGTAAAAGTAAAAGTAAAAGTAAAAGTAAAAGTAAAAGTAAAAGTAAAAGTAAAAGTAAAAGTAAAAATAAAAATAAAAATAAAAATAAAAGTAAAAGTAAAAGTAAAAGTAAAAGTAAAAGTAAAAGTAAAAGTAAAAGTAAAAGTAAAAGTAAAAGTAAAAGTAAAAGTAAAAGTAAAAGTAAAAGTAAAAGTAAAAGTAAAAGTAAAAGTAAAAGTAAAAGTAAAAGTAAAAGTAAAAGTAAAAGTAAAAGTAAAAGTAAAAGTAAAAGTAAAAGTAAAAGTAAAAGTAAAAGTAAAAGTAAAAGTAAAAGTAAAAGTAAAAGTAAAAGTAAAAGTAAAAGTAAAAGTAAAAGTAAAAGTAAAAGTAAAAGTAAAAGTAAAAGTAAAAGTAAAAGTAAAAGTAAAAGTAAAAGTAAAAGTAAAAGTAAAAGTAAAAGTAAAAGTAAAAGTAAAAGTAAAAGTAAAAGTAAAAGCAAAAGCAAAAGCAAAAGCAAAAGCAAAAGCAAAAGCAAAAGCAAAAGCAAAAGCAAAAGCAAAAGCAAAAGCAAAAGCAAAAGCAAAAGCAAAAGCAAAAGCAAAAGCAAAAGCAAAAGCAAAAGCAAAAGCAAAAGCAAAAGCAAAAGCAAAAGCAAAAGCAAAAGCAAAAGCAAAAGCAAAAGCAAAAGCAAAAGCAAAAGCAAAAGCAAAAGCAAAAGCAAAAGCAAAAGCAAAAGCAAAAGCAAAAGCAAAAGCAAAAGCAAAAGCAAAAGCAAAAGCAAAAGCAAAAGCAAAAGCAAAAGCAAAAGCAAAAGCAAAAGCAAAAGCAAAAGCAAAAGCAAAAGCAAAAGCAAAAGCAAAAGCAAAAGCAAAAGCAAAAGCAAAAGCAAAAGCAAAAGCAAAAGCAAAAGCAAAAGTAAAAATAAAAATAAAAATAAAAAAAACTAAAAGTGAAAGTGAAAGTGAAAGTGAAAGTAAAAGAAAAAGTGAAAGTAAAAGTAAAAGTAAAAATAAAAGTAAAAGTAAAAATAAAAATAAAAGTAAAAGTAAAAGTAAAAGTAAAAGTAAAAGTAAAAATAAAAATAAAAATAAAAATAAAAATAAAAATAAAAATAAAAATAAAAGTAAAAGTAAAAGTAAAAGTAAAAGTAAAAGTAAAAGTAAAAGTAAAAGTAAAAGTAAAAGTAAAAGTAAAAGTAAAAGTAAAAGTAAAAGTAAAAGTAAAAGTAAAAGTAAAAGTAAAAGTAAAAGTAAAAGTAAAAGTAAAAGTAAAAGTAAAAGTAAAAGTAAAAGTAAAAGTAAAAGTAAAAGTAAAAGTAAAAGTAAAAGTAAAAGTAAAAGTAAAAGTAAAAGTAAAAGTAAAAGTAAAAGTAAAAGTAAAAGTAAAAGTAAAAGTAAAAGTAAAAGTAAAAGTAAAAGTAAAAGTAAAAGTAAAAGTAAAAGTAAAAGTAAAAGTAAAAGTAAAAGTAAAAGTAAAAGTAAAAGTAAAAGTAAAAGTAAAAGTAAAAGTAAAAGTAAAAGCAAAAGCAAAAGCAAAAGCAAAAGCAAAAGCAAAAGCAAAAGCAAAAGCAAAAGCAAAAGCAAAAGCAAAAGCAAAAGCAAAAGCAAAAGCAAAAGCAAAAGCAAAAGCAAAAGCAAAAGCAAAAGCAAAAGCAAAAGCAAAAGCAAAAGCAAAAGCAAAAGCAAAAGCAAAAGCAAAAGCAAAAGCAAAAGCAAAAGCAAAAGCAAAAGCAAAAGCAAAAGCAAAAGCAAAAGCAAAAGCAAAAGCAAAAGCAAAAGCAAAAGCAAAAGCAAAAGCAAAAGCAAAAGCAAAAGCAAAAGCAAAAGCAAAAGCAAAAGCAAAAGCAAAAGCAAAAGCAAAAGCAAAAGCAAAAGCAAAAGCAAAAGCAAAAGCAAAAGCAAAAGCAAAAGCAAAAGCAAAAGCAAAAGCAAAAGCAAAAGCAAAAGCAAAAGCAAAAGCAAAAGCAAAAGCAAAAGCAAAAGCAAAAGCAAAAGCAAAAGCAAAAGCAAAAGCAAAAGCAAAAGCAAAAGCAAAAGCAAAAGCAAAAGCAAAAGCAAAAGCAAAAGCAAAAGCAAAAGCAAAAGCAAAAGCAAAAGCAAAAGCAAAAGCAAAAGCAAAAGCAAAAGCAAAAGCAAAAGCAAAAGCAAAAGCAAAAGCAAAAGCAAAAGCAAAAGCAAAAGCAAAAGCAAAAGCAAAAGCAAAAGCAAAAGCAAAAGCAAAAGCAAAAGCAAAAGCAAAAGCAAAAGCAAAAGCAAAAGCAAAAGCAAAAGCAAAAGCAAAAGCAAAAGCAAAAGCAAAAGCAAAAGCAAAAGCAAAAGCAAAAGCAAAAGCAAAAGCAAAAGCAAAAGCAAAAGCAAAAGTAAAAGTAAAAGTAAAAGTAAAAATAAAAATAAAAATAAAAAAAACTAAAAGTGAAAGTGAAAGTGAAAGTGAAAGTAAAAGAAAAAGTGAAAGTAAAAGTAAAAGTAAAAATAAAAGTAAAAGTAAAAATAAAAATAAAAGTAAAAGTAAAAGTAAAAGTAAAAGTAAAAGTAAAAATAAAAATAAAAATAAAAATAAAAATAAAAATAAAAATAAAAGTAAAAGTAAAAGTAAAAGTAAAAGTAAAAGTAAAAGTAAAAGTAAAAGTAAAAGTAAAAGTAAAAGTAAAAGTAAAAGTAAAAGTAAAAGTAAAAGTAAAAGTAAAAGTAAAAGTAAAAGTAAAAGTAAAAGTAAAAGTAAAAGTAAAAGTAAAAGTAAAAGTAAAAGTAAAAGTAAAAGTAAAAGTAAAAGTAAAAGTAAAAGTAAAAGTAAAAGTAAAAGTAAAAGTAAAAGTAAAAGTAAAAGTAAAAGTAAAAGTAAAAGTAAAAGTAAAAGTAAAAGTAAAAGTAAAAGTAAAAGTAAAAGTAAAAGTAAAAGTAAAAGTAAAAGTAAAAGTAAAAGTAAAAGTAAAAGTAAAAGTAAAAGTAAAAGTAAAAGTAAAAGTAAAAGTAAAAGTAAAAGTAAAAGTAAAAGTAAAAGTAAAAGTAAAAGTAAAAGTAAAAGTAAAAGTAAAAGTAAAAGTAAAAGTAAAAGTAAAAATAAAAATAAAAAAAAATAAAAATAAAAATAAAAGTAAAAGTAAAAGTGAAAGTGAAAGTAAAAGAAAAAGTGAAAGTAAAAGAAAAAGTGAAAGTAAAAGTAAAAGTAAAAATAAAAGTAAAAGTAAAAGTAAAAGTAAAAGTAAAAATAAAAATAAAAATAAAAATAAAAATAAAAATAAAAATAAAAATAAAAATAAAAGTAAAAGTAAAAGTAAAAGTAAAAGTAAAAGTAAAAGTAAAAGTAAAAGTAAAAGTAAAAGTAAAAGTAAAAGTAAAAGTAAAAGTAAAAGTAAAAGTAAAAGTAAAAGTAAAAGTAAAAGTAAAAGTAAAAGTAAAAGTAAAAGTAAAAGTAAAAGTAAAAGTAAAAGTAAAAGTAAAAGTAAAAGTAAAAGTAAAAGTAAAAGTAAAAGTAAAAGTAAAAGTAAAAGTAAAAGTAAAAGTAAAAGTAAAAGTAAAAGTAAAAGTAAAAGTAAAAGTAAAAGTAAAAGTAAAAGTAAAAGTAAAAGTAAAAGTAAAAGTAAAAGTAAAAGTAAAAGTAAAAGTAAAAGTAAAAGTAAAAGTAAAAGTAAAAGTAAAAGTAAAAGTAAAAGTAAAAGTAAAAGTAAAAGTAAAAGTAAAAGTAAAAGTAAAAGTAAAAGCAAAAGCAAAAGCAAAAGCAAAAGCAAAAGCAAAAGCAAAAGCAAAAGCAAAAGCAAAAGCAAAAGCAAAAGCAAAAGCAAAAGCAAAAGCAAAAGCAAAAGCAAAAGCAAAAGCAAAAGCAAAAGCAAAAGCAAAAGCAAAAGCAAAAGCAAAAGCAAAAGCAAAAGCAAAAGCAAAAGCAAAAGCAAAAGCAAAAGCAAAAGCAAAAGCAAAAGCAAAAGCAAAAGCAAAAGCAAAAGCAAAAGCAAAAGCAAAAGCAAAAGCAAAAGCAAAAGCAAAAGCAAAAGCAAAAGCAAAAGCAAAAGCAAAAGCAAAAGCAAAAGCAAAAGCAAAAGCAAAAGCAAAAGCAAAAGCAAAAGCAAAAGCAAAAGCAAAAGCAAAAGCAAAAGCAAAAGCAAAAGCAAAAGCAAAAGCAAAAGCAAAAGCAAAAGCAAAAGCAAAAGCAAAAGCAAAAGCAAAAGCAAAAGCAAAAGCAAAAGCAAAAGCAAAAGCAAAAGCAAAAGCAAAAGCAAAAGCAAAAGCAAAAGCAAAAGCAAAAGCAAAAGCAAAAGCAAAAGCAAAAGCAAAAGCAAAAGCAAAAGCAAAAGCAAAAGCAAAAGCAAAAGCAAAAGCAAAAGCAAAAGCAAAAGCAAAAGCAAAAGCAAAAGCAAAAGCAAAAGCAAAAGCAAAAGCAAAAGCAAAAGCAAAAGCAAAAGCAAAAGCAAAAGCAAAAGCAAAAGCAAAAGCAAAAGCAAAAGCAAAAGCAAAAGCAAAAGCAAAAGCAAAAGCAAAAGCAAAAGCAAAAGCAAAAGCAAAAGTAAAAATAAAAATAAAAATAAAAAAAACTAAAAGTGAAAGTGAAAGTGAAAGTGAAAGTAAAAGAAAAAGTGAAAGTAAAAGTAAAAGTAAAAATAAAAGTAAAAGTAAAAATAAAAATAAAAGTAAAAGTAAAAGTAAAAGTAAAAGTAAAAGTAAAAATAAAAATAAAAATAAAAATAAAAATAAAAATAAAAATAAAAATAAAAGTAAAAGTAAAAGTAAAAGTAAAAGTAAAAGTAAAAGTAAAAGTAAAAGTAAAAGTAAAAGTAAAAGTAAAAGTAAAAGTAAAAGTAAAAGTAAAAGTAAAAGTAAAAGTAAAAGTAAAAGTAAAAGTAAAAGTAAAAGTAAAAGTAAAAGTAAAAGTAAAAGTAAAAGTAAAAGTAAAAGTAAAAGTAAAAGTAAAAGTAAAAGTAAAAGTAAAAGTAAAAGTAAAAGTAAAAGTAAAAGTAAAAGTAAAAGTAAAAGTAAAAGTAAAAGTAAAAGTAAAAGTAAAAGTAAAAGTAAAAGTAAAAGTAAAAGTAAAAGTAAAAGTAAAAGTAAAAGTAAAAGTAAAAGTAAAAGTAAAAGTAAAAGTAAAAGTAAAAGTAAAAGTAAAAGTAAAAGTAAAAGTAAAAGTAAAAGTAAAAGTAAAAGTAAAAGTAAAAGTAAAAGTAAAAGTAAAAGTAAAAGTAAAAGTAAAAGTAAAAGTAAAAATAAAAATAAAAAAAAATAAAAATAAAAATAAAAGTAAAAGTAAAAGTGAAAGTGAAAGTAAAAGAAAAAGTGAAAGTAAAAGAAAAAGTGAAAGTAAAAGTAAAAGTAAAAATAAAAGTAAAAGTAAAAGTAAAAGTAAAAATAAAAATAAAAATAAAAATAAAAATAAAAATAAAAATAAAAATAAAAATAAAAATAAAAGTAAAAGTAAAAGTAAAAGTAAAAGTAAAAGTAAAAGTAAAAGTAAAAGTAAAAGTAAAAGTAAAAGTAAAAGTAAAAGTAAAAGTAAAAGTAAAAGTAAAAGTAAAAGTAAAAGTAAAAGTAAAAGTAAAAGTAAAAGTAAAAGTAAAAGTAAAAGTAAAAGTAAAAGTAAAAGTAAAAGTAAAAGTAAAAGTAAAAGTAAAAGTAAAAGTAAAAGTAAAAGTAAAAGTAAAAGTAAAAGTAAAAGTTACCGTAAAAAAGTAAAAGTAAAAATAAAAGTAAAAGTAAAAGTAAAAGTAAAAGTTACCGTAAAAAAGTAAAAGTAAAAGTAAAAATAAAAGTAAAAGTAAAAGTAAAAGTAAAAGTAAAAGTAAAATTAAAAGTAAAAGTAAAAGTAAAAGTAAAAGTAAAAGTAAAAATAAAAATAAAAATAAAAATAAAAATAAAAATAAAAATAAAAATAAAAATAAAAATAAAAAGTAAAAGTAAAAGTAAAAATAAAAATAAAAATAAAAATAAAAATAAAAATAAAAATAAAAATAAAAATAAAAATAAAAGTAAAAGTAAAAGTAAAAGTAAAAGTAAAAGTTACCGTAAAAAAGTAAAAGTAAAAGTAAAAGTAAAAGTAAAAGTAAAAGTAAAAGTAAAAGTAAAAGTAAAAATAAAAATAAAAATAAAAATAAAAATAATGCTTCAGAAGGCACGTTAAGCCGTTGGTCCCAGCTGCATTTGCAGTCGTTAACACCCACCAATCCGCATTGGGCCCGCGTGGTGGGTTATGGCCCGTCCTCCTTACCACCCATAAGGAAGGCCTGTGCCCCACAGTGGGGTCATCAAAAATGGCTGATGGACAACTATAAATACTATAGGTACTGCTATTTTTTTTTCTCGCAGTCAATGGTAAAAAGTAGAGTACACAACTCGTGAAAAAAAAATTTCATCTCGGTCCTTTGTATCCCTCGCTTCGCTCAGGATTCTACTTTTGAATCCCTCGCTACGCTCGGGATTCAACAAATAAAATTAAAAATAAAAGTAAAAGTAAAAGTAAAAGTAAAAGTAAAAGTAAAAGTAAAAGTTACCGTAAAAAAGTAAAAGTAAAAGTAAAAGTAAAAGTAAAAGTAAAAGTAAAAATAAAAATAAAAATAAAAATAAAAATAAAAATAAAAGTAAAAGTAAAAGTAAAAGTAAAAGTAAAAGTAAAAGTAAAAGTTACCGTAAAAAAGTAAAAGTAAAAGTAAAAGTAAAAGTAAAAGTAAAAGTAAAAATAAAAATAAAAATAAAAATAAAAATAAAAATAAAAGTAAAAGTAAAAGTAAAAGTAAAAGTAAAAGTAAAAGTAAAAGTAAAAGTAAAAGTAAAAGTAAAAGTAAAAGCAAAAGCAAAAGCAAAAGCAAAAGCAAAAGCAAAAGCAAAAGCAAAAGCAAAAGCAAAAGCAAAAGCAAAAGCAAAAGCAAAAGCAAAAGCAAAAGCAAAAGCAAAAGCAAAAGCAAAAGCAAAAGCAAAAGCAAAAGCAAAAGCAAAAGCAAAAGCAAAAGCAAAAGCAAAAGCAAAAGCAAAAGCAAAAGCAAAAGCAAAAGCAAAAGCAAAAGCAAAAGCAAAAGCAAAAGCAAAAGCAAAAGCAAAAGCAAAAGCAAAAGCAAAAGCAAAAGCAAAAGCAAAAGCAAAAGCAAAAGCAAAAGCAAAAGCAAAAGCAAAAGCAAAAGCAAAAGCAAAAGCAAAAGCAAAAGCAAAAGCAAAAGCAAAAGCAAAAGCAAAAGCAAAAGCAAAAGCAAAAGCAAAAGCAAAAGCAAAAGCAAAAGCAAAAGCAAAAGCAAAAGCAAAAGCAAAAGCAAAAGCAAAAGCAAAAGCAAAAGCAAAAGCAAAAGCAAAAGCAAAAGCAAAAGCAAAAGCAAAAGCAAAAGCAAAAGCAAAAGCAAAAGCAAAATCAAAAGCAAAAGTAAAAGTAAAAGTAAAAGTAAAAATAAAAATAAAAATAAAAAAAAATAAAAGTGAAAGTGAAAGTGAAAGTGAAAGTAAAAGAAAAAGTGAAAGTAAAAGTAAAAGTAAAAATAAAAGTAAAAGTAAAAATAAAAATAAAAGTAAAAGTAAAAGTAAAAGTAAAAGTAAAAGTAAAAATAAAAATAAAAATAAAAATAAAAATAAAAATAAAAATAAAAGTAAAAGTAAAAGTAAAAGTAAAAGTAAAAGTAAAAGTAAAAGTAAAAGTAAAAGTAAAAGTAAAAGTAAAAGTAAAAGTAAAAGTAAAAGTAAAAGTAAAAGTAAAAGTAAAAGTAAAAGTAAAAGTAAAAGTAAAAGTAAAAGTAAAAGTAAAAGTAAAAGTAAAAGTAAAAGTAAAAGTAAAAGTAAAAGTAAAAGTAAAAGTAAAAGTAAAAGTAAAAGTAAAAGTAAAAGTAAAAGTAAAAGTAAAAGTAAAAGTAAAAGTAAAAGTAAAAGTAAAAGTAAAAGTAAAAGTAAAAGTAAAAGTAAAAGTAAAAGTAAAAGTAAAAGTAAAAGTAAAAGTAAAAGTAAAAGTAAAAGTAAAAGTAAAAGTAAAAGTAAAAGTAAAAGTAAAAGTAAAAGTAAAAGTAAAAGTAAAAGTAAAAGTAAAAGTAAAAGTAAAAGTAAAAGTAAAAGTAAAAGTAAAAGTAAAAGTAAAAGTAAAAGTAAAAGTAAAAGTAAAAGTAAAAGTAAAAGTAAAAGTAAAAGTAAAAGTAAAAGTAAAAGTAAAAGTAAAAGTAAAAGTAAAAATAAAAATAAAAAAAAATAAAAATAAAAATAAAAGTAAAAGTGAAAGTGAAAGTGAAAGTAAAAGAAAAAGTGAAAGTAAAAGTAAAAGTAAAAATAAAAGTAAAAATAAAAATAAAAGTAAAAGTAAAAGTAAAAGTAAAAGTAAAAGTAAAAGTAAAAATAAAAATAAAAATAAAAATAAAAATAAAAATAAAAATAAAAATAAAAATAAAAGTAAAAGTAAAAGTAAAAGTAAAAGTAAAAGTAAAAGTAAAAGTAAAAGTAAAAGTAAAAGTAAAAGTAAAAGTAAAAGTAAAAGTAAAAGTAAAAGTAAAAGTAAAAGTAAAAGTAAAAGTAAAAGTAAAAGTAAAAGTAAAAGTAAAAGTAAAAGTAAAAGTAAAAGTAAAAGTAAAAGTAAAAGTAAAAGTAAAAGTAAAAGTAAAAGTAAAAGTAAAAGTAAAAGTAAAAGTAAAAGTAAAAGTAAAAGTAAAAGTAAAAGTAAAAGTTACCGTAAAAAAGTAAAAGTAAAAATAAAAGTAAAAGTAAAAGTAAAAGTAAAAGTTACCGTAAAAAAGTAAAAGTAAAAGTAAAAATAAAAGTAAAAGTAAAAGTAAAAGTAAAAGTAAAAGTAAAAGTAAAAGTAAAAGTAAAAGTAAAAGTAAAAGTAAAAGTAAAAGTAAAAATAAAAATAAAAATAAAAATAAAAATAAAAATAAAAATAAAAATAAAAATAAAAATAAAAATAAAAAGTAAAAGTAAAAGTAAAAATAAAAATAAAAATAAAAATAAAAATAAAAATAAAAATAAAAATTAAAATAAAAATAAAAATAAAAGTAAAAGTAAAAGTAAAAGTAAAAGTAAAAGTTACCGTAAAAAAGTAAAAGTAAAAGTAAAAGTAAAAGTAAAAGTAAAAGTAAAAGTAAAAATAAAAATAAAAATAAAAATAAAAATAAAAATAAAAATAAAAATAAAAATAAAAATAAAAATAAAAATAAAAATAAAAATAAAAATAAAAATAAAAATAAAAATAAAAATAAAAATAAAAATAAAAATAAAAATAAAAATAAAAATAAAAATAAAAATAAAAATAAAAATAAAAAAAAAATAAAAATAAAAATAAAAATAAAAATAAAAATAAAAATAAAAATAAAAATAAAAATAAAAATAAAAATAAAAATAAAAATAAAAATAAAAATAAAAATAAAAATAAAAATAAAAATAAAAATAAAAATAAAAATAAAAATAAAAATAAAAATAAAAATAAAAATAAAAATAAAAATAAAAATAAAAATAAAAATAAAAATAAAAATAAAAATAAAAATAAAAGTAAAAGTAAGTAAAAGTAAAAGTAAAAGTAAAAGTGAAAGTAAAAAAAAAGTAAAAATAAAAATAAAAATAAACTGAACAACTTTTATTATAGGACTAACCCCGAAATCACGAAAAAAAATCAGCTGTTCCATTCAAAAATATTTTGAATTTGGAACAAGCGCGCATCGTATGAATTAGGTACAAAAAAAATAAAAGGTGCTGAAAGTATGGTATGGAGCTATTCCATAGATAAAGATATAGTTCTACAATTAAATGACAAAAATAATCCCGCCAATTTTATTTAGGTTCTTTTTAGTGTCTTATCTTTGGGTTCTTTTCTAAAAAATATCCCGCTAAATCAATTAGGTCCTTTTTAGTGTCTTATATTTGGGTTCTTTTTTATATATTTGAGGGAGATTAGTTGTTCAGTCTTGCAACAATCCATTCAATCAGTCTGGTACGATCTTCAGTCTCTAAAAATTCAAAGTCTATACAAACTGATGAAGTGGACTGATGCCAGACTGATCATGTAGTTTCCCTCTTAGTTAGCTCGGTGGCGCAGTGGTTTAGCGCCTGGCCCAGCGATTGCGGAAGTTAAGCAACGTTCGCAAGGGTCGGTCATGGGATGGGTGACCAAAAATATATTATCTCGAGCTCCTCCGTGCTTCAGAAGGCACGTTAAGCCGTTGGTCCCAGCTGCATTTGCAGTCGTTAACACCCACGCATTGGGCCCGCGTGGTGGGTTATGGCCCGTCCTCCTTACCACCCATAAGGAAGGCCTGTGCCCCACAGTGGGGTCATCAAAAATGGCTGATGGACAACTATAAATACTATAGGTACTGCTATTTTTTTTTCTCGCAGTCAATGGTAAAAAGTAGAGTACACAACTCGTGAAAAAAAAATTTCATCTCGGTCAAAGGACCTAATAAAATTAAATTAATTACAAATAAAATTAAAAATAAAAGTAAAAGTAAAAGTAAAAGTAAAAGTTACTGTAAAAAAGTAAAAGTAAAAGTAAAAGTTACCGTAAAAAAGTAAAAGTAAAAGTAAAAGTAAAAATAAAAATAAAAATAAAAATAAAAATAAAAATAAAAATAAAAATAAAAATAAAAATAAAAGTAAAAGTAAAAGTAAAAGTAAAAGTAAAAGTAAAAGTAAAAGTAAAAGTAAAAGTAAAAGTAAAAGTAAAAGTAAAAGTAAAAGTAAAAGTAAAAGTAAAAGTAAAAGTAAAAGTAAAAGTAAAAGTAAAAGTAAAAGTAAAAGTAAAAGTAAAAGTAAAAGTAAAAGTAAAAGTAAAAGTAAAAGTAAAAGTAAAAGTAAAAGTAAAAGTAAAAGTAAAAGTAAAAGTAAAAGTAAAAGTAAAAGTAAAAGTAAAAGTAAAAGTAAAAGTAAAAGTAAAAGTAAAAGTAAAAGTAAAAGTAAAAGTAAAAGTAAAAGTAAAAGTAAAAGTAAAAGTAAAAGTAAAAGTAAAAGTAAAAGTAAAAGTAAAAGTAAAAGTAAAAGTAAAAGTAAAAGTAAAAGTAAAAGTAAAAGTAAAAGTAAAAGTAAAAGTAAAAGTAAAAGTAAAAGTAAAAGTAAAAGTAAAAGTAAAAGTAAAAGTAAAAGTAAAAGTAAAAGTAAAAGTAAAAGTTACCGTAAAAAAGTAAAAGTAAAAATAAAAGTAAAAGTAAAAGTAAAAGTAAAAGTTACCGTAAAAAAGTAAAAGTAAAAGTAAAAATAAAAGTAAAAGTAAAAGTAAAAGTAAAAGTAAAAGTAAAAGTAAAAGTAAAAGTAAAAGTAAAAATAAAAATAAAAATAAAAATAAAAATTAAAATTAAAATAAAAAGTAAAAGTAAAAATAAAAATAAAAATAAAAATAAAAATAAAAATAAAAATAAAAATAAAAGTAAAAGTAAAAGTAAAAGTAAAAGTAAAAGTAAAAGTAAAAGTAAAAGTAAAAGTAAAAGTAAAAGTAAAAGTAAAAGTAAAAGTAAAAGTAAAAGTAAAAGTAAAAGTAAAAGTGAAAGTAAAAGTAAAAGTAAAAAAAAAGTAAAAATAAAAATAAAAATAAACTGAACAACTTTTATTATAGGACTAACCCCAAAATCACGAAAAAAAATTAGCTGTTCCATTCAAAAATATTTTGAATTTGGAACAAGCGCGCATCGTATGAATTAGGTACAAAAAAATTAAAGGTGCTGAAAGTATGGTATGGAGCTATTCCATAGATAAAGATATAGTTCTACAATTAAATGACAAAAATAATCCCGCCAATTTTATTTAGGTTCTTTTTAGTGTCTTATCTTTGGGTTCTTTTCTAAAAAATATCCCGCTAAATCAATTAGGTCCTTTTTAGTGTCTTATATTTGGGTTCTTTTTTATATATTTGAGGGAGATTAGTTGTTCAGTCTTGCAACAATCCATTCAATCAGTCTGGTACGATCTTCAGTCTGTAAAAATTCAAAGTCTATACAAACTGATGAAGTGGACTGATGCCAGACTGATCATGTAGTTTCCCTCTTAGTTAGCTCGGTGGCGCAGTGGTTTAGCGCCTGGCCCAGCGATTGCGGAAGTTAAGCAACGTTCGCAAGGGTCGGTCATGGAATGGGTGACCAAAAATATATTATCTCGAGCTCCTCCGTGCTTCAGAAGGCACGTTAAGCCGTTGGTCCCAGCTGCATTTGCAGTCGTTAACACCCACCAATCCGCATTGGGCCCGCGTGGTGGGTTATGGCCCGTCCTCCTTACCACCCATAAGGAAGGCCTGTGCCCCACAGTGGGGTCATCAAAAATGGCTGATGGACAACTATAAATACTATAGGTACTGCTATTTTTTTTTCTCGCAGTCAATGGTAAAAAGTAGAGTACACAACTCGTGAAAAAAAAATTTCATCTCGGTCCTTTGTCGCTTCGCTCAGGATTCTACTTTTGAATCCCTCGCTACGCTCGGGATTCAACAAATAAAATTAAAAATAAAAGTAAAAGTAAAAGTAAAAGTAAAAGTAAAAGTAAAAGTAAAAGTAAAAGTAAAAGTTACCGTAAAAAAGTAAAAGTAAAAGTAAAAGTAAAAGTAAAAGTAAAAGTAAAAGTAAAAGTAAAAGTAAAAGTAAAAGTAAAAGTAAAAGTAAAAGTAAAAGTAAAAGTAAAAATAAAAATAAAAATAAAAGTAAAAGTAAAAGTAAAAGTAAAAGTAAAAGTAAAAGTAAAAGTAAAAGTAAAAGTAAAAGTAAAAGTAAAAGTAAAAGTAAAAGTAAAAGTAAAAGTAAAAGTAAAAGTAAAAGTAAAAGTAAAAGTAAAAGTAAAAGTAAAAGTAAAAGTAAAAGTAAAAGTAAAAGTAAAAGTAAAAGTAAAAGTAAAAGTAAAAGTAAAAGTAAAAGTAAAAGTAAAAGTAAAAGTAAAAGTAAAAGTAAAAGTAAAAGTAAAAGTAAAAGTAAAAGTAAAAATAAAAGTAAAAGTAAAAGTAAAAGTAAAAGTAAAAGTAAAAGTAAAAGTAAAAGTAAAAGTAAAAGTAAAAGTAAAAGTAAAAGTTACCGTAAAAAAGTAAAAGTAAAAGTAAAAGTAAAAGTAAAAGTAAAAGTAAAAATAAAAATAAAAATAAAAATAAAAATAAAAATAAAAGTAAAAGTAAAAGTAAAAGTAAAAGTAAAAGTAAAAGTAAAAGTAAAAGTAAAAGTAAAAGTAAAAGTAAAAGTAAAAGTAAAAGCAAAAGCAAAAGCAAAAGCAAAAGCAAAAGCAAAAGCAAAAGCAAAAGCAAAAGCAAAAGCAAAAGCAAAAGCAAAAGCAAAAGCAAAAGCAAAAGCAAAAGCAAAAGCAAAAGCAAAAGCAAAAGCAAAAGCAAAAGCAAAAGCAAAAGCAAAAGCAAAAGCAAAAGCAAAAGCAAAAGCAAAAGCAAAAGCAAAAGCAAAAGCAAAAGCAAAAGCAAAAGCAAAAGCAAAAGCAAAAGCAAAAGCAAAAGCAAAAGCAAAAGCAAAAGCAAAAGCAAAAGCAAAAGCAAAAGCAAAAGCAAAAGCAAAAGCAAAAGCAAAAGCAAAAGCAAAAGCAAAAGCAAAAGCAAAAGCAAAAGCAAAAGCAAAAGCAAAAGCAAAAGCAAAAGCAAAAGCAAAAGCAAAAGCAAAAGCAAAAGCAAAAGCAAAAGCAAAAGCAAAAGCAAAAGCAAAAGCAAAAGCAAAAGCAAAAGCAAAAGCAAAAGCAAAAGCAAAAGCAAAAGCAAAAGCAAAAGCAAAAGCAAAAGCAAAAGCAAAAGCAAAAGCAAAAGCAAAAGCAAAAGCAAAAGCAAAAGCAAAAGCAAAAGCAAAAGCAAAAGCAAAAGCAAAAGCAAAAGCTAAAGTAAAAGTAAAAGTAAAAGTAAAAGTAAAAATAAAAATAAAAAAAAATAAAAGTGAAAGTGAAAGTGAAAGTGAAAGTAAAAGAAAAAGTGAAAGTAAAAGTAAAAGTAAAAATAAAAGTAAAAGTAAAAATAAAAATAAAAGTAAAAGTAAAAGTAAAAGTAAAAATAAAAATAAAAATAAAAATAAAAATAAAAATAAAAATAAAAATAAAAATAAAAGTAAAAGTAAAAGTAAAAGTAAAAGTAAAAGTAAAAGTAAAAGTAAAAGTAAAAGTAAAAGTAAAAGTAAAAGTAAAAGTAAAAGTAAAAGTAAAAGTAAAAGTAAAAGTAAAAGTAAAAGTAAAAGTAAAAGTAAAAGTAAAAGTAAAAGTAAAAGTAAAAGTAAAAGTAAAAGTAAAAGTAAAAGTAAAAGTAAAAGTAAAAGTAAAAGAAAAAAGTAAAAGTAAAAGTAAAAGTAAAAGTAAAAGTAAAAGTAAAAGTAAAAGTAAAAGTAAAAGTAAAAGTAAAAGTAAAAGTAAAAGTAAAAGTAAAAGTAAAAGTAAAAGTAAAAGTAAAAGTAAAAGTAAAAGTAAAAGTAAAAGTAAAAGTAAAAGTAAAAGTAAAAGTAAAAGTAAAAGTAAAAGTAAAAGTAAAAGTAAAAGTAAAAGTAAAAGTAAAAGTAAAAGTAAAAGTAAAAGTAAAAGTAAAAGTAAAAGTAAAAGTAAAAGTAAAAGTAAAAGTAAAAGTAAAAGTAAAAGTAAAAGTAAAAGTAAAAGTAAAAGTAAAAGTAAAAGTAAAAGTAAAAGTAAAAGTAAAAGTAAAAGTAAAAGTAAAAGTAAAAGTAAAAGTAAAAGTAAAAGTAAAAGTAAAAGTAAAAGTAAAAGTAAAAGTAAAAGTAAAAATAAAAATAAAAAAAAATAAAAATAAAAATAAAAGTAAAAGTAAAAGTGAAAGTGAAAGTAAAAGAAAAAGTGAAAGTAAAAGAAAAAGTGAAAGTAAAAGTAAAAGTAAAAATAAAAGTAAAAGTAAAAGTAAAAGTAAAAATAAAAATAAAAATAAAAATAAAAATAAAAATAAAAATAAAAATAAAAATAAAAATAAAAATAAAAGTAAAAGTAAAAGTAAAAGTAAAAGTAAAAGTAAAAGTAAAAGTAAAAGTAAAAGTAAAAGTAAAAGTAAAAGTAAAAGTAAAAGTAAAAGTAAAAGTAAAAGTAAAAGTAAAAGTAAAAGTAAAAGTAAAAGTAAAAGTAAAAGTAAAAGTAAAAGTAAAAGTAAAAGTAAAAGTAAAAGTAAAAGTAAAAGTAAAAGTAAAAGTAAAAGTAAAAGTAAAAGTAAAAGTAAAAGTTACCGTAAAAAAGTAAAAGTAAAAATAAAAGTAAAAGTAAAAGTAAAAGTAAAAGTTACCGTAAAAAAGTAAAAGTAAAAGTAAAAATAAAAGTAAAAGTAAAAGTAAAAGTAAAAGTAAAAGTAAAAGTAAAAGTAAAAGTAAAAGTAAAAATAAAAATAAAAATAAAAATAAAAATAAAAATAAAAATAAAAATAAAAAGTAAAAGTAAAAGTAAAAATAAAAATAAAAATAAAAATAAAAATAAAAATAAAAATAAAAATAAAAATAAAAATAAAAGTAAAAGTAAAAGTAAAAGTAAAAGTAAAAGTTACCGTAAAAAAGTAAAAGTAAAAGTAAAAGTAAAAGTAAAAGTAAAAGTAAAAGTAAAAGTAAAAGTAAAAGTAAAAGTAAAAGTAAAAGTTACCGTAAAAAAGTAAAAGTAAAAGTAAAATTAAAAATAAAAGTAAAAGTAAAAGTAAAAGTAAAAGTAAAAGTAAAAGTAAAAGTAAAAGTAAAAGTAAAAGTAAAAGTAAAAGTAAAAGTAAAAGTAAAAGTAAAAGCAAAAGCAAAAGCAAAAGCAAAAGCAAAAGCAAAAGCAAAAGCAAAAGCAAAAGCAAAAGCAAAAGCAAAAGCAAAAGCAAAAGCAAAAGCAAAAGCAAAAGCAAAAGCAAAAGCAAAAGCAAAAGCAAAAGCAAAAGCAAAAGCAAAAGCAAAAGCAAAAGCAAAAGCAAAAGCAAAAGCAAAAGCAAAAGCAAAAGCAAAAGCAAAAGCAAAAGCAAAAGCAAAAGCAAAAGCAAAAGCAAAAGCAAAAGCAAAAGCAAAAGCAAAAGCAAAAGCAAAAGCAAAAGCAAAAGCAAAAGCAAAAGCAAAAGCAAAAGCAAAAGCAAAAGCAAAAGCAAAAGCAAAAGCAAAAGCAAAAGCAAAAGCAAAAGCAAAAGCAAAAGCAAAAGCAAAAGCAAAAGCAAAAGCAAAAGCAAAAGCAAAAGCAAAAGCAAAAGCAAAAGCAAAAGCAAAAGCAAAAGCAAAAGCAAAAGCAAAAGCAAAAGCAAAAGCAAAAGCAAAAGCAAAAGCAAAAGCAAAAGCAAAAGCAAAAGCAAAAGCAAAAGCAAAAGCAAAAGCAAAAGCAAAAGCAAAAGCAAAAGCAAAAGTAAAAGTAAAAGTAAAAGTAAAAATAAAAATAAAAATAAAAAAAAATAAAAGTGAAAGTAAAAATAAAAATAAAAGTAAAAGTAAAAGTAAAAGTAAAAATAAAAATAAAAATAAAAATAAAAATAAAAATAAAAATAAAAGTAAAAGTAAAAGTAAAAGTAAAAGTAAAAGTAAAAGTAAAAGTAAAAGTAAAAGTAAAAGTAAAAGTAAAAGTAAAAGTAAAAGTAAAAGTAAAAGTAAAAGTAAAAGTAAAAGTAAAAGTAAAAGTAAAAGTAAAAGTAAAAGTAAAAGTAAAAGTAAAAGTAAAAGTAAAAGTAAAAGTAAAAGTAAAAGTAAAAGTAAAAGTAAAAGTAAAAGTAAAAGTAAAAGTAAAAGTAAAAGTAAAAGTAAAAGTAAAAGTAAAAGTAAAAGTAAAAGTAAAAGTAAAAGTAAAAGTAAAAGTAAAAGTAAAAGTAAAAGTAAAAGTAAAAGTAAAAGTAAAAGTAAAAGTAAAAGTAAAAGTAAAAGTAAAAGTAAAAGTAAAAGTAAAAGTAAAAGTAAAAGTAAAAGTAAAAGTAAAAGTAAAAGTAAAAGTAAAAGTAAAAGTAAAAGTAAAAGTAAAAGTAAAAGTAAAAGTAAAAGTAAAAGTAAAAGTAAAAGTAAAAGTAAAAGTAAAAGTAAAAGTAAAAGTAAAAGTAAAAGTAAAAGTAAAAGTAAAAGTAAAAGTAAAAATAAAAATAAAGTGAAAGTGAAAGTGAAAGTAAAAGAAAAAGTGAAAGTAAAAGTAAAAGTAAAAATAAAAGTAAAAATAAAAATAAAAGTAAAAGTAAAAGTAAAAGTAAAAGTAAAAATAAAAATAAAAATAAAAATAAAAATAAAAATAAAAATAAAAATAAAAATAAAAGTAAAAGTAAAAGTAAAAGTAAAAGTAAAAGTAAAAGTAAAAGTAAAAGTAAAAGTAAAAGTAAAAGTAAAAGTAAAAGTAAAAGTAAAAGTAAAAGTAAAAGTAAAAGTAAAAGTAAAAGTAAAAGTAAAAGTAAAAGTAAAAGTAAAAGTAAAAGTAAAAGTAAAAGTAAAAGTAAAAGTAAAAGTAAAAGTAAAAGTAAAAGTAAAAGTAAAAGTAAAAGTAAAAGTAAAAGTAAAAGTAAAAGTAAAAGTAAAAGTAAAAGTAAAAGTAAAAGTAAAAGTAAAAGTAAAAGTTACCGTAAAAAAGTAAAAGTAAAAATAAAAGTAAAAGTAAAAGTAAAAGTAAAAGTTACCGTAAAAAAGTAAAAGTAAAAGTAAAAATAAAAGTAAAAGTAAAAGTAAAAGTAAAAGTAAAAGTAAAAGTAAAAGTAAAAGTAAAAGTAAAAGTAAAAGTAAAAGTAAAAATAAAAATAAAAATAAAAATAAAAATAAAAATAAAAATAAAAATAAAAATAAAAAGTAAAAGTAAAAGTAAAAATAAAAATAAAAATAAAAATAAAAATAAAAATAAAAATAAAAATAAAAATAAAAATAAAAGTAAAAGTAAAAGTAAAAGTAAAAGTTACCGTAAAAAAGTAAAAGTAAAAGTAAAAGTAAAAGTAAAAGTAAAAGTAAAAGTAAAAGTAAAAGTAAAAATAAAAATAAAAATAAAAATAAAAATAAAAATAAAAATAAAAATAAAAATAAAAATAAAAATAAAAATAAAAATAAAAATAAAAATAAAAATAAAAATAAAAATAAAAATAAAAATAAAAATAAAAATAAAAATAAAAATAAAAATAAAAACAAAAATAAAAAAAAAAATAAAAATAAAAATAAAAATAAAAATAAAAATAAAAATAAAAATAAAAATAAAAATAAAAATAAAAATAAAAATAAAAATAAAAATAAAAATAAAAATAAAAATAAAAATAAAAATAAAAATAAAAATAAAAATAAAAATAAAAATAAAAATAAAAATAAAAATAAAAATAAAAATAAAAATAAAAATAAAAATAAAAATAAAAATAAAAATAAAAATAAAAATAAAAATAAAAGTAAAAGTAAGTAAAAGTAAAAGTAAAAGTAAAAGTGAAAGTAAAAAAAAAGTAAAAATAAAAATAAAAATAAACTTGTGCCAAACCAACCTAATTGCCTATTATTATTCAGACGACTTGGTATTTTTTTCTCTTTTCTTTTTCTTTCTTTCTTACTTTTTAGTATTTTTATACATTATTACTAACATTTACTAACTTAAATCTTTATTATTATTATTTTTCTTGTTATGAGTCTTACAGAATGAGTAAAGATTTCATATAAATTGTTTCAGCTGTTAAGAATTGTTTTTAAGGAGAATTAACAATTCTTTTTCACTGAAGCAATTTATTATTCTAATCTTTTATGGATATTTATTCTTTGGAGATGAATAAATGAGGATGTTAGTTTTGTGAAGATATTACAAATAACAAGTCAACGCCATCTTACGGTGAGACCTAAAAACTATTAATGCGATTGACAAAAGAGGAGCTAAGTCGTGCTTGTCTGTTGCTTTAAAGAATATATGATAAGAAGTACGGCCAACATTCGTTAGATGGCGCTGTTAAAATAAGATAATTAAAAAAAAACTATCTGAATCAATAAAGTCGAAATAGTTTATTTACTCGTACATTACAAGCTGCAGGGACAAAAAGAAACATACATTATTATTACTACAATAAATTATAAAAGCTTGTCTGGTAGAATCAAAAGGAAGCATTAGTTTTCAGACTGGTCAAATTAATAATGTGTTTTCTTCTGAAAAACTTGTCTTCTATGTCCTGTTTCATTCTGTTTATTGTTAGCAAACGGGTGGAGGTGCTATCATGTTTCCAGTGAGTTAAATTATCATCATGAGACATGAAACATTGGTAAACCTGAAAAGTACCAAATGTCAAAATATAGAAATTTGCATCTTCTTAATATTTCATTAAGATATAGAAATATACATAAATCTAGGTATTTTCTGATATTACTGCTAAATAGAACCAGTGTTGATAAGGAATTAATAAACTTAACCAGTACTTATAGTATAACTAACTAACAGTAATGAAAATTAAAGTGGATAAAATTTTGTCGTAGACAAAATTTGGATTTTCATCAGAAAATCAATATTGTTATGTTCTTTATGGGAAATTTATCATTTATTATTGCTACTAAATTAGTCTAACATTTTAAAATAAAAACTACCTTCTTAAGTCATATAGATTTTAAATAGGAGTAAAAAAGCAGATTCTTTGATGTAATAGAATTCCAAAATTAAGCTAATTTAAGAATGCTAATAACTTTTGTGTTTGATAATAGATTCACAAGGTTGAAGTAAAATTGATAAATTCAGATTGTTCTTATTATAATTTAATATAAATAATGTCAAGAAATTTAGGAAAACATTACTTTTTGGATGTGTGAAAAATACCAAAATATGACAAATTGCGCTATTATAAATACCTTTTAACTTTGGCTGATGGTTAGAACTCCTGAAAATGAAACCCCTCTACAGCTGAAAGCTGTAAGCTAACAAAAGACCACATTTAAAAACATTATTACATTATATTGTCTACCTTCAAGTTATTTTTTTTCTCAGTGATTACGTTTTATGAGGTGCGTTCAAGAGAACACTCAACGGATGCGTTCAAATATTAGTATGAACTGTTAAGCGGCATTTAAACTCACAACTATGCTACAAACACGTTACAAACATCTTCCAAATGTGAGATTGGTGTGCGCAAACCAATTGATGTACGTCATGCACGTGTTTTATGCATTTCAAAGATTAATATTACTACTCGTTATTTGCAAATGTTAAGGGGAACATTCGTTAGGCCGAATATGTGATGAAATTATCTAGTTATATAAGATAAGAATAGGATTGCCTACCGGGTAAACAAGGGGTGTGTATTTCAACCATGGTTTGGCTGTTTGTTGATGTTTGTATGCGGGATAAAGTACCTTACTACAGTTATCAATTTAATCCGCGTCTGATTTTCTTAACTATTATGTTTTCACTACGTTGTCATTAAGACAGGGACAGTTTTGTAACAGCTACACTATAAGTGTACGTCTGAGACCGGCTTTACATCAAAATCGTCATTTTCTAGATATTAAGAACACAGCGCAACGAACTACAAACTGTATGGTAACATATCCACTTTGGCGGTTTTAAAAACGCTGACATTTATACAGGCCGCTTGGTTGCTTGTATAATGTAATCGGGTCCTAAAATGAAGTTGTCGTTGTTTTTAACACAGTACATAAGCTGATAGCTAATCTGAGGTCTAAGGGAAAATTAGTGTGGCAAGTCACATTTTCCCCGATCATCGGGAGATTTTTCGACTACGGTATTTTAACTCAAGTTGTTCGAAATTACAAAACCTAAATAATCTAACTAAAATATAGGTTGTTTACATGCAAAACAAGTAATAAAGGGCTAATAATGCGTGGAAATAAAGTAAATTCATGCAAATGTATAAATTGTCTGGAGATAAAATACTTTGAAAATTTTATAGAATATTTGAAATTAATAAGCTACTATCTTATTAGTAGGTTTTACCTATTAAATGTGTTATGTAGTTAATTATGTATGTTGTTTAATTAATTAATAAGGTTTTCCAAGTGTTATAAATGGATATTACTATGTCACCAGGAGTTTGAAAGGCTAAAAAAATTAGCAAATTATTGTTAAGATTGAAAGAAGTATAAATTAAATTACTTTGGTTGGTGATTAATATAAGAAATCTACAAATAAAGTTATTATCGAATAAAAAACTTGAATATTTATAATGGGAGAATTGAGAAAAAGCTGGCAATTTTTAGTATTTATTAATTATTTATTAATTATAGAAAACAGCTGAAAAGCTTACAAATAAGTCATCTAACCGATGTTGAAACTTAAATGCTTGAGGAATTCACATTTCTTTTCTTGTTTTTATGTTCATATAATGATTTATTGACCTTTTAAAAACCACTTGACACTTGGCTGTGGAATCGTTACAGTCGGACATATTTTCTTATGTATCAGGCCATATATGGCATTTTACATAAGGATTCAACGGTTTTTCGAGAATTAAGTGGGGGTTTGAGGGACTTTAAAAGACGAAGATTGAGACCTTCGGGGATAGTTTTTGCGTATATCTAGCAGGAGTCGGAACTCTGCCGAAAAAGTCCAAGAAGCCAGTCAAAGTTTTAAGTGTAAATTTATTGTCTTTTGTTTTAATTAAAAGTTAAATAGTGTTAGTTTGCTGTGAAGAATACATCGTAGATTTTGCATAAATAGCTAGGCATGTTGGTTCGTAACTGGTAAGCAGGTCTCATCTGGTCTTCTAGAATACTGTATTTTATAAACCCTTGTTCGGGACAGTTCTTGCTGCAGTTGGTACAGGCACAGGGCCCTGCTTGTGCTAATTGTTGCAAGGATTAAGGTAGAGTTTCATTGTTGATTTTCCAAGAAGTCTGAAGGACTTCTGAATTCATGGAACTTTTGTCATCGTAAGCGCGTCCAGATGCGATTCTTTTTGTATGAAATCGTGTTGTTGTGCGTGGCTGTGTCTAAGATAGGGGAAGGGAGACTTGCTTACTGTTCCAACAGGTAGGTCACAGTTAGGACTTAGGGTTATCTTTGCTCGCGTAAAGCTCTAGGTCGTCGCCTCTTGAGCTAGCAAAGAAATCGCGACGGGAGTGTTTAGTGACCAGTGTATGTAGTAATCAGTGTCTTTGTGTTTTAGTGAAATGTGCTTAAGTGTTGTGTGTAAAGTGGGTGATTTGTGGTAAACTAAGGTGAGGAGGATCTATTTACGAGGAATAAACAAATAGATTTCAGGTAAGTAAGCATGTTTTCTAAAATCTCCTTCAGTTCATGTTAGGGTAATTAATCAGTGTTTTTTTTTCAGGAATACTATGTTTTGTGTGTTTTAGTGTTATTAGACGACCTAGGTACATTTAGGATCAAAAGTATTCTGTGTTGACCCAGCTATCACTCATACAACATAATTTCTTAACAAATCTAGGCTTTAAATTGAACCTAAAGTTTATTAATTTATTGCCTGTACTGTTTTTTTTAGGTATCTGGCAGATCTAGGGTTAGGATGTCATGTGCTTTGCGGTTAATTAGGTATTTTGTTCACATCTAATACTTCTAGTTTTATTTGTAGGACTAAAAATACCTACATACTTTAACTTCTAATATCAGTAATACTATACTAATCCAATCATTTATTTCATGATTTAAGGTTTTACCAAAATAAATCTAGCTCAAAATTAATAAACTTAATAATAAAGTTTATTAATTAATATGCGAACAAAATATCATTGTTTTCACAGTTATAATCCTTATGACTCATGCAGGTTTCAGAACAATACTAAATTTGACAACGCTGGGCAAATTGAGACCATAAAATTACATAATGAATACCAGTATGAACCATACATTTGTTATGTGTGATTTGGATGGTGTATTTTCAAAAGGTGTTCCTTGCACTTAAACACTTATTTAATTGCCTCAATAAGCAATAGTAATGAGCAAAAGGACCTTTATTGAAAATGACAAAATCCAATATTTGCATGTGTTTTTTCTACTGCTTGGATGAAATTAGTCAAATACCTACTATCTAATCTCAGAGAATAATGAGAGCTGATATAAGTCTAGACTTTAATCAACCAACTTAGTAAGACTACTTCATCCAAACAATAGTTATTATCTATATGATAAAAGCTGCTTGTATGTACTTATATATGCATACACCTATACACAAACAATCAAATTGTAGTTTGAAATGTCTGTGGATTTAATCCGCAGATATTTTAAATGAGGTATAAAGGTAAAGTTGAGCGACCCTGGATTTTAACAATAATTGTTGAGTCTATTGGTAGTTTTCAGCAGACGATCATAAACCCTTAGAGTTTTATTTTAGGGCTTTCCCCGAGGTAATTACAAGTCTAGTTACGACATTCAATCTCATTTATCAAGCGGCTAAAATAGGCTTGTTTGAAAAATGTTGAGGGCTTGGGCAGTTCTTGGCCTTGTGCCTTGAAACTCTAACACCATAGTTAATAGTGATTTGTTAGAATGTGATGTTATGACTGAACACCTTAAGCCATGTTAGGCGGACCTGCCAGTGGAGAATCTGTGTGTACAGTCATATCATATTCTGATGAGATTACTGTTAATTATGAGGCTTGATCAGATGTCCATTGGTTTCCTGATGCAATTACTTCAAAACTAAAACTTTGTCCTTGTGATATCAGTGGTTGTGGACAAATCTCCATTCGGCTATTGATATACAAGGCAGAGTACATCCACCTCCCTGTGTTCCTATTTTTATGACCGTTTGGTGAACTAAAACCAAAGCTTGATAGACTTTAGAAATAACTTAAAGTTGGGAGCTTAGCCGGTAAAGGTTGCTGGTTTGGTATACTCTATACAGACTTATATTATACATTACAAGACAGAATTATTTGTCTATTTTATAATCCTACTGACCCACATCAGTACCTGATTTAATCATACTATGATTTAACAATGCGTTCAATGTCATTTGAACTGTTCCAATTGGTTCAGCGATATGCTGTTTTTTCCATGTCAATGCAATAGTCTTGTAACATACATGGATTTTATACAGAACACAACTATACAATGGCAGCCGTTGGCTGTTACTATAATCACAAATTTTAATCCCCTGATAGAGCTTAGTCTGGAAATATGCGGAGCCACGAATATACGCCAGTAACTGGATTTGCTCAGTGCCATCCACCGAAAGCGTTGACGGTAGGTTTCCGTACCAGCTGACCTCTATGGGAACTTATACTACACAAACCTATGGACATGCAGGCTGATTCGCTCACCTAATTGTACCTGGGAACACCACATTGTGCCTCCCTAGTGGTCGGTACCATCACCAACTTATGTAATCACTTGGTATAGATTCTACGGAACTATCCCAATGCTTACCCAACTCCTGGCTGTGTATGTTGCATGGTGACGCAATGACATGGAATACTACTAGGAACATTTACATCTATTCCAGTATGGTTAAATCGGTGTACCTTCCTCTTTCATGTCGATTTTGAATAGCGCCACAGTTGCGCAGTACATAGTTACCGGGAAAGCATCTAGTTATGCTGGTGTGCGTTTGGAATTAAGGTCGGGGGCTGGTGGTAGAGACCTTCCAAGGCTTATAGCCTTGGCTCCATTATCTTCATCCTTATTTATTTATCTTTAATTTATCCAAATCATCAATATAATTTATGCTATGTCAAATATTAATATATTATAATGCTTATTAATTTTAAGATCAGAATAAGGCTTTTTAGTTATAGGATAGAATTAGTACATGTGCACTTGATAATGAAACATCTAGACTCGAGCCAGACATACCAAAAGAGTCCGGGTTATTACTACTACTTAAAATCACAACGTAGGTCCTTTTATAATTAGACGATCAAATTTGGCCAATACTAAGTCTTCATGAGGTTTCAGTTACCTATAGCTGTAATCAATTGAGGATTATATTACCATAGATATTAAACGATGGTAGAAGAAGTGGAGTTTACAATGGGTACCATTCACTAGGATCTTAGATCTTAATAGCCCAGGTGAGCTTTTCACAATTGTTGCCGTGACCAGCGGATGTTTGGTTTTAAAAATGTCTGGTTAGGCTAGATGTTTCAAAGTGCAACTAGTCTTTATATTAATTGAGTGCAAAGCGAAAATGTCTGTGTGCCTAGCGAAGTTATAAAAGCATGAGGGCAAAATAAAAATAAAAACTTGCTCTAAACCATTTAATAGTTCTGTTTGGCTTGGCGATTAGGTTATTTTTCAGTGCAGTTATGCCATGCGGCATTGCGTAATAAGTGTTCAAGCATTCATAGTCTTCACCAAAAGAACAGTACAGGCAAACTGAAATAAAAACAATAGCGTTAGAAGCATGAAAACAAACATTAGTTAGCATAAAATCGCAACCCATTAACAACAAAATGACAAAAAGAGTGATACCTGGGGTTCATTGTATGTTACTTCGTATCGGCTTTATTTCAGATCTTTTTATTATTGCGTATAGCTATTACTTTTTCTGTGCTTTTCATATTTTTTTTATAATAATTTGTGTTCGTCGTATTGATTTATTTTTCATGTTTGACAATTATTACTTTGACATGACTAGTGCCGTAATCGTATTATCGTAAACTCACCGAACCGATTATCGAGTTAATCGATTCCAACTAAACTTAACAGAATTTTACTAATATATTACTAAACAGTTTTTTAGTGACGGAAAAATCGATAAGATTACTGATAAATTCATTAATTATTTATTTAAACGATAACAATAGCTAAATAGTTAAATTTAATAGTAGTATGCTGGGGCCGAAAAATCTTCGAAATAAATTTATTTCTTGTATTCTATTGTTTTATGTAAATACTTTTTAACATTTAAAGTTGAGAAACACGAATAGAAATAGTTCGATTATTAGTTCATTCAAAAGTAGAATCGATTCATTCATAGTGATTGAATAGCGTAAATATCGATTTTTCTGTCACATCCCTTATCATAATACGTATCTTGAAGTGTCAAGACAAAGTATTGCCAGCGGAAGGTTTTAAAAATAGTACAAAATATCAGAATTTAAAAACGTATTTCGTAAGAATTTATTATTATTCGGGTTCAAATGATAAAAGTCTAGTCAACGGGTAATAGTAATGTTGATTTATCACGAAAGAATAAGTTTTGGTTACTGCGGTTGGTAATTTTAAATCATAAAGCCTACAAGAATATTATTATCATAATATTAATTTTCACATATTCATTACGAAAATTCGCAAAGTTTCGGATATTTTTTTGTTAAGTTGGTAACTTTTGACATCTTTTTATTCATTCTTTAAAAATAGGTAAAGGTATGATGTGATCGTACGGCTTATTATTTACTGTTTACATATGGAAAATTACGGAAATTTTTTGTTGACACGTCAAAATTTTAGGCTCATTATACCCTGATAAGATAGTAGCTTATATTCACAGACACGATCATAAAAAAAAATGTCACCAGACTTTTGTACATTTTAGGGAGTAGTTAATGTGCGTTCATTTCATTCAGTAGGTAAATCTGTCGTCAATTATTTTAACGAAATAGTTCACGGTACTGTAGAAAAAAATAGTGACTCGGTGGCTTAGTGGTTAGTTACGGGTTCGATTCCTGTTCGGGGGGGTTGATCTGATGCGAGTCAGTTTTCCTTCTTAGTACGTTCAAAGATGTCACAGCTTAGCAGTTTTTTAGAAAAAAAAAAAAAGAGAAATGTGACTCGGTGACCTAGTGGTTAGCTCACGGGTTCGAATCCTGTTCGGAGTTTGGATGGTACAGATAGATTCTTCTTAGTGTGTTATTAGTATTGTACTTTTGAGTTATTTTGCTAGAAATGTCATTATACTAAATTTAGTTTGAAATTTTTACAAAAAATTCAATTATCTCGAAAACGGTGGGTCTGATAGAAAAAATAGTCGAATTTTGACCCCCTTTTAGAAACCCCGTAGTAGGTTAGTAGCACCTGATAAGCTATCAAAAAACGGTCTAGGGCGAACTTTAAATTTTTTTTCTATACTAAATTTTATAAAAATTTATTAAAGTTTTATTATGTGGCAAATTGTGGCAGGATTTAAATGCTATAGCATTTTGGGGCTTAGATAATTTTGAAAAAAGGCCTTAATCCATAGACAATTTCTTTAATAGTTTTGTAGGACAACATTTTGATTACGTTTTAGTAGACTAGGTACGTAGACTAGTAATAGTGACCTACTAACAGTCTAGGTTATCATGTAAATAGTCATTTATTACGTGACACATGTCACACGACACATAGGTAAATGAATAGAAATCCACTACGCGATCATTACGCGATAGGTACAGTTCGCGTCACGTCGCGTCGGACTGTTTTCATAGTTCAACTGATTAGTTTATTTGGTTTTCGAGTAATTTAATAAAAACTTAACTTAGCAAAGGTACAGTTCGCGTCACGTCGCGTCGGACTGTTTTCATAGTTCAACTGATTAGTTTATTTGGTTTTCGAGTAATTTAATAAAAACTAACTTAGCAACTTTTCGAGTATAGTTATCACTTTAAACTACATGTAGCTAAGGATTTTATACGAAAAAGTACGGGGTTAGTATCTATTTACTTTTATTTACGTTGTACATTCAGCGGTGCGTCGAACTGTACTTGTTAACTTTGGACGTGGTTATAAGAATTTACGATAATTCGGCTGACGAAACCGATGCGCTGTTGTGTGTACATGTGAGCATATTTTTATTATCTGTACTGGTTGTTTTGCGTAAAGCGAACTAATATCTATAAAAAAGGTAACTTAGCTATTTTAATTCTTCAACATATTTAATTTTAATTTTTAAACGAATTATTGTCGCTAGCAGAAATCAGTTTACGTAAAAGATTAGGTAGGAGCGGGAGCGAAAAAGTGCGTGCATTCGCCTCGGGAACAAAATAACACTGAAGCGCACTTCGGTGCATCGCTCGAGCTCAGACTGGCGCACTCCGTCACAGCGGTCAAGAGCGAGTTGCTTTGCTATACTAGCGTGCGCCCCGTTCTCGCTCGTGCTATAAAGTTAACTTTTAATATAAAATAAATTAAATAATTAAATTTTGGAAATGTTTACATGATAATAAAAATCACTAAATACAGTAGGTCACTACAGGTATCAGTTGCGCTATTTAGTTACGAATATTACGAAGGAGTGACAAACAAACAAACTTATGTACTGATTTTAGTGCATAAATACGTGATGACGTAGAGGTACCACGTACTACTGTGTACACCTCGTGTACCACCAGGGTATCTGCACTAAAGTTTATGGTTAAGTGAATATCTTTTGTGTTTTGTGTTAATGTAAATTTATTTTTATTGCCCTACGGACGGACTTGTGATTTAATTAATAGTGAAAACTAAGTTCACTAAGTGAGTGCTGTGTGAAATACTTATTTGTGTTAGAAGTGTTATTAAGATATTAAGTGTACAGTGTTTTAAGTGTTATCAAGTGATAGTGCAGTGATTTAAAGTGTCAGTATTGGTGTTTGAAGAATATTGTGAAGTGAAACAAGTGAAAAATGTTTACAATAAAATATTATTTTTCTTCATCTTATCAACAAGAAGTCCGAGGAAGAATACTAGCTATTACCTCTTATGGAAGAAATGAATATGGTAACCATTAGTGACGTGGAAACATTTTAACGGCTACGTAGTGAAACTTCATCATCAGTCATCACCTTCATACCTGCGTGCTCACCGACCATACAACAAGCTACATGCTATATCCAGGAGTTTATAATAGATGTATTGTTAACATATTGTGAGTTGTTGAAATAATAAATGGTTTATGTATACCTACCTAACACCAATGGATTTTATTTTTTTCCCTTTCTAATCATCTTCTTTTACTTAGTACAAAATGCGGTTTGGTTTATTTATTTATAAAAAAAAATTGTGTAGGTATACGGATGCCTTAGGTAACTGACGACTTGCTGATTCCCTAGTGCGTAATTTTCACTTGAGGGTTAATGATTTCTTTTACTAAAGGGCAGTTAAGGCTCATGATAGAAATCTACTATTATAAATAGATTTAACGAGTATACCTTACTAGTTTATACCTACCATGGGAATGATAAATTATCTCTTGTTATGTTTAAGTGGGGCCGCGCCATTTGTTAAGTAAATAATTTTGGGTTAGTTGTTATTACTTAGGACTTAGGTAAAGCTTTTTATTTTAACAACAATGGAATAATGGATATTACGGGTAGTTGGCGGGTTTTTTTTTTTTTCATGTGTGTAGTTGTTTGATTAATTATTCGAGTACATATAAACGCGCGTTGTTAACTATTCTATGTACAGTCTTGTCTAATCGAATAAGATGCGGGTTTTTATTTATGTGATTGCGGTTTGTCGGCAATGGGTTGTAAGTGGGTGTTACAATGTTTGGTCGCTGGGGGGCGCTGTAGTAGAAATATTACTATTAGATTTGTCAAGAGTAGCTTAACCAATGATGTTGATGCGGTTTTAGAATAAATTACTAGGAGGTTCCTTTTTAAGGGTTTAAATAAGTAAGTCTCGTATGAAAGACAGGAGATAAAATGTTTTGATACTTATGTAACTATTTTAGACCAATAACTCTAAATTTTTCTTGACTTCTTTATCAATTTAGCACACACATAGAATAAAACTAACACTAATTTCGGTAAACTATTTATGGTATTGTCTATTTAAATAGTCTAGTCTAGACAATTAGTTCGCGCCAATTTACATAGGTGGCGTTAGTTGTTTATAGACCATCTGTTATTCTAAAACTATTCGGTATAGTTTAGTGTTACAAACACAGTCTAGTGGATTTTATTAAAACCAAATACGTGGTGTATTTAGATGAAACGTGATTAAATTAATTTAGATGTATAGTTCACTGAGAGTTAAAGAGATGGCGCTAGTAGGATGTTTACCACTTTGATAAATTTTCATTTTCGGCTTTCATTAAATTTCTTTTGTATTCTTTTTTTTCCTTTTGAAAAAAATACAGTTACCTACTTATTAAAATATTATAAATATTTTTTTACTCTTTGAATAATAATAATAATAAAATATTTAAACAATACCTACGTTTAGTTACAGCGCCACCCAGTACGTGATGCTGTATGTTTTGGATTCACAGTAGTAACACTAATTTTATTTATATAAGTACGAATATTTTTTTTCTGGTTTTGATTTATTTTGATTATGATTTCGCGGTATTGCTCGGCATTTTTTTTTCGCGTTTATTATTATTTCTTTTGCGTTTCGGGTTACAATTTCGATTCAATAGCGTTCCTGCTTGCGTTTAGTTAAACGTTTCTGCTATTATTATTAGGTTTTAATAACTTTAAGATGACAAATACAACGAACTACATTCTTATTCGAATATGACATTGTTCATTTAGGCTTTTAACTTTTCATTAATTATTAATAGAATATAAATTAGAAAAAATTTTTTTTTCAATCTTGGACATAAGTGCGATATTACCAGTTTAACGTAGACACGTTTGTTCCAGAGTGCATTTTCGGGGTGCTTTAGAAAGTGAAAAGTGAAAGTGAACTTATCCAGAGTGCATTATAATTAATTACGAGTGAACAATCTCTAGTGTTAAAGTGAACTACCTACTATTTTTTTATTCTTTGACTTTATTAGCGAGTGTTTTTTTTTAGTGTTAAAGTGAACTACTATTTTTTTTCTTTTGACTTTATTAGTAGCTAAGTGATTTTTTTTTTAGTGTTAAAGTGAACTACTATTTTTTTATTCTTTTGACTTATTATTGAGTGATTTTTAGTGTTAAGGTGAACTACTATTTTTTTATTATTCTTCTGACTTTATTATTGAGTGTTTTTTTTTTGTGTTTTATATTTTTTCTTTTCTTTTAATTTTATTAATGAGTGGATTTTTATGTTAATGTGAACTTAAATTTTTTGACTTTAATTTATGGTGGTTAAATAGTAAGTGAACCTTGAGTGTATAAGTGAACTTAAAAGTGAGTCTAAAGGTGAACGTGATCCAATAAAACCTTCAAGATGCCGAAACAAAGAGCACAACCTAAAGCCGCTGCTACAAGAAGGTCCAATATTGTGACTCGAGGGGCCGCCATAGCAGACCCCCCTCCAGAGCCGAGAAGGGTCACTTCAGTGCAGTATATGTCACGTATGGTACAGCGAGCTGTAAATACCATCAATAATAAAATTGCTGAATTAGAAAACAAGATTTCAACCCCCTCAACACCTGTCGAAGCATCAGATACATCTATACAAGGAAGCGACACTAATATTCAAGCTTTAGTACAGCCTGGACCTTCTACGGTGTATTATCCAGTACCCCAAATGTCTGCTGAGAAGCCCAAGTATCCGTCAAAATACAAGCACCCTGTGACCTTCATTGAAGATTTGACAGCATATCTGAAGAAGTATCCTGGAACTACTGATATTGTTGATATGGTCCTGGAATCCCTTGACGGTGAAGTACGAGAATGGGGAAGGTTATATAGGAGTAGATGGACACAGTTTGAGGACTTCAAGAGGGACTTCTTGGAAAATTTTTGGGGAGAAGCAGAACAAGGAGAATTGAGGAGGAAAATTGTACAAAACACATGGGATGGGACACAATCAATGTTAAGCCATTTCATATCGCTATGTGGTCAAGCGAAGATGTTGACATACCCTATACAAGAACAACAGTTAGTAAGCGACATCATCGGACATTTCCCCAGAAATATCCAATACGCATGGAATGCGTCTAATTACACCACCATACTACAAGCTACAGAATTTTTACGCAAATTAGACAATGTGAACAAGCGAACAGACCTCAAACAAAAGAATACCCGAACGAACGTTGTACAAAAGCCTGCGGCAGCCGAACAACATCAATCAGAAAACAGAAACAATTTCAACCGGAAGAGGCAGTTCAATGACCGACCGGCACGTCAAGCAACATCAAATAGAATAGCAAAAACTAATGTTGTAAATATTGTTAATGATTCTAACAATTCTTCTAATGAACCCACAAATAATTTAAACGAGTAGGTGTTGATGTAAGTCGCTCCGTTACATCGACATTAGGAGGGGCCGATTTAACTCCAGTAGCTTTAAAAATTATGCTAGATCTCGGGTGGAAGCCTGGACAGACATTAGGAACGCGCGATGAAGGGATTCTTAAACCCATAGTCATCAAAGGTCAATGCAATAAGGCAGGTTTAGGGTCAGGTATAAAAGAAACTAACTTAAGTAACTTTGAGTTGCAAGTGGTAGATACTCTTAAAGCACAATCAGAGTTAGGTGATAGTTCATCAGTTCAAACTGAGGTAGTTTCGTCACTATTTGAGGAAGAAGATAACATTTCTGTTGATAAACTCGAAATGGTCAAGTCTGAAGTTGAGGTAGAAATATTTAATCATCGTGTTATATGTCTTGTTGATACTGGTAGTGACATCACGTGTATTTCCGAGTCATTTTGGGAAACTCTCAAGTCACAGGGTGGAAATAAATTAAATATGCTACCCGTTAAGCCGATTCAGATTCGTGGGGCCGTAGGACAAAAGAGCGCTAAAATACAACAAATGGTCTTATTGCCTGTAAGGTTAGGGAATATTGATCTAGAAATCCGATTTCTAATAGTACCAAAATTAGTTCACTCCGCGATATTAGGGTTTGATTGGCTTGTTGCAAATAAAACTAATATCAGATTACAAGCTCCTCCAGTAGGGTTAATAATTAGTCACAATAGCCAAAGAGTGTTAATTCCTTTCATCGAGTATGTATTTGAGGGTCAAGTTTCAGAAATTGCGAAGGTAGATAGTAATTTTGACTTTGAAAAGTATTTACAGGAAATCAAAACAGGGATACCTCTTAAAGGGACACAGACTAATAAATTGAGACAAGTGTTAAGAAAACACAGTGATGTTTTTACTAAGAGATTAGGACGTGCAAATAGCTATGAGCACGTAATAAAAATGACTGATCATAGTCCAGTTATAAGACGCTCTTATCCCGTTCCATATGCGTATAGACAACGAATGGAGGAAAAACTAGCTGAAATGGTTGAAATGGGTATAATATCTAGAGGTTCTACTCCATATTGTAGTCCGTTAACATTCACATTAAAGCCCGACGGTTCAATTAGGGTTCTGTTAGATGCACGGGAAATTAACAAATATATGGTAGCTGAAGCTGAAGCTCCACCTATGCAAATAGACGTTTTGAATTCGTTTCATGGGGTTAATTACATCAGCATTATAGACCTTAATAATGCGTACTTCCAAGTTGCCATCTCAGAGGATAGTAGAAAGTATACGGGGTTCACATTTAATGGAAAATCTTACATGTACAATGTTTTACCACAAGGACTTAAGACATCTGTTGGAAGCTTCAGCCGGGCAATAGATCAGATATTAGGGCCTGAAGTTAGTCATTTTTGTGTCAAGTACTTGGATGATATCGCGATTCTAACGCAAGGTAGTTTAGAAGAACATCTAGAACATATCGACATTATATTAAACAAATTAAAGTCAGCAGGACTTACCTGTAATCTTGAAAAATGTAAATTCATTTGTAAGGAGGTAAAAATGCTAGGTCATATTATTTCTACGGAAGGAATTAGAACAGATCCAGAGAAAATAGAATCCATAAAGAATTTTCCGATTCCTAAAAAGATAAAACATTTAAGGGCATTTTTAGGACTATGTAATTACTATAGGCGTTTCATTCCTGATTACAATAGTACTATTCAACCCTTATGTCAATTATTAAAGAAAAGTAAAGGTTGGACCTGGACTTCAGAAGCTCAGGTAGCCTTTGAGGAACTAAAAGGCAAGTTTTTGAATTCAATAATGTTGCATCATCCGGATATGTCTAGGCCTTATTATCTGCAGACTGATAGTTCTGGAGTAGGTTTAGCTGGAGTTCTATTTCAGTACGATGATAAGGGTGAAATGAAAATATTAGGATACTGTAGTAGAGCTTTGAGGGGCGCTGAACTAAGATGGACAGTCACAGAACAAGAATTTTGGGCAATAATTTATTGTTTGCGAAAGTTCGAGACGTATTTGAGAGGCGCGAAATTAATAATTAGGACTGACCATAAAGCATTGACGTTTGTTAGAACTTGGAAATTATACAATAGCCGAATAATAAGATGGATCCTTTTCCTTGAGCAGTTTGATTATACCATTGAACACATAAAGGGTAAAGACAATGTCGCTGTTGATGTGCTGTCTAGGTTTCCACCTGATTCAGCATTAATACAGGATGATAAGGTGTATTGTCCTGAGATTCATTATATGGAGGCCACTAAAAACAAAACTCTAATAGCTGATTTGAAAAACATAGCTAATTTTCAAGCTAACGATAACGAGATTCAGTTAATTATGAGTGTTGTAAATAAAACTAATAATAATCTAGTTGGTAAATTAGGTAAAATAGCTCAACGATGTTATATTAAGGATAGAGTAGTGTATTTCAAGATTGATTCGGATAAACATGTAATCTATTTGCCTACTAGCTTGAGAGAGGAAATAATACTTCAAGTCCATAAAGAAATGGGTCACCAAGGGGCGTATAAAGTACTTAAATATCTCAAAGATAGATTTTATTGGCTTGGGATGAACAAAACAGTAAAAGCCTTATTACGAACTTGTCATATTTGCCAGGTCTCTAAAAGTGATAATATAAAGTATGTAGGCGAATGTAAGTCTATTGTAACAGAACAAGTAGGAGACATGGTAATGGCAGATTTGTATGGGCCTTTACCTAAAGGTAGATTTGGAGTTGCTTATATACTTGTAATCCAGGATTCATTTAGCAAATTTGTTAAGTTATATGATTTAGCAAAGGCTACTTCACGATCAGTAATTTCTAAATTAAAACAATTCGCTAAAATAATCAAGCCTAAGGTAGTCATGACAGATAATGGCAGTCAATTCTCATCTGATAGCTGGAAACAAGCTTTAAAAGACATCGAAATTAAACCAATATACACAACTGTTAGAAACCCTAGACCTAACACCACGGAAAGGGTAAATAAAGAGTTAGGACGACTATTTAGAACATATTGTCATAAAAATCATAAGGGGTGGGCAACGATATTAAACAATATAGAGCAGTTGTACAATAACACCTTCCATGAAAGTACCGGTTTTACTCCTAACGAAATATTATATGGCTCGTGTAACAGCATGTCATTTGACAATTGTCTGCCACAACTAAACAAAATTAAAGACATTAATGATGTCAGGGCAAAGGCTAGGCAAAATCTAAAAGATAACAGTGTAAAACGACAAACTAGGTTCAATAGATCTCATCGGTTGATCGAATTTCATATTGGTGATTATGTAAAGATCCGTAAGGTTAACAAGTCAGAGGCTCAGAAAAAACTTACAAAGAAATTTCAATTACTTTACGAAGGTCCTTATGTAGTTAGCGCCGTGCCTTTTGCAAATGTTTACACGTTAATGGACCCTAAGACCAAGCAGATTAGGGGCAACTTTAATGCCATTCATTTAAATAGATATTATGTGTAAACATTCAATCACAAGTTGCTTATAATAGGTTAAGGATGATTGATTATGATGAACAAATCATTAAAATATTATGTACAATTAAGTTAGGTTTCACTTGGTATAACCATACATTTTAGAGTTAGTTTTGTTTTGTTTTTTCTTTTTATTTTATTATTTTCATTTATTTTCATTTTTGACTAAGAATCCTGGTTTTATAATGACATACCGTGTAATCGAGCCAATTAGGTTTGTTAAATTTGTTTGTGGTTTGTAAATATTATTATGTTAGTTAAATTCATTCATTTTATTTGTGGGATTTAATGTTGTAAATATTATTATGTTAGTTAAGTTCATTCATTTTATTTGTGGGTTTTAGTGTTGTAAATGTTTTAGTTAAGTTTAATCGTTTTATTTGTGTCTTTTAATGTTGCAAATATGTTGGAGTTCAATTATTTTAGGGTCGTTACGTTATTTAAGTTACTTGTGTACTAGGATATTACCATAGCTAATATTGTGAATAATATCATTCTTTTACTATGTCATAATTTGACTTGCGAAGTTTTTGATAGAATTTATCTTTGATTTTGTGGTAAGAGCAAGTTAAACATATTAATCTTAAGATTAATGGCTAGCTATTGAATAATTCTTACTATAAAAAAAAAGGGGGGACTGATTTTATTCCGATTATGATCCTATGAATATTTAACGATATCATTTGTAAATTGATGTTATACTAAAAATAGAGTGCAAATATTATCATGTAAATTATTTCATAACTACACGATTATAATGAATCGCTTTTGGAAAGCTGCAATTATTGTTATTTGAACAGTGTTGATTCAACAAATCTATATACTAATTTGTATTTAATAATAGATTTTGGGGAATCGCTGGGTCAGGGAAATGACTCGAGTACGACTGTCAGAACGCTTGAAAGGATGAATAACCTTAATTATGCGTTTTACATTCAAATCGACGACCTCAATCGGTCTACTGTCTTAATATCATTTTAAATTGGTTAAAAGGTAAACTATCAAGCGTTATAATAACAATCATACTCGGTGGGGTGTAGGGAGGTCATTTCAGGGGGTAGGGGGCTACTCACACCTTGCGAAAAAAAAAAAAAAAAAAAAAAAAAAAGAAAAAAAAAAGTTTTTTATTTTTCAATCTTCCTCCAAAATTTTTTTATATATTATAATTGCGGCAATTATTATGTTTTGTATTGTTTAGATGATTTATAACTCAAATTATTTTTCATTATTAATCAGGGGCCGGATGTGCCAAACCAACCTAATTGCCTATTATTATTCAGACGACTTGGTATTTTTTTCTCTTTTCTTTTTCTTTCTTTCTTACTTTTTAGTATTTTTATACATTATTACTAACATTTACTAACTTAAATCTTTATTATTATTATTTTTCTTGTTATGAGTCTTACAGAATGAGTAAAGATTTCATATAAATTGTTTCAGCTGTTAAGAATTGTTTTTAAGGAGAATTAACAATTCTTTTTCACTGAAGCAATTTATTATTCTAATCTTTTATGGATATTTATTCTTTGGAGATGAATAAATGAGGATGTTAGTTTTGTGAAGATATTACAAATAACAAGTCAACGCCATCTTACGGTGAGACCTAAAAACTATTAATGCGATTGACAAAAGAGGAGCTAAGTCGTGCTTGTCTGTTGCTTTAAAGAATATATGATAAGAAGTACGGCCAACATTCGTTAGATGGCGCTGTTAAAATAAGATAATTAAAAAAAAACTATCTGAATCAATAAAGTCGAAATAGTTTATTTACTCGTACATTACAAGCTGCAGGGACAAAAAGAAACATACATTATTATTACTACAATAAATTATAAAAGCTTGTCTGGTAGAATCAAAAGGAAGCATTAGTTTTCAGACTGGTCAAATTAATAATGTGTTTTCTTCTGAAAAACTTGTCTTCTATGTCCTGTTTCATTCTGTTTATTGTTAGCAAACGGGTGGAGGTGCTATCATGTTTCCAGTGAGTTAAATTATCATCATGAGACATGAAACATTGGTAAACCTGAAAAGTACCAAATGTCAAAATATAGAAATTTGCATCTTCTTAATATTTCATTAAGATATAGAAATATACATAAATCTAGGTATTTTCTGATATTACTGCTAAATAGAACCAGTGTTGATAAGGAATTAATAAACTTAACCAGTACTTATAGTATAACTAACTAACAGTAATGAAAATTAAAGTGGATAAAATTTTGTCGTAGACAAAATTTGGATTTTCATCAGAAAATCAATATTGTTATGTTCTTTATGGGAAATTTATCATTTATTATTGCTACTAAATTAGTCTAACATTTTAAAATAAAAACTACCTTCTTAAGTCATATAGATTTTAAATAGGAGTAAAAAAGCAGATTCTTTGATGTAATAGAATTCCAAAATTAAGCTAATTTAAGAATGCTAATAACTTTTGTGTTTGATAATAGATTCACAAGGTTGAAGTAAAATTGATAAATTCAGATTGTTCTTATTATAATTTAATATAAATAATGTCAAGAAATTTAGGAAAACATTACTTTTTGGATGTGTGAAAAATACCAAAATATGACAAATTGCGCTATTATAAATACCTTTTAACTTTGGCTGATGGTTAGAACTCCTGAAAATGAAACCCCTCTACAGCTGAAAGCTGTAAGCTAACAAAAGACCACATTTAAAAACATTATTACATTATATTGTCTACCTTCAAGTTATTTTTTTTCTCAGTGATTACGTTTTATGAGGTGCGTTCAAGAGAACACTCAACGGATGCGTTCAAATATTAGTATGAACTGTTAAGCGGCATTTAAACTCACAACTATGCTACAAACACGTTACAAACATCTTCCAAATGTGAGATTGGTGTGCGCAAACCAATTGATGTACGTCATGCACGTGTTTTATGCATTTCAAAGATTAATATTACTACTCGTTATTTGCAAATGTTAAGGGGAACATTCGTTAGGCCGAATATGTGATGAAATTATCTAGTTATATAAGATAAGAATAGGATTGCCTACCGGGTAAACAAGGGGTGTGTATTTCAACCATGGTTTGGCTGTTTGTTGATGTTTGTATGCGGGATAAAGTACCTTACTACAGTTATCAATTTAATCCGCGTCTGATTTTCTTAACTATTATGTTTTCACTACGTTGTCATTAAGACAGGGACAGTTTTGTAACAGCTACACTATAAGTGTACGTCTGAGACCGGCTTTACATCAAAATCGTCATTTTCTAGATATTAAGAACACAGCGCAACGAACTACAAACTGTATGGTAACATATCCACTTTGGCGGTTTTAAAAACGCTGACATTTATACAGGCCGCTTGGTTGCTTGTATAATGTAATCGGGTCCTAAAATGAAGTTGTCGTTGTTTTTAACACAGTACATAAGCTGATAGCTAATCTGAGGTCTAAGGGAAAATTAGTGTGGCAAGTCACATTTTCCCCGATCATCGGGAGATTTTTCGACTACGGTATTTTAACTCAAGTTGTTCGAAATTACAAAACCTAAATAATCTAACTAAAATATAGGTTGTTTACATGCAAAACAAGTAATAAAGGGCTAATAATGCGTGGAAATAAAGTAAATTCATGCAAATGTATAAATTGTCTGGAGATAAAATACTTTGAAAATTTTATAGAATATTTGAAATTAATAAGCTACTATCTTATTAGTAGGTTTTACCTATTAAATGTGTTATGTAGTTAATTATGTATGTTGTTTAATTAATTAATAAGGTTTTCCAAGTGTTATAAATGGATATTACTATGTCACCAGGAGTTTGAAAGGCTAAAAAAATTAGCAAATTATTGTTAAGATTGAAAGAAGTATAAATTAAATTACTTTGGTTGGTGATTAATATAAGAAATCTACAAATAAAGTTATTATCGAATAAAAAACTTGAATATTTATAATGGGAGAATTGAGAAAAAGCTGGCAATTTTTAGTATTTATTAATTATTTATTAATTATAGAAAACAGCTGAAAAGCTTACAAATAAGTCATCTAACCGATGTTGAAACTTAAATGCTTGAGGAATTCACATTTCTTTTCTTGTTTTTATGTTCATATAATGATTTATTGACCTTTTAAAAACCACTTGACACTTGGCTGTGGAATCGTTACAGTCGGACATATTTTCTTATGTATCAGGCCATATATGGCATTTTACATAAGGATTCAACGGTTTTTCGAGAATTAAGTGGGGGTTTGAGGGACTTTAAAAGACGAAGATTGAGACCTTCGGGGATAGTTTTTGCGTATATCTAGCAGGAGTCGGAACTCTGCCGAAAAAGTCCAAGAAGCCAGTCAAAGTTTTAAGTGTAAATTTATTGTCTTTTGTTTTAATTAAAAGTTAAATAGTGTTAGTTTGCTGTGAAGAATACATCGTAGATTTTGCATAAATAGCTAGGCATGTTGGTTCGTAACTGGTAAGCAGGTCTCATCTGGTCTTCTAGAATACTGTATTTTATAAACCCTTGTTCGGGACAGTTCTTGCTGCAGTTGGTACAGGCACAGGGCCCTGCTTGTGCTAATTGTTGCAAGGATTAAGGTAGAGTTTCATTGTTGATTTTCCAAGAAGTCTGAAGGACTTCTGAATTCATGGAACTTTTGTCATCGTAAGCGCGTCCAGATGCGATTCTTTTTGTATGAAATCGTGTTGTTGTGCGTGGCTGTGTCTAAGATAGGGGAAGGGAGACTTGCTTACTGTTCCAACAGGTAGGTCACAGTTAGGACTTAGGGTTATCTTTGCTCGCGTAAAGCTCTAGGTCGTCGCCTCTTGAGCTAGCAAAGAAATCGCGACGGGAGTGTTTAGTGACCAGTGTATGTAGTAATCAGTGTCTTTGTGTTTTAGTGAAATGTGCTTAAGTGTTGTGTGTAAAGTGGGTGATTTGTGGTAAACTAAGGTGAGGAGGATCTATTTACGAGGAATAAACAAATAGATTTCAGGTAAGTAAGCATGTTTTCTAAAATCTCCTTCAGTTCATGTTAGGGTAATTAATCAGTGTTTTTTTTTCAGGAATACTATGTTTTGTGTGTTTTAGTGTTATTAGACGACCTAGGTACATTTAGGATCAAAAGTATTCTGTGTTGACCCAGCTATCACTCATACAACATAATTTCTTAACAAATCTAGGCTTTAAATTGAACCTAAAGTTTATTAATTTATTGCCTGTACTGTTTTTTTTAGGTATCTGGCAGATCTAGGGTTAGGATGTCATGTGCTTTGCGGTTAATTAGGTATTTTGTTCACATCTAATACTTCTAGTTTTATTTGTAGGACTAAAAATACCTACATACTTTAACTTCTAATATCAGTAATACTATACTAATCCAATCATTTATTTCATGATTTAAGGTTTTACCAAAATAAATCTAGCTCAAAATTAATAAACTTAATAATAAAGTTTATTAATTAATATGCGAACAAAATATCATTGTTTTCACAGTTATAATCCTTATGACTCATGCAGGTTTCAGAACAATACTAAATTTGACAACGCTGGGCAAATTGAGACCATAAAATTACATAATGAATACCAGTATGAACCATACATTTGTTATGTGTGATTTGGATGGTGTATTTTCAAAAGGTGTTCCTTGCACTTAAACACTTATTTAATTGCCTCAATAAGCAATAGTAATGAGCAAAAGGACCTTTATTGAAAATGACAAAATCCAATATTTGCATGTGTTTTTTCTACTGCTTGGATGAAATTAGTCAAATACCTACTATCTAATCTCAGAGAATAATGAGAGCTGATATAAGTCTAGACTTTAATCAACCAACTTAGTAAGACTACTTCATCCAAACAATAGTTATTATCTATATGATAAAAGCTGCTTGTATGTACTTATATATGCATACACCTATACACAAACAATCAAATTGTAGTTTGAAATGTCTGTGGATTTAATCCGCAGATATTTTAAATGAGGTATAAAGGTAAAGTTGAGCGACCCTGGATTTTAACAATAATTGTTGAGTCTATTGGTAGTTTTCAGCAGACGATCATAAACCCTTAGAGTTTTATTTTAGGGCTTTCCCCGAGGTAATTACAAGTCTAGTTACGACATTCAATCTCATTTATCAAGCGGCTAAAATAGGCTTGTTTGAAAAATGTTGAGGGCTTGGGCAGTTCTTGGCCTTGTGCCTTGAAACTCTAACACCATAGTTAATAGTGATTTGTTAGAATGTGATGTTATGACTGAACACCTTAAGCCATGTTAGGCGGACCTGCCAGTGGAGAATCTGTGTGTACAGTCATATCATATTCTGATGAGATTACTGTTAATTATGAGGCTTGATCAGATGTCCATTGGTTTCCTGATGCAATTACTTCAAAACTAAAACTTTGTCCTTGTGATATCAGTGGTTGTGGACAAATCTCCATTCGGCTATTGATATACAAGGCAGAGTACATCCACCTCCCTGTGTTCCTATTTTTATGACCGTTTGGTGAACTAAAACCAAAGCTTGATAGACTTTAGAAATAACTTAAAGTTGGGAGCTTAGCCGGTAAAGGTTGCTGGTTTGGTATACTCTATACAGACTTATATTATACATTACAAGACAGAATTATTTGTCTATTTTATAATCCTACTGACCCACATCAGTACCTGATTTAATCATACTATGATTTAACAATGCGTTCAATGTCATTTGAACTGTTCCAATTGGTTCAGCGATATGCTGTTTTTTCCATGTCAATGCAATAGTCTTGTAACATACATGGATTTTATACAGAACACAACTATACAATGGCAGCCGTTGGCTGTTACTATAATCACAAATTTTAATCCCCTGATAGAGCTTAGTCTGGAAATATGCGGAGCCACGAATATACGCCAGTAACTGGATTTGCTCAGTGCCATCCACCGAAAGCGTTGACGGTAGGTTTCCGTACCAGCTGACCTCTATGGGAACTTATACTACACAAACCTATGGACATGCAGGCTGATTCGCTCACCTAATTGTACCTGGGAACACCACATTGTGCCTCCCTAGTGGTCGGTACCATCACCAACTTATGTAATCACTTGGTATAGATTCTACGGAACTATCCCAATGCTTACCCAACTCCTGGCTGTGTATGTTGCATGGTGACGCAATGACATGGAATACTACTAGGAACATTTACATCTATTCCAGTATGGTTAAATCGGTGTACCTTCCTCTTTCATGTCGATTTTGAATAGCGCCACAGTTGCGCAGTACATAGTTACCGGGAAAGCATCTAGTTATGCTGGTGTGCGTTTGGAATTAAGGTCGGGGGCTGGTGGTAGAGACCTTCCAAGGCTTATAGCCTTGGCTCCATTATCTTCATCCTTATTTATTTATCTTTAATTTATCCAAATCATCAATATAATTTATGCTATGTCAAATATTAATATATTATAATGCTTATTAATTTTAAGATCAGAATAAGGCTTTTTAGTTATAGGATAGAATTAGTACATGTGCACTTGATAATGAAACATCTAGACTCGAGCCAGACATACCAAAAGAGTCCGGGTTATTACTACTACTTAAAATCACAACGTAGGTCCTTTTATAATTAGACGATCAAATTTGGCCAATACTAAGTCTTCATGAGGTTTCAGTTACCTATAGCTGTAATCAATTGAGGATTATATTACCATAGATATTAAACGATGGTAGAAGAAGTGGAGTTTACAATGGGTACCATTCACTAGGATCTTAGATCTTAATAGCCCAGGTGAGCTTTTCACAAACTGAACAACTTTTATTATAGGACTAACCCCGAAATCACGAAAAAAAATCAGCTGTTCCATTCAAAAATATTTTGAATTTGGAACAAGCGCGCATCGTATGAATTAGGTACAAAAAAAATAAAAGGTGCTGAAAGTATGGTATGGAGCTATTCCATAGATAAAGATATAGTTCTACAATTAAATGACAAAAATAATCCCGCCAATTTTATTTAGGTTCTTTTTAGTGTCTTATCTTTGGGTTCTTTTCTAAAAAATATCCCGCTAAATCAATTAGGTCCTTTTTAGTGTCTTATATTTGGGTTCTTTTTTATATATTTGAGGGAGATTAGTTGTTCAGTCTTGCAACAATCCATTCAATCAGTCTGGTACGATCTTCAGTCTCTAAAAATTCAAAGTCTATACAAACTGATGAAGTGGACTGATGCCAGACTGATCATGTAGTTTCCCTCTTAGTTAGCTCGGTGGCGCAGTGGTTTAGCGCCTGGCCCAGCGATTGCGGAAGTTAAGCAACGTTCGCAAGGGTCGGTCATGGGATGGGTGACCAAAAATATATTATCTCGAGCTCCTCCGTGCTTCAGAAGGCACGTTAAGCCGTTGGTCCCAGCTGCATTTGCAGTCGTTAACACCCACCAATCCGCATTGGGCCCGCGTGGTGGGTTATGGCCCGTCCTCCTTACCACCCATAAGGAAGGCCTGTGCCCCACAGTGGGGTCATCAAAAATGGCTGATGGACAACTATAAATACTATAGGTACTGCTATTTTTTTTTCTCGCAGTCAATGGTAAAAAGTAGAGTACACAACTCGTGAAAAAAAAAATTCATCTCGGTCAAAGGACCTAATAAAATTAAATTAATTACAAATAAAATTAATTAAAAGTAAAAGTTACCGTAAAAAAGTAAAAGTAAAAGTAAAAGTAAAAGTAAAAGTAAAAGTAAAAGTAAAAGTAAAAGTAAAAGTAAAAGTAAAAGTAAAAGTAAAAGTAAAAGTAAAAGTAAAAGTAAAAGTAAAAGTAAAAGTAAAAGTAAAAGTAAAAGTAAAAGTAAAAGTAAAAGTAAAAGTAAAAGTAAAAGTAAAAGTAAAAGTAAAAGTAAAAGTAAAAGTAAAAGTAAAAGTAAAAGTAAAAGTAAAAGTAAAAGTAAAAGTAAAAGTAAAAGTAAAAGTAAAAGTAAAAGTAAAAGTAAAAGTAAAAGTAAAAGTAAAAGTAAAAGTAAAAGTAAAAGTAAAAGTAAAAGTAAAAGTAAAAGTAAAAGTAAAAGTAAAAGTAAAAGTAAAAGTAAAAGTAAAAGTAAAAGTAAAAGTAAAAGTAAAAGTAAAAGTAAAAGTAAAAGTAAAAGTAAAAGTAAAAGTAAAAGTAAAAGTAAAAGTAAAAGTAAAAGTAAAAGTAAAAGTAAAAGTAAAAGTAAAAGTAAAAGTAAAAGTAAAAGTAAAAGTAAAAGTAAAAGTAAAAGTAAAAGTAAAAGTAAAAGTAAAAGTAAAAGTAAAAGTAAAAGTAAAAGTAAAAGTAAAAGTAAAAGTAAAAGTAAAAGTAAAAGTAAAAGTAAAAGTAAAAGTAAAAGTAAAAGTAAAAGTGAAAGTAAAAGTAAAAGTAAAAAAAAAGTAAAAATAAAAATAAAAATAAACTGAACAACTTTTATTATAGGACTAACCCCAAAATCACGAAAAAAAATTAGCTGTTCCATTCAAAAATATTTTGAATTTGGAACAAGCGCGCATCGTATGAATTAGGTACAAAAAAATTAAAGGTGCTGAAAGTATGGTATGGAGCTATTCCATAGATAAAGATATAGTTCTACAATTAAATGACAAAAATAATCCCGCCAATTTTATTTAGGTTCTTTTTAGTGTCTTATCTTTGGGTTCTTTTCTAAAAAATATCCCGCTAAATCAATTAGGTCCTTTTTAGTGTCTTATATTTGGGTTCTTTTTTATATATTTGAGGGAGATTAGTTGTTCAGTCTTGCAACAATCCATTCAATCAGTCTGGTACGATCTTCAGTCTGTAAAAATTCAAAGTCTATACAAACTGATGAAGTGGACTGATGCCAGACTGATCATGTAGTTTCCCTCTTAGTTAGCTCGGTGGCGCAGTGGTTTAGCGCCTGGCCCAGCGATTGCGGAAGTTAAGCAACGTTCGCAAGGGTCGGTCATGGAATGGGTGACCAAAAATATATTATCTCGAGCTCCTCCGTGCTTCAGAAGGCACGTTAAGCCGTTGGTCCCAGCTGCATTTGCAGTCGTTAACACCCACCAATCCGCATTGGGCCCGCGTGGTGGGTTATGGCCCGTCCTCCTTACCACCCATAAGGAAGGCCTGTGCCCCACAGTGGGGTCATCAAAAATGGCTGATGGACAACTATAAATACTATAGGTACTGCTATTTTTTTTTCTCGCAGTCAATGGTAAAAAGTAGAGTACACAACTCGTGAAAAAAAAATTTCATCTCGGTCCTTTGTCGCTTCGCTCAGGATTCTACTTTTGAATCCCTCGCTACGCTCGGGATTCAACAAATAAAATTGATTCAACAAATAAAATTAAAAATAAAAGTAAAAGTAAAAGTAAAAGTAAAAGTAAAAGTAAAAGTAAAAGTAAAAGTAAAAGTAAAAGTAAAAGTAAAAGTAAAAGTAAAAGTAAAAGTAAAAGTAAAAGTAAAAGTAAAAGTAAAAGTAAAAGTAAAAGTAAAAGTAAAAGTAAAAGTAAAAGTAAAAGTAAAAGTAAAAGTAAAAGTAAAAGTAAAAGTAAAAGTAAAAGTAAAAGTAAAAGTAAAAGTAAAAGTAAAAGTAAAAGTAAAAGTAAAAGTAAAAGTAAAAGTAAAAGTAAAAGTAAAAGTAAAAGTAAAAGTAAAAGTAAAAATAAAAATAAAAATAAAAGTAAAAGTAAAAGTAAAAGTAAAAGTAAAAGTAAAAGTAAAAGTAAAAGTAAAAGTAAAAGTAAAAGTAAAAGTAAAAGTAAAAGTAAAAGTAAAAGTAAAAGTAAAAGTAAAAGTAAAAGTAAAAGTAAAAGTAAAAGTAAAAGTAAAAGTAAAAGTAAAAGTAAAAGTAAAAGTAAAAGTAAAAGTAAAAGTAAAAGTAAAAGTAAAAGTAAAAGTAAAAGTAAAAGTAAAAGTAAAAGTAAAAGTAAAAGTAAAAGTAAAAGTAAAAGTAAAAGTAAAAGTAAAAGTAAAAGTAAAAGTAAAAGTAAAAGTAAAAGTAAAAGTAAAAGTAAAAGTAAAAGTAAAAGTAAAAGTAAAAGTAAAAGTAAAAGTAAAAGTAAAAGTAAAAGTAAAAATAAAAATAAAAAAAAATAAAAATAAAAATAAAAGTAAAAGTAAAAGTGAAAGTGAAAGTAAAAGAAAAAGTGAAAGTAAAAGAAAAAGTGAAAGTAAAAGTAAAAGTAAAAATAAAAGTAAAAGTAAAAGTAAAAGTAAAAATAAAAATAAAAATAAAAATAAAAATAAAAATAAAAATAAAAATAAAAATAAAAATAAAAATAAAAGTAAAAGTAAAAGTAAAAGTAAAAGTAAAAGTAAAAGTAAAAGTAAAAGTAAAAGTAAAAGTAAAAGTAAAAGTAAAAGTAAAAGTAAAAGTAAAAGTAAAAGTAAAAGTAAAAGTAAAAGTAAAAGTAAAAGTAAAAGTAAAAGTAAAAGTAAAAGTAAAAGTAAAAGTAAAAGTAAAAGTAAAAGTAAAAGTAAAAGTAAAAGTAAAAGTAAAAGTTACCGTAAAAAAGTAAAAGTAAAAATAAAAGTAAAAGTAAAAGTAAAAGTAAAAGTTACCGTAAAAAAGTAAAAGTAAAAGTAAAAATAAAAGTAAAAGTAAAAGTAAAAGTAAAAGTAAAAGTAAAAGTAAAAGTAAAAGTAAAAGTAAAAGTAAAAGTAAAAATAAAAATAAAAATAAAAATAAAAATAAAAATAAAAATAAAAATAAAAAGTAAAAGTAAAAGTAAAAATAAAAATAAAAATAAAAATAAAAATAAAAATAAAAATAAAAATAAAAATAAAAGTAAAAGTAAAAGTAAAAGTAAAAGTAAAAGTTACCGTAAAAAAGTAAAAGTAAAAGTAAAAGTAAAAGTAAAAGTAAAAGTAAAAGTAAAAGTAAAAGTAAAAGTAAAAATAAAAATAAAAATAAAAATAAAAATAATGCTTCAGAAGGCACGTTAAGCCGTTGGTCCCAGCTGCATTTGCAGTCGTTAACACCCACCAATCCGCATTGGGCCCGCGTGGTGGGTTATGGCCCGTCCTCCTTACCACCCATAAGGAAGGCCTGTGCCCGGGGTCATCAAAAATGGCTGATGGACAACTATAAATACTATAGGTACTGCTATTTTTTTTTCTCGCAGTCAATGGTAAAAAGTAGAGTACACAACTCGTGAAAAAAAAATTTCATCTCGGTCCTTTGTATCCCTCGCTTCGCTCAGGATTCTACTTTTGAATCCCTCGCTACGCTCGGGATTCAACAAATAAAATTAAAAATAAAAGTAAAAGTAAAAGTAAAAGTAAAAGTAAAAGTAAAAGTAAAAGTTACCGTAAAAAAGTAAAAGTAAAAGTAAAAGTAAAAGTAAAAATAAAAATAAAAATAAAAATAAAAATAAAAGTAAAAGTAAAAGTAAAAGTAAAAGTAAAAGTAAAAGTAAAAGTAAAAGTAAAAGTAAAAGTAAAAGTAAAAGTAAAAGTAAAAGCAAAAGCAAAAGCAAAAGCAAAAGCAAAAGCAAAAGCAAAAGCAAAAGCAAAAGCAAAAGCAAAAGCAAAAGCAAAAGCAAAAGCAAAAGCAAAAGCAAAAGCAAAAGCAAAAGCAAAAGCAAAAGCAAAAGCAAAAGCAAAAGCAAAAGCAAAAGCAAAAGCAAAAGCAAAAGCAAAAGCAAAAGCAAAAGCAAAAGCAAAAGCAAAAGCAAAAGCAAAAGCAAAAGCAAAAGCAAAAGCAAAAGCAAAAGCAAAAGCAAAAGCAAAAGCAAAAGCAAAAGCAAAAGCAAAAGCAAAAGCAAAAGCAAAAGCAAAAGCAAAAGCAAAAGCAAAAGCAAAAGCAAAAGCAAAAGCAAAAGCAAAAGCAAAAGCAAAAGCAAAAGCAAAAGCAAAAGCAAAAGCAAAAGCAAAAGCAAAAGCAAAAGCAAAAGCAAAAGCAAAAGCAAAAGCAAAAGCAAAAGCAAAAGCAAAAGCAAAAGCAAAAGCAAAAGCAAAAGCAAAAGCAAAAGTAAAAGTAAAAATAAAAATAAAAATAAAAAAAAATAAAAGTGAAAGTGAAAGTGAAAGTGAAAGTAAAAGAAAAAGTGAAAGTAAAAGTAAAAGTAAAAATAAAAGTAAAAGTAAAAGTAAAAATAAAAGTAAAAGTAAAAGTAAAAGTAAAAGTAAAAGTAAAAATAAAAATAAAAATAAAAATAAAAATAAAAATAAAAGTAAAAGTAAAAGTAAAAGTAAAAGTAAAAGTAAAAGTAAAAGTAAAAGTAAAAGTAAAAGTAAAAGTAAAAGTAAAAGTAAAAGTAAAAGTAAAAGTAAAAGTAAAAGTAAAAGTAAAAGTAAAAGTAAAAGTAAAAGTAAAAGTAAAAGTAAAAGTAAAAGTAAAAGTAAAAGTAAAAGTAAAAGTAAAAGTAAAAGTAAAAGTAAAAGTAAAAGTAAAAGTAAAAGTAAAAGTAAAAGTAAAAGTAAAAGTAAAAGTAAAAGTAAAAGTAAAAGTAAAAGTAAAAGTAAAAGTAAAAGTAAAAGTAAAAGTAAAAGTAAAAGTAAAAGTAAAAGTAAAAGTAAAAGTAAAAGTAAAAGTAAAAGTAAAAGTAAAAGTAAAAGTAAAAGTAAAAGTAAAAGTAAAAGTAAAAGTAAAAGTAAAAGTAAAAGTAAAAGTAAAAGTAAAAGTAAAAGTAAAAGTAAAAGTAAAAGTAAAAGTAAAAGTAAAAGTAAAAGTAAAAGTAAAAGTAAAAGTAAAAGTAAAAGTAAAAGTAAAAATAAAAATAAAAAAAAATAAAAATAAAAATAAAAGTAAAAGTAAAAGTGAAAGTGAAAGTAAAAGAAAAAGTGAAAGTAAAAGTAAAAGTAAAAATAAAAGTAAAAATAAAAATAAAAGTAAAAGTAAAAGTAAAAGTAAAAGTAAAAATAAAAATAAAAATAAAAATAAAAATAAAAATAAAAATAAAAATAAAAATAAAAGTAAAAGTAAAAGTAAAAGTAAAAGTAAAAGTAAAAGTAAAAGTAAAAGTAAAAGTAAAAGTAAAAGTAAAAGTAAAAGTAAAAGTAAAAGTAAAAGTAAAAGTAAAAGTAAAAGTAAAAGTAAAAGTAAAAGTAAAAGTAAAAGTAAAAGTAAAAGTAAAAGTAAAAGTAAAAGTAAAAGTAAAAGTAAAAGTAAAAGTAAAAGTAAAAGTAAAAGTAAAAGTAAAAGTAAAAGTTACCGTAAAAAAGTAAAAGTAAAAATAAAAGTAAAAGTAAAAGTAAAAGTAAAAGTTACCGTAAAAAAGTAAAAGTAAAAGTAAAAATAAAAGTAAAAGTAAAAGTAAAAGTAAAAGTAAAAGTAAAAGTAAAAGTAAAAGTAAAAGTAAAAATAAAAATAAAAATAAAAATAAAAATAAAAATAAAAATAAAAATAAAAATAAAAATAAAAAGTAAAAGTAAAAGTAAAAATAAAAATAAAAATAAAAATAAAAATAAAAATAAAAATAAAAATAAAAATAAAAATAAAAGTAAAAGTAAAAGTAAAAGTAAAAGTAAAAGTTACCGTAAAAAAGTAAAAGTAAAAGTAAAAGTAAAAGTAAAAGTAAAAGTAAAAGTAAAAGTAAAAGTAAAAATAAAAATAAAAATAAAAATAAAAATAAAAATAAAAATAAAAATAAAAATAAAAATAAAAATAAAAATAAAAATAAAAATAAAAATAAAAATAAAAATAAAAATAAAAATAAAAATAAAAATAAAAATAAAAATAAAAATAAAAATAAAAATAAAAATAAAAATAAAAATAAAAATAAAAATAAAAATAAAAATAAAAATAAAAATAAAAATAAAAATAAAAATAAAAATAAAAATAAAAATAAAAATAAAAATAAAAATAAAAATAAAAATAAAAATAAAAATAAAAATAAAAATAAAAATAAAAATCAAAATAAAAATCAAAATCAAAATCAAAATAAAAATAAAAATAAAAATAAAAATAAAAATAAAAATAAAAATAAAAATAAAAATAAAAATAAAAATAAAAATAAAAATAAAAATAAAAATAAAAATAAAAATAAAAATAAAAATAAAAATAAAAATAAAAATAAAAGTAAAAGTAAGTAAAAGTAAAAGTAAAAGTAAAAGTGAAAGTAAAAAAAAAGTAAAAATAAAAATAAAAATAAACTGAACAACTTTTATTATAGGACTAACCCCGAAATCACGAAAAAAAATCAGCTGTTCCATTCAAAAATATTTTGAATTTGGAACAAGCGCGCATCGTATGAATTAGGTACAAAAAAAATAAAAGGTGCTGAAAGTATGGTATGGAGCTATTCCATAGATAAAGATATAGTTCTACAATTAAATGACAAAAATAATCCCGCCAATTTTATTTAGGTTCTTTTTAGTGTCTTATCTTTGGGTTCTTTTCTAAAAAATATCCCGCTAAATCAATTAGGTCCTTTTTAGTGTCTTATATTTGGGTTCTTTTTTATATATTTGAGGGAGATTAGTTGTTCAGTCTTGCAACAATCCATTCAATCAGTCTGGTACGATCTTCAGTCTGTAAAAATTCAAAGTCTATACAAACTGATGAAGTGGACTGATGCCAGACTGTTCATGTAGTTTCCCTCTTTATAGCTCGGTGGCGCAGTGGTTTAGCGCCTGGCCCAGCGATTGCGGAAGTTAAGCAACGTTCGCAAGGGTCGGTCATGGGATGGGTGACCAAAAATATATTATCTCGAGCTCCTCCGTGCTTCAGAAGGCACGTTAAGCCGTTGGTCCCAGCTGCATTTGCAGTCGTTAACACCCACCAATCCGCATTGGGCCCGCGAGGTGGGCTATGGCCCGTCCTCCTTACCACCCATAAGGAAGGCCTGTGCCCCACAGTGGGGTCATCAAAAATGGCTGATGGACAACTATAAATACTATAGGTACTGCTATTTTTTTTTCTCGCAGTCAATGGTAAAAAGTAGAGTACACAACTCGTGAAATTTCATCTCGGTCCTTTGTATCCCTCGCTTCGCTCAGGATTCTACTTTTGAATCCCTCGCTACGCTCGGGATTCAACAAATAAATTAAAAGTAAAAGTAAAAGTAAAAGTAAAAGTAAAAGTAAAAGTAAAAGTAAAAGTAAAAGTAAAAGTAAAAGTAAAAGTAAAAGTAAAAGTAAAAGTAAAAGTAAAAGTAAAAGTAAAAGTAAAAGTAAAAGTAAAAGTAAAAGTAAAAGTAAAAGTAAAAGTAAAAGTAAAAGTAAAAGTAAAAGTAAAAGTAAAAGTAAAAGTAAAAGTAAAAGTAAAAGTAAAAGTAAAAGTAAAAGTAAAAGTAAAAGTAAAAGTAAAAGTAAAAGTAAAAGTAAAAGTAAAAGTAAAAGTAAAAGTAAAAGTAAAAGTAAAAGTAAAAGTAAAAGTAAAAGTAAAAGTAAAAGTAAAAGTAAAAGTAAAAGTAAAAGTAAAAGTAAAAGTAAAAGTAAAAGTAAAAGTAAAAGTAAAAGTAAAAGTAAAAGTAAAAGTAAAAGTAAAAGTAAAAGTAAAAGTAAAAGTAAAAGTAAAAGTAAAAGTAAAAGTAAAAGTAAAAGTAAAAGTAAAAGTAAAAATTAAAATTAAAATTAAAATTAAAATTAAAATTAAAATTAAAATTAAAATTAAAATTAAAATAAAAAGTAAAAGTAGAAGTAGAAGTAGAAGTAGAAGTAGAAGTAGAAGTAGAAGTAGAAGTAGAAGTAGAAGTAGAAGTAGAAGTAGAAGTAGAAGTAGAAGTAGAAGTAGAAGTAGAAGTAGAAGTAGAAGTAGAAGTAGAAGTAGAAGTAGAAGTAGAAGTAGAAGTAGAAGTAGAAGTAGAAGTAGAAGTAGAAGTAGAAGTAGAAGTAGAAGTAGAAGTAGAAGTAGAAGTAGAAGTAGAAGTAGAAGTAGAAATTGAAATTGAAAGTGAAAGTGAAAGTGAAAGTGAAAGTGAAAGTGAAATTGAAAGTGAAAGTGAAAGTGAAAGTGAAAGTGAAAGTGAAAGTGAAAGTGAAATTGAAAGTGAAAGTGAAAGTGAAAGTGAAAGTGAAAGTGAAAGTGAAAGTGAAAGTGAAAGTGAAAGTGAAAGTGAAAGTGAAAGTGAAAGTGAAAGTGAAAGTGAAAGTGAAAGTGAAAGTGAAAGTGAAAGTGAAAGTGAAAGTAAAAGTAAAAGTAAAAGTGAAAGTGAAAGTAAAAGTAAAAGTAAAAGTAAAAGTGAAAGTAAAAGTAAAAGTAAAAGTAAAAGTAAAAGTAAAAGTAAAAGTAAAAGTAAAAGTAAAAGTAAAAGTAAAAGTAAAAGTAAAAGTAAAAGTAAAAGTAAAAGTAAAAGAAAAAATTAAAATTAAAATTAAAAAGTAAAAGTAAAAGTAAAAGTAAAAGTAAAAGTAAAAGTAAAAGTAAAAGTAAAAGTAAAAGTAAAAGTAAAAGTAAAAGTAAAAGTAAAAGTAAAAGTAAAAGTAAAAGTAAAAGTAAAAGTAAAAGTAAAAGTAAAAGTAAAAGTAAAAGTAAAAGTAAAAGTAAAAGTAAAAGTAAAAGTAAAAGTAAAAGTAAAAGTAAAAGTAAAAGTAAAAGTAAAAGTAAAAGTAAAAGTAAAAGTAAAAGTAAAAGTAAAAGTAAAAGTAAAAGTAAAAGTAAAAGTAAAAGTAAAAGTAAAAGTAAAAGTAAAAGTAAAAGTAAAAGTAAAAGTAAAAGTAAAAGTAAAAGTAAAAGTAAAAGTAAAAGTAAAAATAAAAATAAAAATAAAAATAAAAATAAAAATAAAAATAAAAATAAAAGTAAAAGTAAAAGTAAAAGTAAAAGTAAAAGTAAAAGTAAAAGTAAAAGTAAAAGTAAAAGTAAAAGTAAAAGTAAAAGTAAAAGTAAAAGTAAAAGTAAAAGTAAAAGTAAAAGTAAAAGTAAAAGTAAAAGTAAAAGTAAAAGTAAAAGTAAAAGTAAAAGTAAAAGTAAAAGTAAAAGTAAAAGTAAAAGTAAAAGTAAAAGTAAAAGTAAAAGTTACCGTAAAAAAGTAAAAGTAAAAATAAAAGTAAAAGTAAAAGTAAAAGTAAAAGTTACCGTAAAAAAGTAAAAGTAAAAGTAAAAATAAAAGTAAAAGTAAAAGTAAAAGTAAAAGTAAAAGTAAAAGTAAAAGTAAAAGTAAAAGTAAAAGTAAAAGTAAAAGTAAAAATAAAAATAAAAATAAAAATAAAAATAAAAATAAAAATAAAAATAAAAAGTAAAAGTAAAAGTAAAAATAAAAATAAAAATAAAAATAAAAATAAAAATAAAAATAAAAATAAAAATAAAAGTAAAAGTAAAAGTAAAAGTAAAAGTAAAAGTTACCGTAAAAAAGTAAAAGTAAAAGTAAAAGTAAAAGTAAAAGTAAAAGTAAAAGTAAAAGTAAAAGTAAAAGTAAAAATAAAAATAAAAATAAAAATAAAAATAATGCTTCAGAAGGCACGTTAAGCCGTTGGTCCCAGCTGCATTTGCAGTCGTTAACACCCACCAATCCGCATTGGGCCCGCGTGGTGGGTTATGGCCCGTCCTCCTTACCACCCATAAGGAAGGCCTGTGCCCCACAGTGGGGTCATCAAAAATGGCTGATGGACAACTATAAATACTATAGGTACTGCTATTTTTTTTTCTCGCAGTCAATGGTAAAAAGTAGAGTACACAACTCGTGAAAAAAAAATTTCATCTCGGTCCTTTGTATCCCTCGCTTCGCTCAGGATTCTACTTTTGAATCCCTCGCTACGCTCGGGATTCAACAAATAAAATTAAAAATAAAAGTAAAAGTAAAAGTAAAAGTAAAAGTAAAAGTAAAAGTAAAAGTAAAAGTTACCGTAAAAAAGTAAAAGTAAAAGTAAAAGTAAAAGTAAAAGTAAAAGTAAAAATAAAAATAAAAATAAAAATAAAAGTAAAAGTAAAAGTAAAAGTAAAAGTAAAAGTAAAAGTAAAAGTAAAAGTAAAAGTAAAAGTAAAAGTAAAAGCAAAAGCAAAAGCAAAAGCAAAAGCAAAAGCAAAAGCAAAAGCAAAAGCAAAAGCAAAAGCAAAAGCAAAAGCAAAAGCAAAAGCAAAAGCAAAAGCAAAAGCAAAAGCAAAAGCAAAAGCAAAAGCAAAAGCAAAAGCAAAAGCAAAAGCAAAAGCAAAAGCAAAAGCAAAAGCAAAAGCAAAAGCAAAAGCAAAAGCAAAAGCAAAAGCAAAAGCAAAAGCAAAAGCAAAAGCAAAAGCAAAAGCAAAAGCAAAAGCAAAAGCAAAAGCAAAAGCAAAAGCAAAAGCAAAAGCAAAAGCAAAAGCAAAAGCAAAAGCAAAAGCAAAAGCAAAAGCAAAAGCAAAAGCAAAAGCAAAAGCAAAAGCAAAAGCAAAAGCAAAAGCAAAAGCAAAAGCAAAAGCAAAAGCAAAAGCAAAAGCAAAAGCAAAAGCAAAAGCAAAAGCAAAAGCAAAAGCAAAAGCAAAAGCAAAAGCAAAAGCAAAAGTAAAAGTAAAAGTAAAAATAAAAATAAAAATAAAAAAAAATAAAAGTGAAAGTGAAAGTGAAAGTGAAAGTAAAAGAAAAAGTGAAAGTAAAAGTAAAAGTAAAAATAAAAGTAAAAGTAAAAATAAAAATAAAAGTAAAAGTAAAAGTAAAAATAAAAATAAAAATAAAAATAAAAATAAAAATAAAAATAAAAGTAAAAGTAAAAGTAAAAGTAAAAGTAAAAGTAAAAGTAAAAGTAAAAGTAAAAGTAAAAGTAAAAGTAAAAGTAAAAGTAAAAGTAAAAGTAAAAGTAAAAGTAAAAGTAAAAGTAAAAGTAAAAGTAAAAGTAAAAGTAAAAGTAAAAGTAAAAGTAAAAGTAAAAGTAAAAGTAAAAGTAAAAGTAAAAGTAAAAGTAAAAGTAAAAGTAAAAGTAAAAGTAAAAGTAAAAGTAAAAGTAAAAGTAAAAGTAAAAGTAAAAGTAAAAGTAAAAGTAAAAGTAAAAGTAAAAGTAAAAGTAAAAGTAAAAGTAAAAGTAAAAGTAAAAGTAAAAGTAAAAGTAAAAGTAAAAGTAAAAGTAAAAGTAAAAGTAAAAGTAAAAGTAAAAGTAAAAGTAAAAGTAAAAGTAAAAGTAAAAGTAAAAGTAAAAGTAAAAGTAAAAGTAAAAGTAAAAGTAAAAATAAAAATAAAAAAAAATAAAAATAAAAATAAAAGTAAAAGTAAAAGTGAAAGTGAAAGTAAAAGAAAAAGTGAAAGTAAAAGTAAAAGTAAAAATAAAAGTAAAAATAAAAATAAAAGTAAAAGTAAAAGTAAAAGTAAAAATAAAAATAAAAATAAAAATAAAAATAAAAATAAAAATAAAAATAAAAATAAAAGTAAAAGTAAAAGTAAAAGTAAAAGTAAAAGTAAAAGTAAAAGTAAAAGTAAAAGTAAAAGTAAAAGTAAAAGTAAAAGTAAAAGTAAAAGTAAAAGTAAAAGTAAAAGTAAAAGTAAAAGTAAAAGTAAAAGTAAAAGTAAAAGTAAAAGTAAAAGTAAAAGTAAAAGTAAAAGTAAAAGTAAAAGTAAAAGTAAAAGTAAAAGTAAAAGTAAAAGTAAAAGTAAAAGTTACCGTAAAAAAGTAAAAGTAAAAATAAAAGTAAAAGTAAAAGTAAAAGTAAAAGTTACCGTAAAAAAGTAAAAGTAAAAGTAAAAATAAAAGTAAAAGTAAAAGTAAAAGTAAAAGTAAAAGTAAAAGTAAAAGTAAAAGTAAAAGTAAAAGTAAAAGTAAAAGTAAAAGTAAAAATAAAAATAAAAATAAAAATAAAAATAAAAATAAAAATAAAAAGTAAAAGTAAAAGTAAAAATAAAAATAAAAATAAAAATAAAAATAAAAATAAAAATAAAAATAAAAATAAAAATAAAAATAAAAGTAAAAGTAAAAGTAAAAGTAAAAGTTACCGTAAAAAAGTAAAAGTAAAAGTAAAAGTAAAAGTAAAAGTAAAAGTAAAAGTAAAAGTAAAAGTAAAAATAAAAATAAAAATAAAAATAAAAATAAAAATAAAAATAAAAATAAAAATAAAAATAAAAATAAAAATAAAAATAAAAATAAAAATAAAAATAAAAATAAAAATAAAAATAAAAATAAAAATAAAAATAAAAATAAAAATAAAAATAAAAATAAAAATAAAAATAAAAATAAAAATAAA
>OX467312.1:1207500-1562712 GCA_950108535.1 Agriphila straminella | reverse complement strand
CCGTTGCGCAGAACCTTTTGCCATCGCATGGCGACCCTGCCAGGTCATTCTACTACATCCAAGTCATTCTATCCCTTTCTTTTCCAGCCACGTGACGAGAACAGCCAGCTGGCTACCTCCGGCGGAGTGCTGGACTTCCTCGCGGGAGGGCAGCGCCAGCAGCCAGGTGGAAGTCCAAGAGGAGCTGCCGTATGGATGGGAGCAGGCGCTTGATAGCAATGGGAAACCTTATTACATCAAGTAAGCTTTAAAAAAAAATTCAAAAAATTACGATAAGAAGGCGTTTTTTGAAAGCCGATCCGTAAAATTTAGGCCCTTTCACACGTGAAGCAAATTTAAACCCTATTAAAAAATTTACCAAATGATAGGGTTTCCCTTTTGATAGGGTTAGTCGACGTTATGCTTACCGTAAATATTGATAGGGTTTTTGAAAACAAGTCTTTGAAATACCCAATCAAAAACCCTTTTAATAGTAAGCGGTTCATAAATCGGTAAATAAAGCGGTTTTGGTCCTTCGGCCCAGGTGGAACTAAGGTATAAATTGCTTGAACACGTTTTAAAACCCCTTCATAAAGCCTTCATAGGGTTTCCTCGATAGGGTTTTCCTATTCGGTAAGTGCTCACTTGGGTTACCCTTTCGATAGGGTTACCGTTTGATAGGGTTAAAAAACCCTTTAACGGTAAGCGGTTTCGGTCCTTGGTCTTATCACGTAACGGCTTATCCTTCGGTCTTTCGGGATCCTGAGTGGACGCTCTCGCTCAGGTTTAACCATACCACAGATAATTATAATACTATAATAATATACTAGTAACCATACATAGACCATACATACGAGCCATATGTATAGTGTGATATGGTTTACGACTGCTAAACAGGTCAATAACGATTCGGTTTGCTGACTTCGACCTTCGCATGAATGTGCGAATCGACCATGGTGACATAAGCGTTTCACTGTGGCCAAGCACACTGTGACAACAGTTTTAATTGTGTCAGCAAATAACGTTCTCTTATTTGAAATGATGGTGCATATTTTACGAGACAAGTAAAAAATTATATTTTGCAATATACTTAAACCGTTAAATAATATCGCCCATTTAGCGATGTTTATTGTTTTATTTGCTGCAGTATAGTAATGAATTTTACCTTACGTCTTCTGAGAATTTAGCCAAAGCACAATAGGTATCGTTCGTCTGTGCTTCTACATTTTCCTTATTCCTTTAAAATCTTTAGATTAGGTAATTCAGAAGGCCTATTACAAAAAACATCGAGATAAGCGTACGATGTCCGTCCCTCTCCTTACACAGTCACACATGACTGTGTAAGGTTCAAAAGGTTCAAAATCATGTAAATCTATCAACGAACAGTCGAACATCGTCCGACTGTCGTGATTCTTTTTGTAATAGGTCCTCAGTACTTAAATGCCCACTACCTCTTCCAGTCATGTGAACAAGACGACGACGTACGTGGCGCCGGAGGGGTGTTCCTGTGAGTCCCCGCCGGCGCCGCGTGACGTTCTCCTCGAGAGGGACCCGGAGCTTGGGTTCGGCTTCGTCGCCGGCTCCGAAAGACCGGTGCTCGTGCGCTTCGTCACTGACAACTCACCGAGCGTTGGGAAGGTAATGATCATACGGAGAGGTTGGGCAGAGCGATTCCTTCTAACTGGAATCGAAACCAGAAAATTCCTCCCCTAGTCTAGAAGACAATAGCTGTTAGAAACACTTATACAGAAGATTATAGTGAAAACTCTTCAGCTCATTGAATTAGAACTTCTGTAGCTCTTTTGTCCAATTATGCCAAGTAGTTTAGTTACATTTATGAACATTGATCGACTTCTTTTAAGTCACATATTTTGAATTTTCACTACTTTCTTACCTAGTAGCTAACGCCCACTAGCTTCTTAGGCTTTCTGCCTTAGCGTCATTTATATCAAAATCCACCCTCAACATTCCAGTTGGAGCCAGGAGACCAGATCCTGTGTGTGAACGGCGAAGACGTGAGCAACGCAGCCCGTGAGCATGTAATATCAGCGGTCCGCGCGTGCGCAGAGCGTGTGACGCTGAGGGTCTGCCAGCCGGCGCGCAGCGGCAACCTTATGAGGAGATCAGCGTTGCTATCTGCGGCTAAGAGAGCGCGGCTAAGGGCGCGACCACCCAGGGTGCGGTTTGCTGACTCCGTGCAGCTGAATGGAGCTCCTATGTATCCTGTAAGTTATTATGACTCATTTTTAAATGTTCATATCTTCAAATCACTACTTCTGGAGTCTGGACGCTCCCTCGCGAGACGAGAGATTTTGAAACGACATTAATTTTTAACGAAGTAACAAATACGAGCCAGTGAGAATATTCGATAATAAAATGTCAAGTCTACTCACCGTTATCTTCTTCTGCTGCAATGCCTGTCAGCGCCGACCTTTGGCAGTGTCCTTGTGTAAAGGCGATCAAAATATCAACATAAAATTACAAACAATATTAAATTAAATGCGCCGTTGCTGCAACAACTTCCCAATTTCGAGAATATCTAAATCTCTCTGACATTAGCACACTGCATTTTATTATTTCATTCAAATAAATTAACTGTATTGCATTAAAAATGTTTCAGCCTTCCGCGTTTTCCCTCGGGGACCTATGCCTTCCACCAATGGCCAACGTGTTGAAGGTATTCCTTGAGAACGGGCAGACGAAGTCGTTCAAGTACGACGCTACGACCACCGTGGCCGACGTCGTCACCAGCCTCAAGGACAAGCTCTGCATCACGGCGGAGGAGCACTTCAGCCTGGTCGTGGAACATGTCAAGAGCTTGAGGAGGAACAAGCTGACGCTTTTAGATCCCAAAGAATCATTGGCGAGGGTAAGGTTTATTTGTTTTCTCTTCTTTCTTTGTGTACTGGTGACAGATCTTCGGATTTGGACCAAGACCTTTAATTCCAAAATTTAAAGTTAATGGCTAATGGAAGAAGCATTCATTTATGTATAAACACTCGTAGGTCGTTGGTTTTTAGTTCGAAGATCAACAGCTGTTAGGTACCTAGATTTTTTGGTAGAGCTTTTTAGTAGCTGGTACTTCCACTTTAAAAATTTGAGAAAGCCTTTGACAATTTCTTACCTAAGTTACATATTAAAACCAGCATGATTAAAACTCCTATCATTTCCAAAGATCATGATATTTTTCAGATCGCCGCTCGGCCCGGCTCCCACAAAATGCGGTGCCTCTTCCGTGTCGTGTTCATGCCCAACTCAGCAGCCGAGCTAGCGCAGCGGGACCTCGCTGCGCTAGACTACCTGTACATGCAGTGCTGCAACGACGTGGCGCAGGAGCGGTTCGCGCCGGAGCTGCAGCCCGACGTGGCGCTGCGGTTGGCGGCGTTACACATGCACCAACATGCGTTAGCCAACAATCTGTCGCCTGCCAAGTTGACGGTTAAGGCTGTTGAGTGAGTAGCGTGCGTGCTAAACATGCTTTTAATAATTTGTTTTACTATGAAGAATGTCTTTAGGAAATACACTATTTATGTAAGGGTTGAATCCTAGGAAAATGCCTGACGCTGCTGTTGGGTTTTTAAAGTTTTCCAACTAAGAGAAACAAGCTTAACGAGAAAATAGGTACATAATGAATTCTTGTTCATCTGTTTTTTTTGTTTAAACATACCTAGTTGAGATTGAGAGTCCAGAGACTGACGAGGTAATCAACTCGACCACCTTGTTCCAGAAGAGAGTTTGGTCTGGAGCGGTTCGTGCCGAGCGGTCTGCTGGAGTCCATGAAGCGCAAAGAGATGCGGCGGCTTCTGGCGCACTGCCTCAAGCTGCACGCCGTCATGACCGGCCCGCAGCGGCAGCTCACGCAGCTGCAGGTAACTGCGCCACTTATTGTGTGAACAGTTCAATAACAATTGCTTACGTCAGCCATGTCAAAATTATTGGTCGCCGTAGAGACAGTGGGTCGCAAAACTTGACTAAAAAAATAAAACTCTTTGCATAAATTCGCATCAAAAGGCTGTTTTTTTTTTCGGCAAATCGATCGGGCTGTAGCCAGAACGTTGAAAGGGTCACATGCTTGGCAGGATGGCTTCCGTGCATGATGCTAGCGTGCACATGGTTATTCTAATAGATCGGCTGACCACGTTAATGTTTGGTGTTCCAGGCGAAACTTCAGTACCTGGACATAGTGGGCTCGCTGCCGTCGTACGGCGCGAAGTGCTTCAGCAGCGGCCGGCCCGAGCGCGTGCTGCTTGTGTCGCCGCGCTTCGGCCTCAGCCAGATCGTCGGCAGGACCAACTCCGTGGTACGTGTACTATTTAAGCTTCAGCTTTCCTAGTAGCTAGAACTAGCGTTCGCAATCCCTAATCACAGGGTCCTGTTTCAGAAGAATTATTTGTATTCACTGAGTATCTGGTGCAAAAGATTATGCTGAATTATTAATTCTTCTGGACTTAAAACCCTGTGCTTAGGGACTGCGGACGCTAGTTCTAGCTACTAGGAAATCGAAGGGCCTGACGTAGAATCGGAAATTTCGGTATCCATAATTGCATTCACGTCCCTAGACTCGGGATTTTAACCATTGTGTAAGAATTCAATTCATATAATAGACTGTATACTAGGTTTTATGCTAAGGGGATCCAAGACTAAGAACAAGTATCCGTAGACACCCAAGGGGGTTCAAGTGTAATAATAATGGACACCCCATGGGGTTAACCAGAAACCTTGATATGTTCTTACACAATACTAAATAATCTACTAGAAAAAATACGACTCTCACCAGATCAATACTCAGACGGGAATCGAACCCGCGACCTTTGGATATCCGGTCCAATGCTCTGACCGCTGAGCTACCGAGTCACTAGTGACATCGCTGAATTTCATCTAGTATATCCTACTCTTACGATGCAAGCCAGCGTTATTTCACCAATGTGAGGAATTACCTCGACATTCAATTGAAATATCCCGTCTGAGTATTGATCTGGTGCGAGTCGTATTTTTTCTAGTATATTATTTAGTATTGTGTAAAAATAGCATTGTGAATGCAAAAATCCCAAATTTAAATATTGATAATTTATGTTCTTTCAAGTATAAAGTGGGTGGTTAAATGAATGATCCTTGTGTTGCAGCCCACATCGATAGCGTCGCTGGAGGAGGTGGAGGGCATCCGCGTGAAAGCGGAGGGCGCGGGGGGAGGGGGGGGCGCGGACGTGGCCGTGTTCCTGCGGCGCGACCGCGTGCTGGCGCTGCTCATGGACGAGCGCGACGCCGCCGAGATGCCGCTCGTCATCGCGGGGTATATTCATTTATTTACTAGTAGCTCTGTAAGGTCAGGTGTAGACCTCGCTTTAACATATCTCCACCATTTTGAAAAATTTCAAAAACTGGATCGACAAAATGAACTATATAATTTTAGATCCTACTCACAAGAGAATCGATTGAGAAATGCGACCTGTAGAGGAGAACAAACGGACAGCCGGACAGACATACGAAATCATTTTTGCCCAAGCTGAAATGGAGACGTTTAGCTCGCGCTTTGCGCTCACTCGGTTAATAATGGACCACCACAGTAACTAGTAGGGCTTTCAATCTTATCCGAAGTTACATAACTCCGGAGCCTAGACTTTAATCTTAGTTAATAATATTATCTCTGACATTCATTAGCGGCTCGATGAAAAGGATTTAAGTATGGCTATGTGCGCGAGATTTAATCACCCGTCAGAGAACTGCTCTTTGGAAAAGTTGCTTTTCCTCTAATCGCAAAACAAATGCGGCTATTTTATCTTTTCTCCAGTGCCAACGATGTAAATAATGAAACCTACTTGAAAACCGTATCCTTTTCTGCGTTTACATGCTTTTGGGCGGGGCGTATGCACATTAGCCCTCACTCGCTGCCTTCCTTTCTTAAATATAAAATGAACATCATGTCATTATATGATTTCAGATACTATCGCTTGGCTACCGGTCAAGAATTAAACGTGGAACTTGAAAGAGAACCTATCACCGAAGACATAGGTAACATTTGCAGCCTTCGAAACCTTTTATTTATAAAATTGCGACTGTATAATAATGATATATGTTTTTATTCCAGCTCCACCATATTTATCTCAGCACAATGTGGTGCCAGCAAAGTGGAGCTTTTTACACTTCGACGACCCAAACATGCTCTCTAAAAAGAACTTTGCCATCTTCAGTATGCCGCCGCCGTACCACTCTACGCCAGACAAATCCAGCGTAGACACGAATATGAACTCTACCATCGCCAACAGAAATGGCAGCGCGAACTCTAGTCCGATCATTGGCTATGATTCAAAGTCTGGCTTACTCGGCCACGATATTCACTTCGACAAATGTAAAAGAACCGAGGAGTTCAGACTCTTTGACGCCAATGATTCCTATTACCTAGATGACGGCATGGGTTTCGACCTTCAAAGCGTTCTTTCCATGGAACTCTTAGAGAATGCAACCAATAACCCTAGACTTGTAGAGGCCAAAAACGAAGAAGTATTGCGAAGAGTTGCGGAGATGCAGAAACTAGTAGAAAACTCTGAACAATATTTGACTGAAAATTGTGATGTTTATAATGATGACATTTATAATGATGGAATCTTAAGGGACGAACTAGTGGGTAAAGAAACAAGTGTAGATAATGTAGAAAGTGATACTGAATCTAATAATAGTAGGATGTCGGCAGCCGACGACGCTCCGGGTATTCTAAAACATAGTGACTCTTTATTACTTTTAACGGAAACTATAAATCAGGGGTTAAGCGTTTTGACGGTACCGGAACCCGAGAAAGACAATAACAGTACTAGCTTAACTATGCGACAATCTCAAGGTCTCAGTGCTATTTTAAATAACTGTGGTTTAACTGACGCTTTATTAGCTTTAAACAATGATATTTGTCATTCCGAAAGTGATAATGATTCCCTTTATACGCCGACCAATAGTCCTATTCGAAAACATCAAAACAAGCCTACTCCTAATAAAAAAGTTAGAACCAGTTTCGGCTTGCATAGTCCAGATGCAATACCCGACAATAAAGAACCGAATCTCAAAGAATATTTAAAGAAGCTTAAAGAGAAAAGCAGTCACGAGGAGGCTAGAGCAGCCGAAATTCCGTTTTTCTGTCAGGAGACTATGGTAGACCACGACGCAGAGCTTATAGACTTAACACTAATACCACCACCTCAAACTCCTGATGAACTCGATTGTGCTACACAAGTGCCTCAAATTTTGTCTGTTGTACCACCGTCTTTTGCTGATGATAAAGAAAATGTACAAAGTGGCCATTCTAAAACACCAAAATCTAATGAACTTGAGGAATTTATAGCTAATGTTACAATACAACCGCCAACTGTTCGAGTTACACCGGCAATAGAATTGACGCCAGAAGAGATATTGTCATACATTATTCCCCCTCCACCTGGATCAAACTCATCAACTTTAGATAGAGATCAAGTTAGTTATGTAAATCAATCGCAGTTGCTAGAAGCTAAAAACGCTCAAAATACGAATTGCGATGTTAAACAGAGTAATGGTGAAGTAGTAAAAGGTACGTTGAGTGTCAGTGAGATTAGAAATATGTTTGCTTCAAAGAGTTTAAGTGATGCTAGAAATAGTCTTTTGTTAAAAGATAAGAGTAAAAGTAATAATCAGAGTAAATCTGATTCGCCCAAAGGTAAACGAAAAAGCGTATCAGGTGAAAAGCAAGCAAATGGGAATGCACATGTTATAGAATATCCTACCGTTGAACGAAAAGGAATGTTTTCATGTTGTACTAAAGACAAGAATAAAAGCGACGATAGCTGTGATGAAAACGAAAAAATTGAAGGCCAGACTGAAAATTCTGATTCGATGCCTGATGTATGCGAAATAAGACCGCCACCGAGAAGAAAAAGCTCAGAAATCCGAAAACCTCCAGAGAGACCACCGAAAACACCTCCCACGCCTGCGCCCAGGCCACGGTCTAACTCATTCACTTGTTTGAATAACGAATTGACTGCAGTGGAAATACCTAACAGCCATTTCAACACTTTGAATAATAGGAAACTTAATTACAAGGTCGTTTGCGAAATAAATGAGCAGGGATCAGGAAGTCCCCCTCAACTGCCTCCGAGATTAGAAAACAAAGTTCTACCTCCCCCACCGCCTTTACTACTACCTCCGAAGAAACCACCTTTACCGCCGGTGCCGAGCATCGAAGTCCTACGGCTAAAAAACGCACAGAAACAGTCACCGTTAAGAAACCCGGAGCAACGGTTGGCTAGCATCGGCTCTCCGCACTTTCAAAGGAATTTAAACACATACCGGAATCTCGAAAACGAGTATAGAGTGACCGACGAAGAATCGTCGAACCTTAGGTCGACGCAGAACTACAGTTCGATGACGTTGCAAACCCGACACGTGCGGTCATATTCAGAAACCAAAACCACAATTTTAAAAAACAAGGAAATGACAGCTCTATCTTTGTGTTCACCGCAGATGAACAGGAGGTTCAGTAATCGTCCTGATATACTGAACGGTGCTCCGACAAACGAGAAGGTGTTCAGTCCACCGCTGACCGAGAGGAAAGCGTTTCGATCGGACAACGCCAGTCCGACGCCGAAGGTGCAGAACCACGTTCGGTTTAAAGACGAAGTAGTGGACGATATTCCGACTCCCCCTTCGCCGCCCACGGTGAAGTTCCCGGAGTTCCAGCCGGGTAACAACGGACACGTGTCGGTGGAGAGCCTGCTGTGCAAGACGGAGGTGGCAGTGGAAGGACTGCTGCAGAGGTTGCACGCGGCTGCACAGAAGTGCTCGCATCAGCACGCCCACGGCGGCGGGGAAGACATCGACGAGATCAAGTTCCAGGTAATTTGATTGAATTTAATCTTTTGTTTATGGACTTCAAATGTTAATCTATAGGACACTTTTTTATACTAGGGGAATCAAACCATAAATCATATTTACCTATGTCATTTAGTCTTTATCGGATGGACAAAGATGAAGTTAAGTTACTTTACTTTAAGCCTTTATTGCTGTCACAAAGCAAACATTATAACCATTGGCACTAATAATTTAACAATAGTACATTATGAGACAAGTTAGTTTACAGGCGAGGGCGTAACTCAGCCGAGTGTGCAAAAAGCAAGAGCTCACGAGTTTCATACGACGTTTTTCAACACATTTGCGAGGAAAAAACAAAGTAATTTATCACACAGCAACAAATAGACAAAAACAAAATATGATAATTTTGGGAAAAGGCGCGCATGTTTTTTTTTGTTTTTTTTTTCACACGCCCAACGCAAGAATATTTTGCGAACAAAGGGGTGAGGAGCATACAGCCTACTTCAAAATTATAATTTTAAGTGACAAAATGCAAATATTTTAATATTTTATAACAAAATATCGTGGATTATGAATAATTTGATAATAATGTATAATTATTTGACTTAATTAAGGACTTACACATTTATTTATTCCAAAAATGTATATGAATTTTCAGCAGCATAAAACCTCCTTGTTGTCAAAAAAAAAATAACTGTATTACCCGGCTAAATTGGGAATGCTCTGTTTACTCACATAGAACTTGCAGTAAGGTACTAATTTAACTTTGTAGGGTTAATTCTATTACGAACTAGTGTTTTATATATTATTGCACGCGTTTGTTATAGCTCGGTTTATGGCCCTAAAAGCGATGTATTAGGGCTCACTTTACGAGCAAGTGTGTTGAAAAATATATTTTTTTAAATTTGAGATTTTTGCATTCACAATGCTATTTTCACACAATACTAAATAATATATATAGAAAAATACGACTCGCACCAGATCTGGTGCGTCTGAGTATTGATCTGGTGCGAGTCGTATTTTTCTAGTATATTATTTAGTATTGTGTAAAAATATATTTTATTCCTTTGATCAGCGTGTCTTGTGACACGTAGGCCTCTTCCAGCTGTGGCCATTTTATTCTATCTTTAGCATTTCGCGTCCAAAGTGTTCCTCTAATTTTCTTAATATCATCTGCCCATCTTTTGGTTTGTCTTCCTCTTTTCCTTTTTCCGTCCAATGGTTGCAACTCTGTAATAATTTTGGTCCTATTTTCCTTGCTTTCTCTTGCCATATCATGTCCAGTCCATTGCCATTTTAACCGTCTTATTTTTCTTGTTATATCTTCCACTTTCATTTTTGTTCTTATTTGACGGTCTTTCAGTGTAACACTTATTAGGCTCCTTTCTATTTTCCTTTGGCATATCTGAAAATTAAGTTATGGTTCCAAAAATACCAAAAAAAAATGTGATTAATAAGTCAAAACATGGTTTTATTTCTGACAGCGTGCCCGCAGCGAGTTGACGTCGTGCGCGGTGTCACTGGTGGGCGCGTCTCGTGCGCTGGTGGGGGCGCTGGGGGCAGCGGGGGGCGCGGGCGCGGGGGGCGCGGGCGCCGCGCTGGCCGACTGCCTCGCGCCGCTGCGGCGGCTGGCTGACCTCGCGCAGGTGACGACAAACATAATACTTTGCTATAACTCTGTTATCATCTCCATAATATCAGCCACTGTTGGGTATAAGCTTTATTTAAGTACCTAAATTTTTCCTACTGAATCTGCGGTACCGTAGTGACTATCAGCCATTTTTAATGTCCCCACTGCTGGGGCACAGGCCTTCCTTATAGGTGGATAAGGAGGATGGGCCATAACTCACCACGCGAGCCCAATGCAGATTGGTTAACGACTGCAAATACACCCGGGAGCAGTGGCTGAACGTGCCTTCCGAAGCACGGAGGAGCTCGATATAATACATTTTTGATCACCCATCCCATAGTCGACCCTTGCGAAAGTTGCTTAACCTCCGCAATCATTGGGCCAGCCAGGCGCTAAACCCCTGCGCCAACGAGCTCCTCACCGGAAGCGTAGTGCTGGGGCCTATCCTAATAACATCCATCGTCTATAGACGACAGCCACTCTGTCGCCGAGTCAGATAAGTTTGTTGTTTGCGCTAGTCGTCATTTTGTCTGCATTCATAGCCGAGACAAAGAAGATAACACCACTATAAAAAAATTCCTATTACCTAACAATATTAAAATATTGTGATTGGTATGACCCCACAGAATCACTAGGTACATTATTATAATCCACTCTGCAACCATTAAAATAACTAATCTTCTAGCAGAACAACAATCCCAGTTGGAGCGAGATGCAGTTCAGAGTCAAAATTAAATTAATCTGTCATTTTCCAGGCCCTCGTTAGACACACGTCCGCTCCGCTACAAACTAGAAACCTGGTGCTGCGCGTCCATGACGTCACAGCCGCATTCAAGGAGCTGGCTGGCGCGGAAATGGCACAGATTATACACGAGCACAGCTCCAAAAAGGCCCAAAATCAAAACCAAGAAAACTCCACTTTAGAAGGTCAACTGGCTTTGAGAGCTGAATGCCTCGCCAACGTCCTGGCAACATTATTGAGGAGCCTACGAGTGTTCTCCCCTTAAAAAGAAAAAAGGCCGGTGACCATAGAGAAAATTAGCTATTTTAAAGTCTACTATTTATAGGCTTTTGACGCCTGAAAAACGAGAGGACTATTTTCATCCAACAAAACGAGCTATGCAACCGCAACGTAGTGTAAAAATAAAGTACATAATAGATTTCATTTTTAATTATTATTAAGTATTTCAGTTTGAATAATATAACCGTTACTAAAATGAGACCAAATAAAATTAGGTACGTTCGTTTAATTGTAGTTGGCGACACTTTGTGTTAATTTTAGTTATAGTTTTGTAAATTTTAACGTGCGTTAATGTTTAAAATATCTGTTGCTAGATGATATTCTTTCATTGTGACCTTTTTTAGGGATTAAATTGTAAAATATCGATGGTTTTAGTCGACGACTAAAGCGACTCTTTTCAGTAATGAACAATCTTTCTAACAAAGTTGAAACTTAATTTTTAAGTAAAACTTTCGCTTACTATTCCGTGATGTTACCATAGTAGTTAATTTTACATATAAATGCATACATATCTATTTACATAATGTATATTTTCTACTGTAATGATGTGTGATCGGGTAATAGAGTGCATCTTCACTATAAAGTATGAACTAATCATATCTAAATGTTTAACTAACCATATCTTTAGCCGTTTCATTGTTGCTGTTTGTTTTAATATGTGATGTGACATTGTTGTATTGCTGCGCTGTAAAAAGTTTGGTGTTGCTAGATTAAAAAGGTTTTTTTCTTCTGAGGCAAGGGGATACCTCACAACCATGTCAAGAAACTTGTATAGTATTTAGGCGATTTATATTTTGATGGGTTTACGTATTTAGTTATAATCTAAACAAAAGTTTTTTGTTAAGAGGGTTACTGCGCTACATTAGCGCCGCCAATGGAAAAAAAATCGTAGTGCATAAATAAAGACGAAATTGTGGATTGTGTTCTTCTAGTGTACTCCGAAGAAGCTTTGTTGTACTTTTTATCGTTTAAACAATATTTTATCTGTCGTTTAGTTTATTGGTAAAAAGTGGCCACTTTTAGCAATAAAACTCCATTAAACTAAACGACAGACTAGAAAATATAGTTTAAGCAATGAAAAGTACCAATTCTTATTCGAAGTACACTAGAAGAACACAATTCACAATTTCGTCTTTATTTAAGCACTATGATTTTTTTTCCATTGGCGGCGCAAGTGTAGCGCATAAAGCCTCTTACGAAAAAATTTTTTATATATATTAAGTGATTATTATCTATGTTTTTAATGGATTTGTTATTGTGATGGTAAACCATGGCTCAGAATCAACGATCAGCGATCGTTTTAAATACACATGACGCAATGTGCTGATATTAAAATATTGGTGCTATTTTTGATGAAATTGTGTACGTTTTTGTAAGAATCGATGATTGGTTAGTCCGCACACACAATGATTTGCAATAAACAACCCATACGTTTGCACCAGCGATTTGAAGTATGAAGTAAGTAATGTGTAAAGTTGTTTTTACAATGCAATAAAATGTATATTTCGCCTGATTATAATCACACTTTTGCCTGCTAAGTACAATTTATTTTGCTTATGTTCCAAAGCTGTTACAGGAACCAAAGACAAGATTTATTCTCCTTTATAATGTTTACTTTTTAACCTGTCTATAGATATAAATATAATATATTTTTGTTTTATCTATCAATTTAGAAAAAAAAGTATCTACTCAGAAACTTTTTAAATACATTTACCAGTTGCATAAGAAGTGTGACAGAAACTAAGTTTCTATATTTCAATACAAATCTCCTACATTACATAATATATAGGTAGATATGTATCGTATATGACACAGTCGATGTAATATATAAATTAATAGTTAAACGTTATATACTTATACAAGGTAATATTGTATCACACCAATTTATTTATTGTTCAAAATAACATAATGCAATGCATTTGATGTAATAAACGATAATATGAACCGAACTATTTTGTTTTTTTTTCTAAGATACTTTAAAGTTAGAGCTTAAGCTGGCGAGGCTTACCCATACAACACATCTTACTAAAAATAAAGGAGAACCCCTATTTTGGGCCCAACGTTACAAGAATCAAACAAGTATTATTAACAAAAAAAAAGTTTCTGCGCGCTGTTGTCTGTATGTAGCAGTGTGTGGTCGGAGAGTTTCTTTAACTAAGGACAGCGTGTCTTAAAGAACTTGGACCCTACCGTACGGACAGAATCCAGATCCACCACCATGTTGTTTAGATCGTCCATTTAATTTTGTCTTTTTATTGAAGGAATAACCATAATATTCTATGGTGCCTTTTAGTGGTAAATTGGAAACGTTGTTGCAATTTGAGGGTTTAGATAATAAATACTATAGGCGCGGTATACTGTAATACTGACTATTTACCACTGCCGTAATCTTTTCTAAGCATAGTGTAATAAGTAGTGTAGTAAGCATGTCTTAGATCCATGTTCGGCCTAAAGCAGGATGATTCATGTGAACCGTACTTCCGCAAATATAAAATTCTCACTCTGCCATCTATGTACATAGGCGAAATTGCAAACTTTGTCCGAAATAATCCAATCCATTTTGAGATGAATTCTATTGGAAGTCGTCGTGAAGGCACACTAAAAGTAATTCATGGATGTACGACCCTTCTCCGAAGAATGAGTATAAATTGCATGGCACCTAAAGTCTGTAATAAAATTCCGTTAAATATCAGATCGATTCAAAACAATAACAGGTTTAAAAGTGCACTCAATGGCTTTCTTGCAGAAAAAGCTTACTACGACATACGATCTTTTTTTGATGACAAAATATAATTAATAATTAAAAATTGTTACTTCAATACTGACATCTACTTGCCTTTTTATTCTCTTATATATATATTCCTTAAAAATGACTAAAATGATTTTTTAATGAATTTTATGAACTAGAATGACCAAGTAATTATTATCAATGTTCGTATACCTTAAGGTGAATCATGGCTGTACCTTTTTTATATGTGACATCTTGTAATACCCATGCTTATGAACTAATAAATGATTTGATTTGATTAGTCTTTACTTTATACAAATAGACTATTTCCTAGTGATGGAACGGCTAAAGCAAGCGAATTATCTAGTCGGTGCGTCCTATTTAAATAGTAATAAACAATTTACCTGTGAAGGGACGGCTATAGCATGCGAAAGCTAAAGCCGTTGCGTCCCATTTGTATAGTAATAACTATTTACTAGTGTCACACCGGCTATAGCAAGCGAAGGCTACGGCCGTTGCGTCTCATTGTTATGGTAATAACTATTCACTGATGACACACCGGTCATAGCAGGCGAAGGTTACAGCCGTTGCGTCCCATTTGTTACGAAAATCATACAAAAAAGTTTAGTTTCTTTTTAATAAAAAAATAATAATTTGATGTGTTAATGTTGGTAAAATTGACTGTTCTATTCCGTATTTTTTCCAGTTTTTATCTTCGTAATAAACAATACCCTCTTCTAATATGGTCAATGATATAAATTATTTTCACTAAATTCTTAGATCTCTACAGGACCACATCGCCATGTACAGCAGCAACGAAACTTGTTTAACACTTTAGTATTTTGTCATAGTAACTTTTTTGACTAATGTTTCAAACACCTGTTAAAAATGTTGCTATGACACAGTACCAAAACGTTAAGCGACTTTCATTGCTGACTGTACAAACAGCTCTAAAGGTAGCCTCATACCAGTTTGTTTTCTTTATTTACTAACATGTCCATATCGTTATATAAGATGTGCGTCCTACAGGAGCTCTCGCGATTTTCACACGATCCCTTTCAACCGGTCGTCACAGAAATAAACGTTAGGCAGTGCGCAAACGTTAGGTGGAACACATGAGGGGTTCTGTACCCTTAGCACGAACAGCTATCGAGAAAAAAAACGCGCGTAAAATTACTCGATAGACAATTCTCTATGGAAATTTCATTTTGCTTATCGGCGATAGATGGCGCTGTACAAATTTACAATACAAAATTTATCTATCTAATGATTTTACGCGCGTTACTTTTTCGATAGCTGTTCTTGCTAAGGGTACTGGATACTGTATTTGTCACAGATTAGATACAGCAGAGCTGTGAACTACTAACAAACAAATTCGGTAGTTGAGAATTAGATTGTAAAGGTATATCTTCATACAAAACAGAGAGGAAAATAAATGTTTTGATTTAGGTAGATTTATTTATTTTTATTTTACAAATTCTTTCCTTCTTCTAAAAGCTTTTTTGTGCTCAAAATAAAAGGCATCCTTAAAGCCTAATGCAGGAAGTGTAGCATATAAAAAATCAGAAAAAAATTGGTTTGAAGTAACAACTGTTAATTCGTTTAAAAATGTTCTTTAAATTTATCCAGTATTCCAATGGGTCCAATATTTAAATATCCAAAAAATTATTTCATACGTACAAAGCTATTATAGAATGCAATCATAATAACCAATAGAACACATGTAACATAAACCCTAGAGGCCTAGAGCCTAGATTGTCTCCCTAGGGATCCCTGCCTGACTGGTTCCGATTGCGATGGCCAACCTGTTCAACAAAAAAGGACGAATAAAATAGTGCATGTAGTATTCTGACTTCCACTGCTAAAAGATAGATATAAAATAAATATAGCTTTGGTAATTCACTCACTCACTCAGGATTAAATTGCAACTATGTTTCACTTCCCTATTTTAATAGAATATGATACATTAAACAAGCGACACATTAAACATGACACTTTTGTTATGTTGTTACTTAAATGAACACAATATTTAAAGCTATGTTGACCATTATTTTATAATCCTAGTCCTTATATTGTTTTCGTAATTTTAATTCATTATGTTATGCAAGCCTATAGATAGTTAAATTCATACCGTAAAAGACAAGAACTATTTACATAAACAGATACTTTAAACCTCTTTGAATAAAAATAAAAATAAAGTATGTTTCTCTTAACCACCTAACGTTACCTAAATAAATAAACTCCCACCACCCCACACGATTTTGAAACCTAGGTATTATTCGATTTTGGACAGACTTCGTGTAGAGACAAATTACCCCCAGTTTGTATTAGTTAGTTTGTACCTATATTCATGTTGTACGGTCGTATTTATTTATTTATTATTCGGTGAATAATCAGCTTACACAACAATATCTTTAAATTACAAAGTATAAACTTAAAAAGCTAATAATAGATTCACACGGTTAGCGTAAGTATAGCTAAATCTAATGTGAGCTTAAATCTAAATTAGCATAAATGAATCAAAAACAATAGTTTAAGAATTGACAAAAAATAAAAAATTGAAAAAAAATAACGGAATTAATCGCCATTGAAGAAATGCTTACTAATGAGTGTCTTCGCCGCACGGATACTGGTGTTAAATACGTCCAAATCAAAATTATTTGATAAAATATTATATTGTTGCATTGAACGGTAGATAAAATTATTTTTTCTGTATTTAGTGCTACAAAAAGGCAAGTTAAATGGTGCAGCTCGCCGCGAACTACGGGGTACGTTAAAAGGTAGTTGATAAAGAAGTTCAGGACAATCAATCATACCAGATGAGATCTTCATAAGGTAGACCATATCAGCAATATCACGCCGCATGTGTAACGGAAGCAGGTGGAATTTTTTACATAAGTCATCGTATTTAGTATGCCATGCCATGTTGTATTTCTTCTTATCAGTTTAAACAGTCTGGAACGGTTGGTAGGAAAATATAGACTATTCAAATTCAAAATGCTTAATTATTTAGGTTATTTGTATAAAGACAATTCGACTTTGATTTTTACTATAATATTGCGAGCTATAACAAATCAGGATATTTAACTGTACCTATACGCAGATATTTTGCGCGTAAGATACACCTATAAAATGTTTATTGTAAACTAAGTGTAAGATAAGTAATTGATATCTGCAGCTGTGCACATCCTTTATGCTGGATGATACCAATGTTTACAAATAAGGTGTGTGATCCACGGTTGCTGAACTTGAGTCTTTTTGCTTCATCTCCGCTCGAAGACGACAAAGTTTATAAAGCAACCGCTAATTCGTTGGACACGCCATGAATTATGCGAATTACAAAATAATAACAGCCATTTTCTAAGGGGGGCTATTCACGATTGTCGGAAACCAACTTTCCGAATCGAATCGGAAAGTCTATAAGTCTTCGATCTTTTTTTCTACCATATGCTACCAAACTTTGGAAATGCATTGCGCTTTTCCATTGGAAAGTGAATCGAATGCCAGTCAAATGTATTTGTGAATACCTATCTGTATTTTTGTAATATTGGAGGATACGGATTCGAATCGAATGCTTTCGAGTAGATTTCTGACAATCGTGAATAACCCTACAGACAGGGCTAATTCTTTCTGTATTGTTATATTGAATAGGGCAGTTTTCTAAAATAGGTAAGTATTGAAGAGAGCAAAGTATGCGAAAGGTAAACTAACTGAAATAGGCCACAAATGATTATTGTGATAGGCCACATGATGATTATTCGAAATCAAACAGCCTATTATATTGCGAAATACACCTACAAAATAGCCAATCGCATCGTCCAATTATTCTAACTTTACCCCGTTAAAATTTTAACAAAATGACTTTTAAAAGTGATGTCTCACACACCACATACAAGTACAGTCAACGTAAAATGTTAGGAAAAAGATCGTTTGAACTTTAGTAGGAAGGTAACATCGTACTAAGTCATTAAAAATATCATAACAGTAATATAATAAAAATCTAACAATAAAAAGAAAAAACTTACAACTAAACATGCACTTACCGTCCACCTCTTTTGGAAAGCGGTTATATTTTGACCTACCTAATGCATCTTGTTAATTATGCCCAATGTCAGGTTTGTTTCAGTACTTTAAATATTTATGTTGATAATTTTATTGAAACAAATTTAAAAAAAAATCGTCATAAATTTCATTTTTTATTGGACTGTAAGAATATCGTTATTTCCGTCCGTCCGTCATCACTTCAGTTGCCAGTAATGAGGTCGTAACGACCCTAAAGGTCAGTTAAGGGTTATTAATTAAACTAAGTTAATGTCAAAAGCGATCTCTGTCCTTTCTAAGGAAAAGGTTAAATTAAATAAATGACAAACAGACGTAATTGTGTTTAAGTTTTTTATCTTTAATTAATTAGGTACCTTCACTCCATCTGGATGCCAAGTAAGTAGGTACCTATATAGGTATTTGCTCAAATCATTCTCAATTTTTCTTCTAGTTACTGTATTATTTATTTAATATTATTATAAAAATCTACTTAAGTTAGAAATAGTACTTATTTTTCCCCAGAAAATGTAGACTGTAGTTAAGTCTAAAATGTAGACTTAACTACACCTACCTAGATTTTTTAGGAAATACTATTTTTTCCAGCTATTCTATCAGCAAACTGATTATTTAATTATACTCATAACTAAACTTACAAATAAAAAACATTCTGACGAAACTGAGAACCTTCTCCTTTTTTTGATGTCGATAAAAAAAATATTTCTCAAGCAACTCGTCCAGCGTTTTCATTTAAATAACAAGCAAGTTGCTTATTTAAATGCAAGACCTTCCAGTTTGTTTTTCCAATGTACCTAACTCATAATGCGTCTAGGCATAGGCAATCTTAAAAACCTAGCCTCTCCTAATCCCGTCTAAACAACATATCTGAAGTTCGTGACCAATGTCAATGAATCCTACTTATTTTATCGCTAACCGTCGAGTCTCGAGCGCGCATTCCAGGGTTAGAGCAAGTTAGCAATCAAATAAACTATAGAAAACGTTCGTCTAACCTCAAGAAATGCGTTCGGCGAACTTAGAGACTTGCAAGCCGGTTTCAGAGACTTTAAGTCGCTTTTGTGTTAACGTGCTGGTTAGCGTTTCCATTCCAGGCGTCGTTCGACGGGATACGGTCGGGAACGGTCGCCGGAGAGCAGTTTAGAAGTAGTAGAGTGCATCGCACTGGCCGCGCGGCTCGGGACCGGTTCCTAACCTAATCGTTGCATTCGCAGCGCCCGATCAACGCAGTTGTGTCTCGGTGAAAAAGTTAGTTTAATGCTTTTAAAGGCCCGGTTTTATGCGCCCGCGACGCTTCGATCATGCCAAGTGCAGACGACTGAATACAATTTCTTTTTAGATTGTCAAGATGATTCGTGCTTGAATTTTCAATACATATTAATCGATAAAATAATAACACCGATATTGGAACATAAACATAACAAATAATGTAGTCAGAGATTATAATAGAAACAGATCGTTTGAAAAGTGGTTAAGTATTTATAAAAGCCCTGTGAACTGCGAATCTATCTGTAGGTACCTTAAGATCTAGATAAAAGATGAACATTGAACATCTAGATATCGCCGGCCGTCCACAATCGCAAGAATAAAATAACGATTAAGTGGTCACTGAAGTATACTTAATTTTGAAGTTTCATATAAAAAATTGTCACAATACCTAGATGGAAACTAATCAAAAACAAGCCACACTAGGGACCTAATCGCTAACATATGTTAACAAACCACAACTGTCAGATTTTACAAAGAAAAAGGATGCCCTACTACAAACGATGCCTTGAACTTAAAGCCTGATTAAAATGATGATGCATGATGAAGGGAAATTGTACCGGGCTCATACCTGAAAATTAATTATTTACGGTATCAGATATAACCCTTATTTACGAAGGTTGGGCACGAGTGGTCTGGCATTTGAAGAAAAGTCGCCTGAACCTCCTAGACTTGATAGCAATTTTTTTCAAAACTAACTGACTACCCTTGCCTATGACTTGACTATCCTTTGTGTGTGTGTCAGTCAAGCAGGGTACTTATTTTCTCATTTCAAAATGTATCGCAATCGCTTTCATTTGACAGACGGATGTGATACATTGATAATACTTATTTTTGGCACAAATAAAAACTTAGCAAAGAAATGTAGCAATGTTTCACATCCATCAGTCAAATGAAAGCGATATAGATTTTGAAAATTAGACAATAAGTAAGTACCTACCCTGGGGGCTAATTGTCTAATTTCAAAAAAGAAGTATCAATCAATGTATCACATCCCGAAAGCGATTGCGATAGATTTTGAATTAGACAATAGGTCGTATTGAAAAGAGAGACAATACATCACTGAAATCGCTAAAAGTTACTGTTGACTGTTATTATGTGATTATTTCGGACTCCCATTCCTACGAATCTCTACTACATAAAAGATGCTCTCTCTCTATCATATTAGATTAGATTATTATTATTTCAAATTTTCGAATCGAACTCAACGGGCAACAGCGCGCGCGCAGTGGTCAGTGACGCACTTTCGCTGCGCCCATTTCACCTCAAGGACATCGCAACCTGTCCACAGCGAGATGTAAAGACGCTTGTTTCATTTCTATATCCCTACAAATATTATAAAACGTGAGAGTAACTCTGTCTATCTGTCACCTTTTCCCTCCTGAACCCAAAATTGGTTCATTTTAATGAATGAAGCGTACGTGACCTGAAAACAGTAGCGAACAGCGGCCAGTATAATTATAACTCATGAGTCATGACTGACATGGCGGCCCAAAGACTGATGGTGACGAAATAAATCCTGAATTTAAAAGATAATCTGTATATTGGAAAGACGTGAGAGATCTGCATTATCCGTACCCTAAGCATTTCGAGTGGTCAGCATTTCAAAAGCATCCTGAGATTCTATGCGATAACTAGGATTTTTTGTTTATTTAATAATAAATAATATATTTAATAATATTTAATAATAAATAATAATAATAATATACATTTAATTTACAGTATTGTCTCGATTGCTCTTAAGCTAAGTTTTTTATATTTGGAATTCATTTAATTCATGATTGAAATTTTAATTTATAATCGGAATTATTATTTATACTGGATTTCTATTTGTAATTGGAATTTTTATTTATAATTGGAATTTTAATTTATACTTGGATTTATATTTGTAATTATATTTTTTTATTTATCACTGAATTTTTTATGTATAAGTACTAGGAATTTTTTGTTATTGTAATTTTTATTTATAATCGGAATTTTTATTTATACTTAATTGGAATTTTTATTTGTAATTGTAATATTGATGTTGCTTCTTATATACCTACGCATGAGGTCTTCACCTATAATTGTAATAGCATTATGCTGAATTCTCTTAAGATTTTGTCTTCGTTTATTGCTTGTGTCAATGTTTATTATGTTGGTGATCAATTAATAAAATAAAATAAAATAAAATAAAATATACATAAGTAGCTAAAGCACTATCACCACAGTACTAAACGTCTATAACTTTAAAGCACTTACATAGCACTTACATTAATGCTATCGAATTATTCATTTTAGTCAATCTACCAAGCCTTATAATAGTTTTTTTTTATTTGCTAGACTTTAACGGCCTTACCACAAAAGATCTTAAAACACTGTCTAAGTGTGATGCTGTCTTTTTCAAATAATATTGTCCAAAAGTGACAGCATCACATTTAAACAGTGTTTAAGGTTAATACTTGTTAAACAGTGTTTTGTGGTAAGGCCGTTTGAAGATATCTATGGTTTCTCTATTCAACTAACTATTAGTTTTTTGGCCGAGGAAGGCTCTGATCTGGAGGCCATTATTTACTTACATAAAAAGAATCACGATAATCGGACGCAATTCATCGTTCAATTTACTTGATATTGAACCTTATTCGTGAGATAATAGTGTCAGAGAGTGGGGACTTATCGCTATTCTTATAGGCCTGCGGATTTGGAAAAAATGCTCCATTCAAACTAGGTATGAATTAGATAGATTTTAATGTGCTTGCAATCAAACTAATTGATAAAAATATCAGGCCTGCAAAACAGTAGTTTATAAATACAATTCAATGTTCAATTATTTGTGCATTATACACTCAGTGCAGTGGTGCAAGCAATTTGTGCAAACATTGTAACAGGTTCATTAGAATAGAATCCTGGTTTATCTTTCTTGCGATGTCAGCTTGTTACATTGTATGCGCAAATAGCGCGATTGTTTGGAAAGAAAGGCTAATCCAATTTGTTTTCTAGACAAAATGACACCAGATTAAAAATAATGACTTACAAATTCCTAAATAATTTATGTAAAAGATTTTTACGATATTTCCGAAAGAAGTTTTTCTCTTTTTACCTGACTGCAAGAGGGTTATTCAAGAAATTAATACCTACGACTTTGATTTCTTGAAAAAGACTAGGCTGCAGGTTGGCGCGTGGAGCGTGAAATCTGTATTTTTTATTACTTACCTATAAAATGCAATTTGAAAATGGAAAAAAATAGTTCGAGTTGCACAAACTTTTTCTTATTTGTAGAAAAATTCACAGTTAACCTAATCTAATTTGTAGAACATGTTTAACAATTCACAGTCAACCAAATTTGATTACAATCAGTGATTTTCGGAGCTGACTGGCATTTCGCTATTTTTAGTACCTATGCAATGCTTCAACAGTACCTACTATTATTATGTACTTCAACTATCGAGCAATAGAACAGATAACATCCTCCTCAAATATAATAAATATAAATCTAAAAATAATAATATCTAATATCTATAAATAATAATAAATCTAGCTGATAATAGTTATTTGTTATACAAGTGACCAAAATCAATTTGTGCTGCGAGTTCCGACTTTAAATCACGAACTATTGAAGTTCGATATTATTAGAATCACTCGTCATTCTTTTTTCATTTGAAAGGCCGATTCTAGAACCCCAGTTTTCAGCCAATTGTGGCGAAAAGTAATCAAAACTGGCCACCGCAATCTACCTGAGCACAATCGGTAAGAACTCGGGTCACCGTCAGAGCACAGAGAAAATATCAAGGCCTTCCACAAACCCCTAATAACTAACAAATGAATATCAAACCAAGCTGTATCAAAATTGAGAAGATTTTTCTTCAACTTTTACGAAAGTTACGGCCTTTTTGGTGTTTAAGTTTTGTCGTCAGAAGCCACTATAGCCTTTAAGTTCAAGTGAACAAAAACCTCTGCAGACGTGGACCACATTCTTGGGAATCGAAACTCGGGAACATTAGGGATACGTCTAAGCGGATTTTTCGCATTGTTTCGTGGTATATATGACTTCAACATTGATTCACTTTTTTATTTTTAGTTTTAAGTAAGTAGTAGTAGGTACCTAAATACGAAAATATAAATGATATTTAATTATCAATAAATAAGTGTCCTGAAGAGGAGCTCGGTGGCGCAGTGGTTTAGCGCCTGGCCCAGCGATTGCTGAAGTTAAGCAACGTTCGCAAGGGTCGGTCATGGGATGGGTGACCAAAAATTTATTATCTCGAGCTCCTCCGTGCTTCGGAAGGCACGTTAAGCCGTTGGTCCCGGCTGCATTTGCAGTCGTTAACACCCACCAATCCGCATTGAGCCCGCGTGGTGGGTTATGGCCCATCCTCCTTACCACCCATAAGGAAGGCCTGTGCCCCAGCAGTGGGGACATCAAAAATGGCTGATGGACAAGTGTCCTGACCCCAAGTACACTCGATCAAGATGGTTTATAATTGGCGTTTTTATTACTCTTTAAACACACAACGTGTTACAAAAACCATTTAATCCGAATATGGTAGATAGGGGCCATCAAACTGAACAACTTTTACTATGGGACCAACACTGAAATCGCTAAAAATATCGGCTGTTTCATACAAAAATTAGGTCCCTAGTAAAAGTTGTTGAGCTATGGTCTCTAGTCTCTACCTTAGAGCAATGCGGGCTTCCGGACGGAAGCCTGCATTCTAAGGAAGGTCTATTATCTACCATATTATTCAGCTTTAGGGGTTTTGTTGTATTACGTTGTGTACAGAGTGGATGTAGTTATAAATTGCGTACCATAGCATTACTTACTTACTTACTTGTTCCGATGGCTCAGCGACCCGAAGTGAGTCTTGGCCTCCGACACAAGGTGACGCCACTGCTCCCTGTCTTGCGCGACCTTTTGCCAGTCGCTAGTCTCCAGCGGGTCTACCGCCCAACGTCAGTGCACTGTTCGTCCTTGTCATCGTGTTATAATATGACAAGGACGGACAGAGCATTGCTATCGCTCTGGCTAAAGCTTTAAGTAAGGCGGTAGGGCCCCAGCAGTTCACGCAGGTCCTTGGCGACTTGGTCCATCCAGCGGTACTTGGGTCGGCCAACTGGTCTTCGTCCTCTAGGCACGCCCAGGTAAGCACGCTTCGTCGCCCGATCCTCCCCCATTCGCTCAACGTGTCCGAGCCACCGCAACCTATGCGCTTTTGATTCTCCCAATATATTGCATTAGTATTTAAATTTATTTTTATTTCTTTGAGTAACTTTATTGGTACAGAATCCTCCCAGCAAACATTTTAGGTCAAAATTACAATAAAAATACCAATTTTAGGTTGCAATTTTTACGGTGACCAAAATAAGATACCTAGAATCGAAGTAGAATCGACGTGGAATCACCCTAAGTGGGGAAAAAAAGCATGTGCCAGTGACGTTTATTCCACGTAATTTTAGTGATTGCAACCAGCAGGTCAACAGATAGGCCATATTTTCCACGTAAACTCGACGTCACCACGACGTGCCTTGTAGTTGCAATTACTAATTTGGTAATCATTTACCTCTTTTAAACGTAGATCGCACGTGTTTTTTACAATTTAATTACACATTTAGGTGATGTTTATATTTTATTTTTTTATTTTATTTATTTAAGACAAAAGAGACAATAATATTGTATTTTTACTCCAAAGCAAAATGTCTAACTATAAAGCTAAACTCTGTATCGATAGAATAATAATGGCGGCTTTACAAGTTTCCAAGTTTTGGCGCTCATTACAACGCGATATTATGACGAAATCTTCTGCGATGAAACTTTTCAAATATAAAATTTCAAATATATTAAAAAAATTCAATTTTTTCAAGTCAAGATGTTTTTTTTTATTTTATCAATAGTTGTCATCATCTTGCCTTTGCAGTATTTAGATATAAAAACCCAACTAACTATCTGAATATTAGACAGTAGAGGTGCCGTTTAACGATATTATCCGAAAAATAACAACAAAAAATCTGCGATTTGAAATATCATTTCTTCAGATTATTAAAATAAAATGGCGGTTCGACTAAAATGTTCTTTTAACCTATATATCGACCTATAGGTATCTCTAGTAGTTATTTTACGTAAGTCTGACTTATAAGTTATCACGATATAACCTAACAGTATTACAAATACTTTACAAGTATTTTTCACTCGATTGTCGCATTTTGGTATTTACTATTGGTAAAATTTATTTCAAAATTAGTATCAAATTCGACTTAAAATCGATGACCTAATGGTCGCTGAATAAGAAATAATTACGTAGTAAATACCAAGCAAGCACGTACAAGTATTCATGACTTATTGGTCAAGGTTTTAACCGTCAATTCTACCACTTATTTCGACTAAATTTCAACTTTAAAGTCCTCTACCAGATTAAGTAAAAATAACGTTTTAATTGCTATATATTTCGACGTAGCAGTTAAAGTGTGTTAGAAGTGAAAAAAAAAATGGTGCGTGGGACGTTATTTTTACGTGAATTGGTAATATATTCTTTAGTCTTATGGACAAAAATACTTTAAATGTTTGCTGGGCTATCTCTGGCCTTAAGCAAGCAATTTAATTAATATATCCTATAAAAAAATGTGTGAATGTTGCTCAAATGAGAAGTCGGAAAAAGAATAATAGGGCAAAAAGAAAAAGAAATGAAAATAGCAAAACCTGTAGATTTTTTTTCGATTTTTTTTAAAAACTCTAGGTTTTGAAAAAAAAACCCAAAAAAATCTACAATGGAACTTTACCAGATTTTTATACCCAAGTACTAACATTAGCGCCAAAATATTAGCTTATTTTATTAGTTAAGTAGTTACCCGAGTGAACTACTAATTGCGATCGCTCGAAAAGAAAACATTATAAAATTGAACTAGTATTATTGGAATTGTTATTAAATTCAAGAAATGCCTGCTACATATTTAGTGGCGAGATCCATTTGAATTTTGAACGGATACAAATTATTTTTATACACTATATAACAATTAAACTATTATTTTCAAAGTACCCATAAATTATGTGGTTTGCTTTCATCTCAATACAGTAAGTTGTAACGTTTTTTTTTTAAATGTTAACTAAAAATCGCTAAACTGATAATAAACATCCACAAATATGAGAAACGACAACCTGGTCAGTCATCTAAAGTAATATCTTACAAGCATAATAATAATAAAAATAGGTATTTCTGTAGATCCTGGTAAAGTTAAATAACGTCAAACCGAATGTATTTCAGTACTTCTAGAAAGCAATTATATTAATGAGGCATTCTTTTCCGTCGCCCTCCGCGCGCCGTCGAGTTAAGTTTAACTAGCAGTTAACATGGCCTTAGGTAGGTACCATAGGTACTTCGACAAAAAGGTTTACACTGAATTCAAACGAAAATATACCTCTCGCACTAGTACAATAAATATTAACCATAGGAAATAAATCACAAAATATATTAATAACAACTAAATTGAAATTTTATACTTAAGTACCTATAAATTATGTGGTTTGTTTTTATCTAAACAGTAAGTTGTAACGAAAAGTCGTTAACTATTTTTTTACACTTTTAAAAAACGAGTAGGTACCTTACCCTAGACTAGAAAGATAAAAAAAAATATAAAAAGCAGACAGCATTTAAAAGTTAATTTAAGGCATTTTTACTTATTTAAACTCTATAAAATACAAAGAAACAATGAGATATTTTAAAACAATTTAACTTCCACAAATATGACAGACAACAACGGTCTAATTATCCATTTTACGATCTCACGTACATCGGAACGAATCGGCACGTTAATGTTCAAAAGAACGACGTCTAGGGTATATTTTAAAGCTTTTAAAATCCAATTTAACCGTACCTAACCCTCGGCGAGGTCTAGAACCTTAGACGTATTCCTTGGCCATATAAGGACCCATGTCAATTTATTGAGCGCAATGGTTGCGTTCCCGCGCATTCAAACCAATATGGCGGTGCCGCCGCCATATTCTTTTCTTTTTGTCATGTGTTTTAATATATTTAGTTATTATTAGACTTGTGATATCTTAGAAGTCGCAGTTAGTACCATTTTTAAACGGCTACGAGTTGCCATTGAATTCGCTTTTTTTCGTTTGATAGTTTTTTATGTAGAGTCCGATGGGTTCTTTTCACACTTATACAAAGTAAACATTTCTATAGATTCATGTTCCATTGATTAATTAATGCCTCAGACCAATGAAGGTTAAAGAAACTTCTCAAACTTCTTACAGCTCGTTTACAAGTTGAAAGATCATCTGAAATACTTTTATTAATTATTGCTAAGTATAAATATTTTAATTCAGTGTAATTCTTGCCATTTGCATTCATTAGTTCCAATGTGGATCTTAAAACTAAATTCACTTGCGTATTTGGAAACCAAAACCTACTCTTCAATTTCATACCGTCTCGTCCCGCCCGCCCATCGCAAAGTGTATGAACGAACATGAAAATATCGATCCCAAATTATGGTGGGTTATGGGTATCGCACCACAGACCATACAACAAACACGTTCGTACCAAACTTTTAGGCGAACTCGAAGTGTTCGTCTTACAATTAATATTTTTAAAGACTTTAGCCGACATAAAGAAAAAAATATTATTTCGCATCAAAAAATGAATATAAAGGAAGATAGGTACCTACCTAACCTATAGTAACATTTGATGCCATAAAGAGGAACCCGAGCTATATCAGCAAGGAGTTGCGAGCAATGAATGCGGCAAGTTTTTGTACGCTATCACAGAATAGATGGCCCATACACACATCTGAGTTTCTGAGTGATTCAGTTGATGCGAGAACACAAGCGCGATTTTTACAACACTAATAGGCTTTCTGACCAAAATTCACCATAGCAACAATATCTAATTTAATTACATGGATTAATATAATGAATACGCCTGGTGCCTTATTTTTTCTGGAAAAAAAACAGGGTAGAATATACAGGATGTTTCTTAAACTCCCGTAAAATTTTGGTTTTTATTTGAATGAAAAACTGCAAAGTGACAACCCTAGGGGTTTGATACCTAAGGTCAACATTCATTAGGTCAAAATTTACTACATCAACACCACACTAGATCAACTGTTCATTAGATCAAAAGTTCACTACATCAACAAATTACGAGATCAGTGGATCATAAAATCAACAGATTATTATATCAACAATTCACTACATCAATAGTTAAGTTTTACTGTACCTAATAATTACAAAAAACATAGAGTTGAGTTGAGTGACCAATTAACAATATGTTAAATTTTAGACTACGTAACTGTTGATTTTTTTTTTATTTTTTATTTGACCTTAAGAAAACTGCGTTTACAATATATTATTACATCAAGTATTATCTATATGTATAGACAATTACAGGTTTCCCTATATTATTATATAAGCATAGGCAAATTTTGATGTAGTGAATTGTTGATATAATAATCTGTTGATCTTATGATCCACTGATCTCGTAATTTGTTGTAAACTGTTGATCTAATGAACAGTTGATCTAGTGGTGTTGATGTGGTAAATGTTGACCTAATGAGTGTTTATCTTAGGTACCTACCAAACTATGCAATTTATCATGAAAAGAAAAAAAATGTTTTAAAATGGAGGTTTTCAAGGTTTATAATAATTTTCCGTGGTTGGTTTTTTTTGTAACACGTTGTAGGAAATCCCATAAAAATATATTTAGTATGAATGTCACAAAGTTTTCTTAACCATAAAATTATCCAACTTCTTCAAAAGAACCAAGATAAAATTAAATTGTATCACTTGAGAATATTTTTCTCAAATAACAACGATTGTGAAAATTTCTACTGCTAGGTGCTGCTACACTCTATATATGTATTCTACAGGATCTGGGATTTCTTGGATTAAACTTATAACACCCTCACATACAAACATTTTTATATCTTTCATATTCCACAGAACCCTAACCGAAGTTATCGCTGCATCGCGTTTTATGAATTATTGAACGCGCGACAAATTATATTCAGCGGTTTAGAACTTGATTTACTCTGTATTGCCTATTACAAAAAATAATCACAATAGTCGGACTCAATTCGCCGTTCAATTTACTTGATATTGAACCTTATTCGTGAGTCAATAGTGCCAAGGGTTGGGATGAACATCGTACGCTTATCACGATGCTTTTTGTGATAGGCTCTCTGGACGCTGAAAGAGAAAAGACTTTCGCAATATATGAATTCACTATATCCAAATACGAATTTATTTTAAACACAAAAAAAACTAAAATCGGTTCATCCGTTTAGGAGCTACGATACCACAGACAGATAATAGACACGTTAAACTTATACCACCCCTCTCTTTTTGCGTCGGGGGTTAAAAAAGGTACCTAGTTAAGTTATGGGTGACTTGCCCAATGGGGATGTTACTTCCGCTTCACAATAGAACTACGTGTCAAATAACACTACTATAAACACAGTGCAGTGGTGAAATAATTACTGATAACTGCCAACTCCCGAAAAGCAGGGTCAACTTGACAAAAAATTAGTAGATAGCCATAATTTTTATGTAAAATCTTTTCGAATCCCTTATTAGCAATCGACATTATTTCTTTGCTTTGGCTGTCGTGTCAATATAATTTCCTCAGCAGTTTTTAACAATTTGGTCTAAATTCACGCAATGAATCAAGTATCATCAAGTATGGCGATTTTAATGCATAATGTTATGTAGAGTTATTAAATACTGAAATAGGAATTTTGTCGAGAGATTACGCCACTATGCTGGTAACAAAGCATTGGTAGATTAAATTGTCAATAGAGATATTTAAAAAATATGTTATAGATAATTATAGTATGTACTTTTACTTTGTTTAAATCCATAAAAATGAAACTCTATTATTATTTTATCCTTATTTTTTATACCTAGCTTAAATTCCCTTACCTATATTCTTGCGTGTTGTGCTTGCATTAACCATTATTCTTATCAAATATATTCCAGTCCGCATGCATTATTAATAATCTTAGATCACTTATTAATAGCCACAACATCTCAGGTCCTTACACTGCAGCTAAAGCCTATAAGGCAGAGCGCACACTTGTGTGAAAAACGCTGACGTTTTAATTTAAAGAAATAACAAGTTAAACTTGCAGGATCTGCAGTAAAAAAATTAATGACAATGAAAGGACATCAGGCACATGAGACCCAAAAGTGCATAAATATAATTCTGTTGTCTATAAACACTTTATGTTACTGAATCATAAAACAGTAGCTATTTTATTTTTTTACTCCTACATTTAGCTTTAATTAATTATTGAAAAAAAACGAAAGTATATCAATGAAACGGACATCTTTGTCAGCGATTGCACAAGTAATTGCGCATTAAAAAAAATGTCATTTGACACTATTGAATTGACAGCTATCTGTCAGTCAACTGTCAAAAGTGTTTTGTCACGTGCGACATATTTTCAGACATATGCACAGATTTTCCGTTTGATCAGGGTTCCGGCTCGTACATTGTGGTACTAATCTGTATCACTAACGCAGCTAACAAAACGTGTTGGTCGTGATACTGGTGTTGCTATTTAGTGTCGGGGTTACCAAAAAAAAGTTTCAAACATAAATAACTCTTAGAACATAAATCTTCGTAAAAATCTGAATATTTTCTATGGCTTACTACACAAGCCTACATTTTGAAAAAAAAACAAAAACGCTATAATATATACATTCTTTGGTTTTTTTCTATGAGACTCTGCCTGATGTCCTTTAAAGTCTTAATGCATAATCAAGTAATTAGGATTAGGAGTTAGGACACTATAGACATTTTTGTAATTATTTATACATAACAACCAAAATAACTCTAGAATAATAGTATTCTTCTTTTCGTATCTTTTTTTAAGTTTGTCTTTTCGGAAACTTATTTATGTGAATAAATTGTTCAATACACCTTTTTTTCGAGTTTTTATAATGAAAGTAGTAAAATTCGTAACACGTCCTAAGCTGATTATTTTAAGTAGGGAAAATGAAAATAGTATAGCACTAGTGGCCGCCCGCGACTTCGTCTGCGTGCACAGTTTTTTTGCTATCCCTCAGGAACTGAACGTTTTTTATGGATGAAAAGTACCGTCTTTTTCTGAACCCCTGACAACGTGTACGCAAAATTTTAAGATTATCGGTTCAGTACTATGGCATTTTGAAAAAAGAAATATGTGTAGCCTACTTCCGCAAACAAAATTATGCAAGATGCACCGCCCGCCTGCCCGCAAAAATATGCACATGCACACCACAAAATATAAGTGCACAATACCTGCATTTAGCAAGACAGCAACACACCTTGCACCTTCACCAATTAGGCTACTCTACACGTGTTTCGCCCCAACCCGGAGCATCCTCAGGAGTTAGATCGTGCGTAAACCAACACCGAAACACGTTGGTTGGGCGAAACACGTGTAGAGTAGCCTAATTGGTGAAGGTGCAAGGTGTGTTGCTGTCTTGCTAAATGCAGGTATTGTGCACTGTTATTTTGTGGTGTGCATGTGCATATTTTTGCGGGCGGGCGGTGCATCTTGCTTGCATAATATTGTTTGCGGAAGTAACCTACATATATTTCTTTTTTCAAAATGGTTTGGGACTTCCGCCAAGTGACGCCTGATTCAATCAAATACAGTAGGGCGTGAAGGCGTAACAATCAAACAACGAACTTTCGCATATATAATATTAGTAAGGGTTACCACGCATTACAGTGACTCTACAAAGTTATTGAATATTCATATGAGTGATAAATGTTAATAAATATTTAAGTTGACGTTTTTCTGCGCTAGTGTGCGGCATGCATTAGGCCCTCCACCGCACCGGTTGCGTTAGAACCTGTCCTCCGCTTATTAGAAGTTATTAAAGGCAGCGTTTTTGCAGGCTGCTGCTGCCCAGATTGCCCTCTAATTGCATCCCGCGTGAGAAAACAGAAGCCACAATCAACCCCCCTGATTTCCATTATGTGCGACTACAAATGTCCATTTAAATAGCGTCTATTGATTACTACTATTAGATATTTGTTTTCATTTCTCATATTCGGAAAGTGATGTGTATTTGAACTGAGCAGCGGGTCCAAAACTCTTCGTTCCACCCTAGGGTGGAAAAGTAATTTAAAAATAGAACTGAATTTGGCAATGAAAAAGTTTACAATAGTTAAAAACAAATGGTTTAAAAAAAGTTGCAGCCTTGTAGGTCGCATTCACGAACAACAACAAAACATGGTATAAACCAGCCAGTGCAAAATTAAAAACATTGGGAGGAGCGGCCGGCGACGCGACGTGTTCCAAATTTAAAATAAGAAAAACTATAAAATATTGGAGGGAGACTTACCTAACTCTGTGACTTGAGCTGTGTGTGTGTGTGCCGTATTAAAGTTTTGTGTTGACTTTGTATTTACTAAAAATGAGTTTAAAACTAAAACAAAAAGTTCAAATAAAATAAAAGAAACAATAAAACTACGCTGTAATTCGCCTACAGGAAACAACTACTTCAGGAGAGTCTCTGCCATGGGCTTACCGTCATATCAAAGACCAAAGAATATCTCAAACTTTTACAGGCATCCAACAAAGCCAAATCTGTCATCATAATAATTTATATCAAACTGTAAATATTCCAAGCAAGAATTTAACTTTAAATTTCACAAATTGTTCTTATTTTTCTAGGTTTTCAAAGGTAAGTTGGTATAGGTAATAATTATAAGGTCTACTAATGTAGTTACTAAGTAGGTACATGTTTTTATTAATAAACATTTTGGAATAACTAAGACTTTTTTTACTTTCCTGAAATTCGAAATGAAAAGTAGAGTGTTTAACACGGGTAAAAGTCATCAATTCCATTCTCGAACTATAGCCGCCCTCGCTATGCTCAGGCGTCTAAATATCTCGAATGGGAATTGCTTCCTTTTGACCCTCGTATAACAATCTACTATTTCATTTCTCATATTCGGAAAGTGATGTATATTTGAACTGAGCAGCGGGTCCAAAACTCTTCGTTCCACCCTAGGGTGGAAAAGTAATTTAAAAATAGAACTGAATTTGGCAATGAAAAAGTTTACAACAAATGGTTTAAAAAAAGTTGCAGCCTTGTAGGGCGCATTCACGAACAACAACAAAACATGGTATAAACAGCCAGTGCAAAATTAAAAACATTGGGCGGAGCGGCCGGCGACGCGGCGTGTTCCAAATTTAAAATAAGAAAAACTATAAAATATTGGAGGGAGACTTACCTAACTCTGTGACTTTGAGCTGTGTGTGCCGTATTAAAGTTTTGTGTTGATTTTGTATTTACTAAAGATGACTTTAAAACTTAATCAAAAAGTTCAAATAAAATAAAAGAAACAATAAAACTACGCTGTAATTCGCCTACAGGAAACAACTACTTCAGGAGAGTCTCTGCCATGGATTTACCGTCTTATCAAAGACCAAAGAATATCTCCAACTTTTACAGGCATCCCACAAAGCCAAATCTGTCATCATAATAATTTATATCAAACTGTAAATATTCCAAGCGAATTTAACTTTAAATTTCACAAATTGTTCTATTTTTTCTAGGTTTTTAAAGGTAAGTTGGTATAGGTAATAATTATAAGGTCTACCAATGTAGTTACTGAGTAGGTACATGTTTTAGAATAACTAAGACTTTTTTTACTTTACTGAAATTCGAAATGAAAAGTAGAGTGTTTAACACGGGTAAAAGTCATCAATTCCATTCTCGAACTATAGCCGCCCTCGCTATGCTCGGGCGTCTAAATATCTCGAATGGGAATTGCTTCCTTTTGACCCTCGTATAACAATCTACTATTTTCTCCTTTGCTTAACATGGAAGTCTTCTCAATTTAATGTCCTTAAACGTGGAGAGTCTGTGAGGCAGGAAGAGAAAGAGAAAATAAGACCTTTATACAGTTCTTGTTGAGTTAGAGATGTAAAAGTTTGTTCCATATCTGTCATTTTTTCAGCTCCTCTCACGAGTAGGTAGGTATTCAGGAAAACATATCGAAGGTAGGTAACTAACTACCGAGTTGTAGACTCGTAGCACGTTTTTGATATCATTAGCCTATGAAAGCTACCGTAATCTGCAATCAAGCGTCCTTATAAATAAAATCACGAGCCTACCTGTTTATATGAATACAGTTTTAATTGCGATGTTATCAAATCAAATAAAAGCCGGTGGTATGTAGGTACTAATACGGCCCAAGTAAAAGGCAGAATTGCCAGTTTATCAATATTAAACTGTGGTTCAAACATTTATGAGTTTTGATACATAATTACCATCAGATAGTTTATGTTCACATTTATGTTTGCATGTAAAAAGGCGTTAACTTTTGATACTTTTATTATTGAGGCTTTATTACTATCATAAGTCGTTAAGGCCAGTATATTCCAAATTATCGAATTTGGCCTATGTTTGATTCAACGATAAACAATCAAATATTCTTTATTTTGAGCAGATAAAAATATATGTTGAAGTTTCATTAACGATCTTGATTATTTTACGGTTAAAAATACGAGATTCGTATCTTCACTCGACTAAAAAAATATGCAAAGACAAAGAAAATTTTCATTAATTTTATATTTTTTGGATAATTTACTTAATGTTTATCAATTCCTTATTCACGAATAAATATATAGAAAAATTGTTAATGACATATAGAAGAATATTCAACAGTGTCTTTATGCTCAAAATAACGACAAAAACATTGAAAAAATGAAAAAGTGAGGTTATTTTCATTACTCTTCACACGTAAAGAAAAATACAGAGACAGAGTTTTTGGAATATGCTGGCCTTAAATTAGAGTACAGTTTTTTAGTCTACTCGAGTAGTAAATTAGTTACTTGTTTCCAACGTGTCGATTCTATACTCGTACGTTCAATTTGATTCGACTTGAATGTTGATTCCTTAAATTAAATAGGTAGGTAATGTCAGTTTATGAAAGTGCAATAGGATAATCACTGTGCAGTACAATATCTTTATTTAAGTACTTATGTTAAAATCTCAATTATTCACTAGTTCTAAGTACCTAATCGATTCCACGTTCGCATGCCAGGAGCTGCGGCGCAGTGGTTTAGCGCCTGGCCCAGTGATTGCGGAGGTTAAGCAACGTTCGCAAGGGTCGGTCATGGGATGGGTGACCAAAAATTTGTTATCGTGCCGTGCTTCGGAAGGCACGTTAAGCCGTTGGTCCCGGCTGCATTTGCAGTCGTTAACACCCACCAATCCGCATTGGGCCCGCGTGGTGGGTTATGGCCCGTCCTCCTTATCCACCCATAAGGAAGGCCTGTGTCCCAGCAGTGGGGACATTAAAAAAGGCTGATGGACAATCGATACAACGTTCGCATGCGTGGCGTTAGTTTCGATTCGAATTTTCAATCGATTTATAGAATTTCTCTTTTCTCGCGCTACCATCATCTTATCTGCCTGTCAATTAGAAGTGAGATTGCTAGTTCCTCAGTGGTTGATAAGTCTACGTGCAGATTATCCTAGTTTATCATCATCACTTGACTTGTCGTGAAATGAAATCCAAGCTATATACGCAATATTAATTACTCCAACAATAATATTTGTAGCAAGTTCCTCCAACTCTACGGTACTTTATTACCTATCTATTAAGTTTTTTGCCTGTGTTACAAATTTAATCTGTTTCAATTTGATTTTTTTTCCGTACAAAGAAGCTCAAAAACCGAAAAAAAAAAACCCAAAATTTTGAGGTTTTCTGTGTTCCAAGCAGTTTCAAATGTGTAAACAATTGGTATCATTCGCTAGGATACCAATGAGGAACTGGCTATACGTATATGCAATGCAACCTGTCGCAATTTTTGTAATAATCCATTAAGAATCAGATTAACTTAATTCGTTATGCGATTTTATTGATAGTACCCACAAAAAATACGTTGCATTGGTTACTTTCACTCGTTTTCACCCAACACCTCAACAAATGAAGGGGATATAAGATTAAATAAGATATCGGTTGGGTTATTAGATAAGCTAAGCCGAGTGTAACAGCTAACAGCTCCATAGCAGTCGTCGCGTCACCGGCCCTGCGCCCGCGCCTATTGTGCGCTAACTTCTGGTAAAGAGCGGGCTGACTATCATACCGATGCGTAACAAACGTTACAACTGGAATTTCAATCAATCTCTTCCAAAATAAAATTATAGCATAGTATACCATTCTAAAATGGCACCTAAATATAAATGAAATACCAAAAGCTAATAATATCTAAGATTCCGCGCTACACAACCCTGCCTACTAACGTGACGTGACGTGACAAAGATGCCAAAAAGTTGGGAAATGCAGAAAAATTCAAGCGACACATTAAAAAAATGAAATCACGTTTTTTTAATTCAGTTCTTGTTATTACCTACTTTTGTATTATTTTCTTCTTCAACAGCCAAACGAAAATTTCGATTCGCAGTATTGTTAATACTTGTTTGAAATATTTACTTGACGAGAAGCCTCGTATCGTACGTATTCGTGTTTTCTTATTCGAAATGTTAGTTTTGAATTTTCAACCTTTAGTTTCATCCTCATTCGATAGGAAGAAGAATAAGCCAATTGGTTAACATTGTTTTTAAAGCCAATTCTCGCTTTAAACAATGTTAACACAATGTTTCTTAGTTGACATGAGAAAGAAATGTGAGCAGTAGACTGGTCTTACATAGCTTAGCCTTAAAGCCAAAGGAGAATGCCACAAAAAAACCCAGAGTCGATTAAAATAATTTATGTAAGGCGAGGTAGACCAGACCTAGTATGTCCCAAATATGCAATTTGATTTTGCTTAAACAATCCCCAACATTAAAAAAACGTGTGAGAACGCGGGGTATTACATAGTCAATATGTACGTACTATGTCATAGGTAGTGCGTTTGTGTATAAGATGTAAGTAGTTTTATTACAGTGCCGTTCAGACTCAGAAGCGCTCACGGCGGAGCTTGACAGCTGATCGTACTCGATCACGTTTGTTAAGCAACGTCCGGCCAGGTGTCGGATGGGTGACCGTTAAGTGGCACTACAACTGAGCGCTTCCTTGCTTCGGAGGGCACGTTAAACATCATGCAATAATAATATTCATGATAATCACGGTTGAAATACGCAAAATTTTTACGTAATGTAATGTATGAGGATTAGTGGTCACCTCTGGTCTTAGAGTTTATCAAGACATACTAGGTCTGGTCTACCTCGCCATACATAAATTATTTTAATCGACTCTGGGTTTTTTTTCTTTAAGATCGTAGCATTGTCTTTTTATGAAATAGAATTTGAGTTTTTTAGCTACACGTTTAAACTGGATTGGATTCTTTAAGTCGAGGGGATAAAATACGGTTCGAAGGACCAAAAAGGATGTTTGGTTTATAAGCCAGCTAAACTTTTTATGAACTATTTTTATTGCGGATAACCTTTAAGTTTTTTTTTTCAAATAATACAGTTCTTTTCCGTAAATAAAGCAGTTGGAAGTCTTAAATAGTTGATGTCCGTGTACCCGCGGTGATCAATAATTGCATTTGTTACACATCGGTGTAAGTAAAATCCTCCGTTCATTGACGGTGTGCAGTGTGTACTTAGGCTGCACGCACACCGGTGCAGCGTTACGTGAGTGCACATAATAAAGGCGCACTCACACTGGCACGACGCGGGCAACGTCCCTAAGCTAACTCGCTGTGCGTACATACTGGCTGATAGTTATGTTTTATTTATACTTTCTTAGCGCAAGGGAGACGGGCTGCGGGCATGAGGGCGCAAATGATAATTCGTCTGCGACCAATAGGATACTTAACTTAATGGCATATCGGCTTTTGTAGAGTTTGTTGTTGGCAGTTGATAAACAAGTCTATCTATTTCTCTGTTTTATCGAAAAAACTGCATATTTTAAAAACTTTATCTCTAATTTGTTATGTATCGCGTATCCTATTTTCTTTAGGGTTTGAAATAACTACCACTTTTTATTAATTTATTAAAAAACTAATCTTCATCAGTTTTTTTTTTACTTCTAAAGGTATAAAATTGTGAAATATTACCAAGTCATTCTGGAATATCATTTTCGTCTCTGTAGCATCAAGCTGACGGGCGTTAGAGCGGCATCTGTGTGCGTGCACGCGCGCGTGTGTGTGCGTGCGTTAGTGTGCGCACGCGCAGGTAAGCAGGATCGGCGGGAAAGGGGCCGACTCCCGGCCGTATTAGAATTTTTGCTCTTAGAAGATTCTTAGCAGGCTACACTTTAGAGTTGTATGTACTGGTTTTTTTCTTTAATTCAACTGTAAGGATTAATTGGAAACAGTTGAAAAATATTTTTGAAATTGTTTCATTTATTAGAACTTTTTGAGTTAGTCAATCAAAAAACACAAACACGCTAGGTACGGAATGTAGTTTTTTCTCCCATAAAAGAGACATCAATTTTCCAAAACCACGGTTATCATCTCGCAATTACGTTGCCAGTCAATCTCCACAATCAATCAAATTCCATCATACCCGCTGCAATTACGGGGAAAAAATCTGCGGTCCGCCAAAAATCTTACAAGAAATTAATTACGGGAAAAAAAAGAAAGGGGTGAGCTGTGCTGACGTAATTTGATGGAGCCGCGTCTGCTCCGGCGCAGTGGGCGACGAGCCCTCGCGCGCCCCGCACGCCGCGCCGGGACCGGCCCAACACCACTCCCCATAACATCCAACATCCAATTTTTCACTTGCGCATCTTTTCAGAAAGTGTCTTAGCACGGAGCACGTGGCCTGCGCAAAGGAGTCACGTAAGTCAGATTTTGTCATTTCTAAAATTATGGTCCTAATCTATTCTTATAAGTTACGAATTAGAATCCATTTTCCAGTTCTATGCTATTTTTTATTGCCAAGACTATGATCAAAAAAAATATTTTTTTCATTTACTTAATTCGAAAGTACCAAGTTCTTTTGTTATTGAAGTACCTACTATTTTATTTTATAAACTTACAGGCTATTGTGTAATTTGTTTTAACTTTCCAACGACTCCGTAACCTGCCTTACTATTGAGATGAGATTGTTGCCTCTTCTAATGCATTTAAAACGGTACAGTTTGGTTCCACGTCACTGATGCGCCGACGTGACTGACAGTCCCCAGACCACCCCAGACATTCACTTCAACTGCTACGAATCATTGAAAACTTTCTTGATTTTTTTAGTTAGACAGCTTTAGATTTCAGGGTGTATCTTAAAAACTCTTCTTTGGATTCTTAAAAAGTTTTTGTAACAAAACTTTAAGGGCTGTGAAATGCCTTTGAAAATCATAACGTTTAGTAACTTTTTAATGTCTCTACAATTACTAATTAAGTAGGTGTATATTTTTTGTTTCATTGATTGATTGAAATGTAATGTAAGCACGTGGTGGCATCAAGATTTAACCATAACCTAGGTTAACGTTACGCATCTATGCCTCAAATGATTGCGTTATAACTTGACGCCGCGTTATAGCGATTCGAACCAGTCCCTACGACAATATATTTTGTAAATAGATTGCTTAAAATTTTGTAAAAAGAGATGATAAACAAAAAAATTATCAGTAACTTTTATTTTGTAAAAAAAAGAGTTTATTATGTTGAAGCAATTTAATTTTCGACTCAATAATTTTCATGACCACGTGGACACGGGATCGCCATTGATTTCATATTTTATAGTTATTTATATAAAGTATAAACATCTTAGTTATGTTTTCTCAACTTTTTTTTATTTTGCGTCTGTAAGTAAGTTTTTTTTTTTTTTTTTTTAATTTATTTAATAACATTTACAAAATTGAATGTTGCTTATATATAAGTATTCGCCAAACTGCATGGCAGTTTGTTGGCGAAGAAAAGCACTCACAATAACAAATAATTTTACCCGTGTACCTACACCCAGTAACTAAAGGTCTGTAATCCTCAAATCATAATTCAAAACTTTTCCAAAATATCTCATACGGTAATTTTTGAATTTAAAGAAGTATTGTCAGATTTGGTTGGCAACGCAAAACGATTTCTAATAAGTTAAAAAAGAAAAAACTAGTTGCAGCCAAACCACGCCGCACCACGCTATTTATTTTCACGGCGAGCGTTTGAAAAACGTCAGAGCCACGTCACCTAGAACTTAACCTAGGCCAATGCGCGGGCGCAGGGTCAATACTCCCCGTCACGGACGCGCACTTTCACGGGAATAGAACGCGCCACCATCGCCCGCGCACCGACCAATTCTAATTGTCCTTTGGGAATCGTGGTGAGCGGTTGTGGGTTAGATTTATGAAGAAAACATCACTTGTTTAAGGTATTAAATTCTTAAAAGAAAATGGTACAAACACGTCCGAGACAATACAGAGGAATTAGTTTTTTACGAACTCTGAGGTGGTGTGCATTTGCAAGCCAGCCATTCAACAATAAGTCATGTCAGTAGTAGACTGTTAGTAGAAAACTATGTAGAAAGGTAAACTTAAATTAAAAAAAAATATGAAAAGAAATATCACGTCAGCCGCATGATGAGGATCACGGCACCTGCTAAAAAAATTGGCTTAAAAAAAACCAACAACTGTTAATTCTCTACGATGTCATCGGCTCTGACGCAAGAAAATTTTACCAACCTACATTTCTAATCCAAACCATAGGTCGTTTTTCCAAATCTTGACCATCAGCCAATTTTTTATGTCCCCACTGCTGAGGCATAGGCACATTAGGCCTTCCTTATGGGTGGATAATGAGGATGGCCCATAACCCACCACGCGGGCCCAATGCGTCTTGGTGTTAACAACTGCAAATGCACCCGGGACCATTACGGCTTAACGTGCCTTCCGAAGCACGGAGGAGCTCGAGATAATAAATTTTTGGTCACCTATCTCATGAGCGACCATTGCGAAAGTTGCTTAGTCTCTGTAATCAAAAGGTCAGGCGCTAAAGTACTGTCCCACCGATCTCCCAAATTCTCCTCCTCTCCTCCGTTCCTCAGATTCCAAATCTTATCAAATTGATATTGAATTTATTTCTTTGTATCGAATCTTACCAAGCTATTGTGATGCGCAAACGCACGAAGGTCGGGGATCTCCCAGAATACATTAAAATGCAATTTTATGCACAATAGAATATAAAAGTGGATCACAGACGTTCGCTGGCCGAATGTATGATCGATCTGTCCGTTTAACAAACGATTGAAATAAATTATTTAAGATTAACTACACACATTTATTTGAGCGGATTTTTCCCTTTTTGTATAATAACTATAACAATTATATCTAAAGTCTGGTCAACGAAAGATGAGACTGTAATGGTGGCGCTAATTTCCCTGTAAAATTAATGAGTTATTGGAAACTGACCCCTAAAATAAGGCGCAAAATTAGTTCCTTTTCCAACCGAGTCTCATCTTTCGTTGACCAGGTATCTATAAGGGATAACTTAGCCGATAGTGATGGTGAGGATAAAATTAATATGGGTAAGGTATAGTCACAGAATACAATGATATACAGGTGTCCCAAAACTTTGCCACACGGAGGGAAAGTACCGTAAATATTAAAGATAGGAAATTTTACTGAAAGAAGGCTTCATTTTGATTTTTTAAAAAATAGGAACTGCTTTCAAAGATTTTCGAAAAATCGCATGCCTTAACCAGGAATCGAACCCACCAAATTCGAAAAAAATCAATATTTTATTTTTACGATACCTATCGAAAGGGTTTACTCATTGGGATTATTTTTTGTTAAGTAACACAGTATCTTAAACAAAAGGATGACCATGAAATTTAACATTTATTTTTTTATTATTACGTATTGTATCAACTTGTATAGGAATGAATGCGATATTTAAAAAAAAACTTGGAATGCAGTTCCTATTATTTTTTTAAATAAATCGAATCGAATTTTCAGTAATATTTCCTTTCTTCAATATTTAAGGTACTTTCCCTCCATGTGGCAAAGTTTTGGGACACCCTGTATAGTTCTAAGTTCTTTAGACACAAATGTCAAAGTACACTAACTATATCAAAATCGCCACAGTCTCTGAATTGTAATTTTAAAATGTTGACCACTCAAACAATAATTTAAATTATAAAAAAACTCCTTAGGATAAATTCTACTATGCCTCACGCTATACGAAGTCATTGAATTGTTATAAAGTTATGATTACAGAGGATCTGTATATTTTTTCTATATGGTTTTAACTACACCAAATTAAACTTTAACCACCATCAAATTTATCATAATAAACATGCCATATTTAAAGTTAAACATTCGGTTACGTCGATTATTTATAATTTTAATATTTACGGCAAGCATAAGCCATATATATTCATATTTAAAAAGCACACTTGACAGCTCGCCCTTCGAACCATTAACGGTAATTTTTTTTAACCCATAAACTATTCTCTTGGTAACAGCTGTTAACTTAAGTCGAACAGTCGAACAAAATTTCCATGTGATAAGATTGAAACTTTTTTTAAGTTTTATCGTATTTATCAGTTCGGTTATAAGTTTAGTAGACAAAATATATTTCTAATTGAAAACATTGAGTCGCTTCGCTTCTCTAGAAGACACTGTATCTACAATAGTAAAAAAAGTTTGCTCCAAAATTCCTAATTAAAATTGATACATTTTACTATGTAAAACAAATATATTTGCCTTTACAAATGAAAAAAAATATACACATTACACAAAAAAGTTGTAATTGATAATGAAACTATCACCGGCCGTTAATTTTAATAACATGTAGAAAATGTCATGGCGTTAATTTGCTGACCTATCTGTGAACTAGTCCATAGACGGGCAAAAAGTCCCCTTTGTGCCGAGTGTAGGGTTATAGGGCGTAGTGTTACGAAGGGCTACCTGGAGAGGCTCACTGGTGACCACCAGACAGGTTTTTTGTGCCCTAGTGAAGGGAACACTCGTCAGCTGTTTTTTATCGACTATCGATAAGTTGAGAATATTGTCACATTTATTTATCGAGTAGCTAAATTGGAAAAGAAAAAGAAAACCAAATTAAAACAAACTGTTTATCTTTTTTTAATAAACCCGTAAATGTGTCATTTTAAACCAGAGCAGGGGCCGTACCGGCAAACGCATCGAACTTCGGAAAGTCTGCTGGGCTTCAAATTAAAACCGATAAATCGAGCCCCAGTCGGGCCAAAATGGCGAACTCCAATGTCACGCGAACATCGATATCTTCCAAATATCTTCGGCAATACGAAATTCCTTACTTCGATTTATCTGTTTTAAGTTGAAGCTCAGCAGACCCGCCGAAGTTCAAAAAGTTAGCCAGTAGGGCCCCAGACCTCAGTTAAGTATCGTTAGTAGGCAAAATAATTAAAATATATAACTAATTTCTCAATGTCGCTCGGAGAGAATTACAAGTTGAAAATAATATTATACCTACAATCCTGCTATTTGAATCGCCTAAGTCGGGCAGTCATGTCCTTTATATCTTCATTACAGTCTTCTACCAATCACAGCCATTACACTTTTCTACCGTCAAATCTCATTTTAACGCACCAGAACAAAATATTCATCAATGCGCTACGCTACATAATACTGCAGGCTGTTTTTTCCATTCAATGAATGTGGAGTTATCGATAACCTTTCCCCACACTAGACCATGTTGTGACGGCAGCCGGTTTGACATTTCACTGCCAAGGTCCGCACCACCCCGCCAACAGAGACCATAAAAAACCCCCACGAGCCTACCCATTAGGGGCTAACAGCCGACCATTTCACCTAACCTGTCATTATACTGGAGTTATTGACTTTTAACTTGATCTATACAAGGTTATTTTTAAAACACTAACGACCTTATAGGAGTAGATTGCCTACAAAATTTTATCTTTAACAAAATTTGGTTTGACTTTTCCGAAAACAGACAAAAAAATTACTTTCCATGAAAATGTCCCGATTAGCTGATCGAGCTGTGTGCGAAAAGTCGAACTTCTTTGTCTGTTTTCGGTGTTGTTGTTTATGATGTTAGTAATCTACTCCTGCGAGGTCGTCGGTGTTTTACAAATAACCATGTACTATAGTTATAGAAGACAGGCGTTTCAGTTTTGATATATATAAAATAGGTTTGACGATTAGCTAACAACCTTTATTTCTTCTTCTTCTTCCAATAAAATATTTAATGAACATCCTTTCAACAACTTCTTATATGTAAGTAGACGAAACCTAAAAAAATATATTAATAACATATAAAAGAGTGAATTTATAAACTAATTAATGTTATTTTTAAATTTGAGATTTTTGCATTCACAATGCTATTTTCACACAATACTAAATAATATACTAGAAAAAATACGACTCGCACCAGATCAATACTCAGACGGGAATCGTAAAAATTATAAAGCTATTTCATCTTAATCGATTGCCAAATATCTGGAAAGATATTTCAATTGAATGTACCTACTAATCATAAGTACCTATCTTAAGTCCTACTTGTGGAAAACGCAAATAAAATGATTTTTATTTTATTTATTATTTTATAATGTCGAGGTAATTCCTCACATTGGTGAAATAACGCTGGCTTGCAGCGCAAGAGTAGGATATACTAGGAGAAATTCGGCGATGTCACTAGTGACTCAGTAGCTCAGCGGTCAGAGCATTGGACCGGATATCCAAAGGTCGCATATTATTTAGTATTAATTAATGTTAGGTAGGTAATAAAGTTTTCTTCACAATGATCCCACAAAATGAGTCTCATTGTTCGATCTCTACAAAATAGACACGAAAAGTCCTTATAGTTTTTTTTCCAATTAGTACATTATTTGTTAATATTTTTTTTTTTTTTTTAATTTTTTTTATTTATTTTGGCAGCAAACAGTCATGTATAATAATAATGTTATTAACAAACAATTATAAAAAATAGACCTTCCTACAGTGCCCAATAGCGATTTTTACAAAACTGTGTCTAAACGTGGACATTTTTTTTTTTTTGTAGCACACTAACACTAAGTTACCTATTAAAAAAACATTGAAAAGCGTTAAAAATAAAACATACATTTTTATACCTAGTACTATCAAAGTACTTACCAAGATATAAATAATTAAAATTATACAAAAAGCAAAGATACCTACGTAACAAGAAAAAAAAAACTACTTTATCAAAGTAGTTCTTTACATGTCTCTGATCTTAAGATAATTTTACTTTAAGTTTTTCTTTTACTTTATTAAGAGACACGTTAAAAAGATCAATATCTTGGAGCTCCTTGTTATAAGTGTTGGTGGAACGAGAAAAGAATGAATTTCGAGTATAATTTTTTTGGCGTCGCGGAACAACAAATAGTGGTAATGAACGTGAGGAGCGCACAGGGAGTCGAATTCGGCCTGAGAACTGGACATAACCCAGAAGCTCAGTCGAGTCAATTAAAGAATTAATAATTTTATAAAGGAAAGTGATGTCAAACATTTTACGACGGTTAAATAAACTAAGTAAATTAAATTTCTTCAGCGATTCAAAATAATTTAAATAAAAATTTTATTGTAATAGCAACTTAGCATATCAAAACAATTATATTTATTCGGTGGCCACGCCTCTCAACGGTGCACGTCAAGATCACCGAACGTATTTTTTCTCAATATCCTGTTACCGGACAGGACCGGTTTTTTTATAACTGATCATCCCTATTTTATTTATATGACTGTAGTACACCGAGGCATGACCCTTCGATGCGGCCGTTGGTCCATGTTGTAATGCCGTAAAGTTCTAAACATGTGTCAAAACTAGTGTTGGAAAATTTTAACTTGTGTTTCGGGCCTTTATAATTTGGTTGGTTTTACGTTGTCAACTGTTATTTGATTTTGTTTGTTTATCTGGTATACCTTTGGGTACTAGCACAGAATACATAATAGTACAAGTGTACTAGTATAGTACTATAATATCTGTGCTTTGGGTCATGTTCTTACAGTACTGGAAAGAAAAGTGTTGAAGTAAAATTCTTAAAAATAATTGAGTTCATAAAAATTAAGGCTATTTCAAAGTAACAAACAACAAATAAAAGTTTATCTAAATTGTGATGTGATCTAACTAAGCTAGAATCGAAACTAGGAATATGGCAACGTCAGCATGCCAGTCACTCACTTGTTCATTCACCTAGGTAGCAGGTATTAATAAATATACTTTTCTGCATTATCCAAATTTTTTGAAACTCTGCAACTGAACTTCTAGATGAGGCAAAAATGTATGTGAACAAAAACTATTTACCTATCTGACAAACTGAATTATTGTAAACGTTAATTAACATTGATCCATGAATATGGGTGTTAACGACCGACCGTCGTCTGGATAGGTTCATAAACTTCGTATCCTGCCGGGTATAAAACCCGGACCTTAACTGTCAACTTCAAAGAGAACTGTCAATGTAATTTAAATATATATTTTATAGCCAGAAAGATTAGTATGTTTCCGTAATTTAAATTGACCGAGCGAGCGCGATGCGTCTCCGTTTCAGCACGTTTCAGCTTGGGCAAAAATTATTACTTTTTCAAAAAGTGTCTTTATGCTCAAATAACAACAAAAACATTGAAAAAATAAAAAATGTGAGGTTATTTTCATTACTTCACACTTAAAGAAAAAGACAGAGTTTTTGGAATATACTGGCCTTAACAACCGATTCTCGTAAAATGTTGTAAGCAGGTTCGATATTTATGGTTTTTTTGTCGATTCTTTCCAAAAAATTTCAAAATGGCGGGGAAATGGGAAAAAAAGCATTTTCAGGCATTTCGAAAAATGATCAAAATGTCACAAACGCGAGGTCTAGGCAGCTCACAGGGCCACTAGATTTTTTTTTATCAGGATTTTAACTTACTAAGCCTAGCATACCCTGCTCATCTTTGACACATGAAGTTCTTGAAAACAACAACCTTTCAGGAAATCAGATACAAAACCGAATTACTTTTCCTCTTCTTTATATAACGTTTCATTTTCCAAACTCTCCACACAAAGTAAGTAGGTTTCCAATTATGTGAAACATTTCAAATTCCTAGTTAAATAATTTTAAATACACGATCACCTATAATGGTAAAATAATTGCTTGTTATGATAAACTGTTAATTTATAATTAATTCTGTACCCGTTCGCAGGTCTTGTTGATATTTTTACAAGCTTATTATTTAAAAACCGTGAACCGGTCTTATAAAGGTCCTAGACTGCTTGCCCTAGCCCTTTCAATACCTATCCCTAGCACGAACATCGATAAAGAAAAAAAACGCGCGTATTTACATTTGTACTCGATACGGGATTTGTCTATGAAAAATATCATTTCACTTTTCGGCGGTAGATGGCGCTATACAAATTTCCCATACAAAATTACTCAATCGAATGCTTTTATACGCTTATTTTTTTTCGATAGCTGTTCTTGCTACTGGTACAGTACAGTATCCCTAGCACGAACATTTATCGAGAAAAAAAACGCACGTAAAAAATTATACTTGTTGTAATTTTGTTTGCGAAATTTGTACAGCGCCATCTACCGCCGTAAAGCGAAATTAAATTTCTCATCTATAGACAATAAATTAGTCTCGAGTAGTTTTACGCGCTTTTTGGTTTTTTTCTCGATACGTGTTCGTGCTACGGATACAGTACAATACAATACACACGTATCTTGGTAAAGGGTGCACAATTGCACATGGATAATGCCTAATAGGCTAGTTGACAAAATTTCAAAAACTGCTTAATATTTTAGCTTATTAGGCATTTTATAAAAAAAAAGGTTTATTTATTTTTAATCGAGCGTTTACATTATAAATTTCGCGTTTTAAAAAACCAATTTTAATTTGGTTCCAAAACGCACAAGACTGTCATGGCGTCTTGAATGACGTTACGCCGTGCAAAACAAACAAAAGAGCGATCGTGTCTTCGTACGTTATAGCTAGTTTTTATCGTTTAAAAATGAATTTCTCATATTATAAGTACTGTATAGAGCCCCAGTGTGATAGCACGACTATAAAAACGCCAAACCAGTTATTTATATATGTTCCAAACAATGGAGAAATACGGAAAAAGTGGCTAAAACTTGCGTTCGGTTGTGGTTAGGTTGCACTCGGAGTGTAGGTGATACTCGAAACGTCAAAGACAAGATTGGAGTTTCGCACGGCGTGACGTAACGCTTTCTGATTGGTGTTCACTGTCACGTGACTAAAGGTTTCATTTTACGAAATTTATTTTTTAAAAATATTATTAATCTTTAAAGCTTTTAATAATTAAAATTGTTTGTTATTTTCTCCATAATATAATTAATCATTATAAACCCCTATCCATTATATTTATTCTTAATGGAAACAAGCCTATTCGGTGGTAAAAAAAACTGGACGATTTAAAGTACTTATTAGTAATATTCTATAACGGGTGTAACAAGACATTCAACGAAGCCGAAGTCCACGCATTCCGCCCATCATCAGGATCACTTTTGTCTTTTAGACCATACCTGGGAAACCAATAGCTACGAAGTTATTGAAGGTCAAAGTAAATTTTTATTTTCAAATTTTTTATGAAATCTTATTTTATTCGTTATTTCCTAATTTTTGTCTACTGAAACATTATCAAAATTTTATGTATTTCGTAAAAAACAATGGCTTCATAACGTCATCACTCAATGTATTTAATGAGCATGCACATAAACGTTGCCTTTCAACTCGGCCGCACGCAGCTGTGTAGCATTCACTCGCAAGCGCGGTCTTTTGTATGCGTTACATTGCGTTGTAATGTATGCAATGCTTTTTTAACACCAAAAATCAAAATGGTTTCCCAGTAATAATTTTGAACAGAAATGGTCCTGATGATGGGCAGAATACGTAGACCTCAGCTTCGTTGAAGGTTTTGTTACACCCGGTATATACTATTTAAATAAAAATATTTTCAATTTTCAATCCCACGATTCACAAATCAGAGATTTTGCTAGCTTTTGGAGTAGGTACATACCTACTTATTTTAGAACATAAAAATACTCAGTACCCTTAGCACGAACAGCTGTCGAGAAAAAAAACGTGCGTAAAATTACTCGATTAAGAATTATCTATGGAAATTTTAATTTCGTTATTCGGCGGTAGATGGCGTTGTACAAATTTCCAATACAAAATTGCACTATCGAATGATTTTACGTGCGTTTTTTTTCTCGATAGCTGTTCGTGCTAAGGGTACAGAACTTATTTATAATTAATACGTAACAAAAGCGTCAAGGGGGAATTAAATATTGTTTTGCCCTTCATTTTTATTGAGATGCGTTTGGTTAATCCAATACAAACCTACAGCAATATTCTAAAAGCGTTAAAAAGTCATATAATCTGGAGCTACGTATATTTAATAGGAGCATCAGAACGGTTCGAAGATAGTTCAAGTTTGATTCCGGCATCTTTGACGGAGTAATTATCACCACCTTGTCAAGTTTATATTTAGGGGTAGGTGCTATTAGCGTTATGCCGTCTCTCTTCGAAACATCTAGACGGAAAGAGAGGGCAAGCTCAAAAAAATGTGTAGGGATAACTTCAAAATGCAAGGAATGCTGAATAAGAGAGCAATTGAACTTTTAGCTGTTTATTACAAAATTACGCAAATAACATGTTTGTTTTACATTTGCCTTTTTGTACGACCCGCTAATTAATGGCGGGATGTCAATTCAATATTTTGAATATCGATCTTCTTTTGTTTAAGAAAAATAAACTGATCGTATGAAATGCAAAGGAGGTTAAATAATCTCTTTGCATTGAGATTTGTTGCAAAGAGGTTTCATATCTCTTTGCATCGAGATTTGTACATTTTATAAAAGTGACTCGATACAAAACTAATTAAACGTACATACAATCATACTAAAATAATGAATATTATTCATTGACACTCAAGTAAATTATAATTAATACGAAATTAGGCTTAGTTAATATAATATAGGCTAACAAATGTAAGCTCTAAAAGAAGAAAGGCAAAGAACTTTTGACCTTTGAAAATGAGTGGGTCTTTGGGGAGATGATAATGTACACCGTATAAGTGTCTACTTACTTACAATGCTTACACTGTGTAAATCTTTAAGTATAAAAATGAATCCCTATTTCCTTTGGTCACAAAATAACGCGTGAACGGCTGGACCGATTTCACCAATTCTTTTTTTGTTGTGTTTGTTATTATCAGGAGAAGTTTCTTATGAAAGAAATAAATAAGAAAATTGCGCGGAAATTAGAAAATTGAAGAATACTTACTTATGACGTTTGACATAGAATTGACAGAATGCGTGCTGCAATTATCGTCAAAGAGGATGTAAAAAAGCAGATGTCGTTTAAAACAGATGCTTTGGTCGTAGTCATTAATTTTTTTACCAATTCGAATTCAATATTCTTAACTAACGACAGGACAACGTCTGTCGGGTCAGCTAAACCCTATTACACATTGATAAAAAAAAAATACAAAAACCATAGACTTTTGACAAAAACATTTATATTGGCACAAGTTTTAGAAAGAGGCAAAGTAATTGCGTAGAATTTTAAAATGGGAGATTGAGCAGAAACTCCGGACAGTCTCCAGAATTACTATGTTATATTCCTCGAATTTACTATGTTATATCTCTTACTACCTGTATTCGCAATAAAATGATTTGATTTGAAAAAAGAAAAAACCTGATAATATTTTTCTATTGCCTCTTTTTGATCCGGAACTACCCCTGGAAATATCTCTACGATTGTACCGAATAAAAAATCGTGCAAAATAGCGAACTTACAGCAAAATGCGAAACTCTGAGCCGCACCAACAGGCTCGCACCTAATTGGCACACATTAGCATGGGCGAGGGTCCCACGATTGTTGCATTCCCACCAACAACGGGCGAGATCGCATCGCGTGCTATCCCGCAGATTACGCCCCGCGTCTAAAACTTGTTAATAAGAGAAACGCTGCACTTCCGGTGAACATGTTTTGTACCTAGTTCATAGTCATAGTTTTAGCTCAAGGTTTTTCACGGAAAATTTTCACGCGTCGAATTAAACAACAGCGATATTTTTCTGTACTGAAATTTGTTGTTTTTGCTTTGTAAGCTTAATCTGTTGAGTTTTCAACATGCCCTAAAAGATACAATTCGGTCGTAGTGAAGTTTTCCATGATAATGCATTGAAAAATCTACAAATTATCGTTATACTTATTTCATCCATTTTCTTTTTTCATTTCGTGTCAGTGCTGTCATTAATAACGGGTAGTTAAGTAGCAGGTACCTTGAAATAAAAAAGAGCTAACTTCAGAGAGAAAAAATGTAAGATCATCTAATTCATTAAAGAACAAATTCGTTAGTATAAAAGTAAAAAATATTATCTACAAGTTTGTACTTAGTTAGTGAGCCTATCTGAAGATAGTTTTTACTGGTACGGCTAAATATAGAGCATCTCAATGGTTCCATTGAAATTCATTGAATAAACAGACACCTGCAATTTTTATTTGATTATTGCCTGTGCACTGACATTGTAATAAAGTACCTAGTACGTACCTAGGTAGGAATAGAGGTGGAAATTATTATCTATAGGTATAAAAACTTAAGATAACCTACGAGAAGGAATAAAAAGACCATGCATGAGTGATGAATGATGATATCCTAAATGTCACAGTACTTTAAGGAGTTTTGCGAAAAACAAAACGATAGGAATTCGTGGATAATCGAAACAGGTTTCATTGACTTTTTAAAAACGAGTAGCGAAGTGTAGACGCTACGACGAAAATGTCCCGCGGCATCAACGCGCCGCCCGCCGACAAAAACCGAGGGCATGCCAGCAATATTTGTTCCAAAGAATTCCTGCGCACTTGTCAAAAAGCAAATAGTCTATACAAAGAGTTCGGAAAGTAAAAAATAGAGGAAGAAAAACAAAAGTTCGGAGCCGCAGCGGAATACGAATGAGACGAGACGATACTATGTCGGCCGGCGTGGTATAAAATAAATCATTATACATTCGAAACACGACGGTTTACCGATAATAATAGACAGAAAATCGAGGCAGGGTTGACAGGACGTTACATCACACGCCCTCCACCATCACAGGTGCTTTCTCAGAAACGGCGCATACGCGTCTTACCTACCTCTGCGCAGTAATGAGATATTAAAATACCACAGGCTCGTCGTTAATGCAGGTAAACATCGGCACTCAATTAAATAATTCATAAAAAAGAATAAAAGCTCACGTGAGAGCTTTAGAAAAAGCTGACACCCCTAGCGATCCAGTTGAGCAAACGATGCGCGCCGCTGCGCCCGCGCCGGCCGCGCCATTGGCTGATGCAGCTCGCTGCTGCGGGGGAGTGAGCGCGACGGTTGCGGGCATCGGTGCATGTGCAAGCGGGATGGTAGACTGCAGTCGGCGGATGCGAGTGTTTCCGATCGTTGACTCCTCTCAAGGCCAGGGACAAGCCACTTTTTGTTGTGTGTCATCGTAATGCCTGTAATACTGAACTGAAATGACCTTCAGCACTTTCATTTGAGGTCGGTTGTCAAGCAAGGGTGCATGCTTGGCCACGCATGATGATATTTCGTACTTCTAACTTGAATAAACTCTGAACACATGATCGTCTGTATCGGATCATTCCCATTTTTTAACCGACTTCAAAAAATGAGGAGGACTGATTGAAATGATCCAAACGTTACTTTATCAGGTTTGTTCCCAAGTTGGTCCTATTTTGAAATCGGTTAGGAGTGAATAGCACCTTCTGGGCAAACTCGCTCCATCGTAGGTAGATCGTCTTTGCTTTTGGCCAACCCATTAATAATAAAAAAAAACAAAAGGTTTACTACTTTTCGAGTAATCCTGAAAATATTGTAATTTTTTAGGTAACCATTGCACGAGTTTTACGGATCTTCAGACATAAGATTTTTTTTAATTGTTACCAAAAAAATACAATTTTAAAATCACTCGCCAAACTTTAAAGTTTGATGGCGAGATTCTTGTTTTGTTGGAAAGGGGATACCTTTAGGGTGGTTTCATTTATTTTTTTATAAAATCGTAACAAGCGACAATCAAAAACTGTTGCACAACATGCTCAAACATTTCTTTACGAAGTATCTTATCCTTTTTTTGTTTTATTTTTAAAGTGCACAACTCTATCCAACACCTCTATCCATAATTCCACGAAGTAGCTCCATAACCGTGGCCTATTTTACGAGCGCAACACAACACAGCCGGTAACTACCCCTATGTTTTTTTTGTTAAAAATAGATATGTCGACCAAACAACCGCCCGATAAGGAGATCTTCACATGAGGTTCTCCGGTCAGCCGTTTATCGGAGAACCTTGTGTGTTCAGTTACCGTGAAAACTCTAACAGAACCGAAGGGAAGACTCCTTTCGTTTAAAATAATTTACGTACTTACCTAAGTATTTCAATTTATAATACACAGATACACTCAACGACAGAAAAATCGCAACTTATCGAAAATTTATTCAAAGTAGGTAATGGTAATTGTATTGTTACATACTTTCTAGTCTTCTACCCCCTTCGTCAACAGTCTCCCAAAACCATAGGAATACTCGTCGAGTTTTCGAGCAACATATCACTGCTGTATTTTTTGCAATATATATATAATTTCATTTGAGCAACTTCATGGGGAATATTATCTATCCTGACTGTTCCTTTTTAACCGACTTCAAAAAAAGGAGGAGGTTCTCAAGTCGACGGTATTTTTTTTTTTTTTTATGTATGTTTTAACATAACTTTGTCAATCTCAAACCGATTTTAAAAAATATTTTTTTGTTTGAAAGCATATAGTTACAGATTGGTCCCATTGTTATAAGATCACGATCTGATGATGGGATCCTGAAGAAATCAAGGGAACTCTTCAAATATTATAGGCACACCTATAGCGATTTTGGTATTTTCTTAAGTAACTCGTGCATTTGCTTTCGAAAAGTACCATTTTGGTTAAGTGGAACTGATGATGAAGACCATAGATGATCACCGGAACTATTCAATAGGTACTAAACTAAGTATCTCACTGGTGCGATACGATTACTTTAATACGGTTGCTAGGCTATTTATGTTGTTCGTCATAATGCATATGGTGAAGTGGAGCTGATAGTGAAGTACCAGGAGAACTCCTCAAGAACTAACGCCCCTGCGTCGGGAAAACCAGTATTTTGTAAAAGGTGATGAGCTATTGACATAAGACTATTGTAACTTAGATAATATCGTCGCTAAATATACCATACTTACACAAAAAAGTTAAATTAAAAAAAAATAACTTTGGGTTTACCCATGTTTTATCTACCTAGATAATATACTTACTGGATAAGATAATATAAATAAACTAAAGTCTACCAAATACAGAAGGTACTTACTAACACTAAAAATAAAAAAATAAAAATGTTTTAAAAACAAAAAACCGACTTCAAAAAAGCTGAAAATGAAAACAAAAAAGTTTAAAATTTAATACCTCTAAAAAAACCTACACTACCTAATACAGAAGGTACTTACACTAAAAATAAAAAAATAAAAAAATTGTTTAAAAAACAAAAAAACCGACTTCAAAAAACCTGCCTCTAAAAAAAGTAAGAAATAATATACAAATCATTAGATACGCATTATCATTGTTATAATAAAACACGTCTATTAAAGTCCGTGGACTTTAATAGACGTGTTTTATTATAACAGGCAGGTTTTTTGAAGTCGGTTTTTTTTGTTTTTTAAACAATTTTTTTATTTTTAGTGTAAGTACCTTCTGTATTAGGTAGTGTAGGTTTTAATTCAGCTGATGACGTGTGTTTTCTTCGACGTCGCGATACCAAGCGGATTTAACCGCATTTTCCTGAATTTATCCGTTTAATTCCCCTGCATAATGGTGGCGCAAGCAATGAAAAAAATATTTCCACCAAAGTTACATTCATTATATAAATCAAAATTCCAGGTACTTAAAGACAGCGTTTGGATGTGGTAGGTACTACACGGTACGGTATGCTGTGGAATTGGAGAAAAATAAAAATTATAAAAATAATAAAGAATTCGAGTAAGTATGTGTATGTTTATGTGTGTGTGTATGTGGGTTAACGTAAAATGGTAAAAAGTGATTCGGTTTCTATATCACTACGCAAAAACGCGTTAAGGGTTTAATTATGGTAACTGTTTATTCAATCAAATAATGTATTATTTGAAAGCTAATTAAATCTTCTTTCAATAGATATCAACATTCACTTAATAAAATATGAGCTAGCAGTAGCAGGTGGAGGAGGTGCGATTTTCCTGACGTTGAGTGTACGTTACTTACTTATTGTTTCTTGAGTAAAATAGTAATTTGGAAATAAATTTTAAACATCGTACTAATATTAATTAAGTATTAATTAGGTACAAGTAGCGAGCGACTAATAAATTTTACATGCTGACTCATGAGAAAAGGTATCGAAAAATGCAACAGCAGCGGTATCGAGATTCATAGAATTCATGCTTCCGCATATAACAGCAGTGTCGGAATTCATTCATCAGTAACAGTAAGGCTTACCGCTGACGGGCGCTATTTTGTAGCTGCGATAAGCGCGGCGTTAATCGCGGCGATATCGCTGCGATAAACGCGGCGATAATCGCGGCGACAATCACGGCGCTTTTTAGTCGCTGACGTAGGTTAACCCTAAAAGGCACCCGGTAATAATATTATAGAACAATCACTTTTATTATTGCTAAGCTCTATAAAATAAAGTTTATGATTTATTTATGTCAGTAATTATATACTTTTCACAAATGAAGCAAACAATGTATACGATTCAAATGTCTTCAGTACCCTTAGTACGAACAGCTATCGAGAAAAAAAAACGCACGTAAAATTACTCGATAGACAATTCTCTATGGAAAATTTCATTTCGCTTATCGGCGATAGATGGCGTTGTACAAATTTCCAATACAAAATTTATCTATCGAATGATTATTTTTTTGATAGCTGTTCGTGCTAAGGGTACAGATCCTTTTATCGTCAAAATAGTGTGAAGAACAAAAATTCTGCATTTACTTTATATGCGCAAATTCAAGAATTAATAAAAATTTGTTCGATACCTACTGGAAGGTTTTGACCCCGAAAAAATATTGCGAGTCGCTCGAAGTGTTTGTTTTGCAGACATAAGCTAGTTTTTGTATTACATCATTTTATGACATATTAAAAAATAATATTTTTATCCATGTTCCACAAACGGTATTTTTTATGTGTTTTAACTGTTACTGTGTATGTTACTATGATGAGATTTTGATGACATGTTATAGTGTGTTTTATATTCGCAATATACTCACAAAGCCAAAGGGCTTTGATATACCACATGGTATGAAAAAAATCTTTGTAAGTACTGAAAACTTTATGACATCACAGTTTCTACCCCCATTTTCACGCTTTTCATCTTATATATTTGTGATCGGGGCATCGTATTGAATGCATCGATACCACATTTTTGTATTTTCGTGATGACTTGTGCGAAAAATAACCTCAAACCCTATAATTACCGATCGGCTAACAGTACAACAGAATATTTTATTCATGTTTTTCGAACGTTATAGTTATCTTTTTACCCGACTGCGGGTTATGTTTTTCGCGCGTATCTTGTAAGTATGTTTGTATGTATGTATGTATGTATGTAGGTATGTATGTTTGTATGTAATATTATTTATTACCTCATATCTTTCAAACGGCTGAACGGATTTCAATGATTAAGATATCGTTAGATTTGTCTTTTCAGCCCAAGTGTTCTTAAGAAGGTGGCGTTATAAAAAAACCAACATTGCGGCTGTACGGTGCTATTAGGTATACGTACTTAGTGAAAAAAATAAATTTTTAGAATACTGCAATATGGGTGTCAAATTAAAGGGCTTATTATAAGGATTTCAAAAAGATATATCATGACCATAAAATATAATAACTAAAAAGAGATAAATAAAAAAATAAATTAAAAAAAATAAAAAACCCGCCTGCATAAAAAGACAAGTCGACTGAAAAGATGGAAACGAGATTAAATAAATATTAAATGTAACATGTCATAATAACATGCAGTCGGAGGCATATAATTCAATCATTCATAATGTCACTTTCTTTATGCATGCCTCCGACCGCATGTTATTATGACATGTTACATTTAATATTTATTTAATCTCGTTTCCATCTTTTCAGTCGACTTGTCTTTTTATGCAGGCGGGTTTTTTACTATAAGTTCTATACTATAAGGAAGGAACGGTATGTTTTTACATTTTTCATTATAAGTCGAACACTATGCGGCCTAAAAAAAGAGAAATGTTTGAAAATGTGCTAACAACACTCTTTCATTATGTTATGATACCCACATGCCCTACTAGTAGCCTCACTTCAAATTTTTAAGACCCCTTTTCAATTCCTGCTGTAAAAAAAACATCCTTATTTGCAAAATATTTGGGCAAACGTCATCTTAAACTATTCCAAATTTCAAGTTGATACCATTAATAGATAGTTATCGAGATATCCAGCTGTGACAGACAGACAGACAGACTGAGTCACACCATAAGGGTTCCTTTTTACCATTTTGCTACGGAACCCTTATAAAGAACCCATAGAATGCTTATGGTTTTTCTTTTTTTGTGTAAAAACTCGCAATAGGAAATAATACGTAAAACTTTTCGCAGATGGCGCCATTGTACTCTGTGGTAAACAAACATGGTTTTGATTGGCTAAAATACGTCAGAAATTACATTTTACATCTGAAACATCAAATTTAACGAATTTAGGACAGTCGCATGTGGCGCCATTACTTCCTCAGTATTATCCCCTATTCCATGCCCAAAATCATCTTACTTAAAAAACTGAATCTTGCGATTCTTTTACGCAAAACAGAAGTAGGTAGGTAGGCATTGTTATGGAAAACATATTTAAACGGCGACTGCTTTGATTTTCATTATTTATAAATAAATAAAATTTACTAGATGTTTGTTCTTAGACAATCCGACAGTGCTTTCAATACGATTTTATTAGCGACTAGTCAAATTCTTTAGCCAACTTGATGTTTCTTTTGTTACGTTTACGTTAAGTTTTCCATAATAATATAGGTAAATTATAAACTTATGATAATCCCAGAACAATAATTGCCTATAACCGACCTTAGGTTCGTAGTGTGTTCCTACCTTTTTTGGAACAGGATTAAAAACTATATAAATTGGTAAGCATATCATGTAATAATAATTCTATTACTTTTTATTGCAAACTCTACCATTACAAAAATAATTATGTCAGCCAGCGAAAAGAATTGTGGTGTCTTTTAGGGTTAAAGCCGCTTGTCACTCTTGTCAGTGTCATTTCGTGGGCGATTAGTCGCCGAGCTATGTGTGAGCTACTTTTTGTAGCTCGTGGGCGTTTACGTATTGAACTCCATATGTTCTATTCTGGGCTACAAAAAATCGCTCGGCGATTAAGCGCCCGTGAGCGTTGGCGCTATTTCATCATGTCGAGGCTACCTTAAGGGGCCATAATAGGAAAACATGGTTTGCGCGGGCCATACTTTTATAAAGAAAACGTAAAGTTGTAGCCACAAAAAAAACATAAGAAAATCTAAAGATTTATTATTTTTAGATTTTTGATTTATTATCTAAAGATTATATTGCGTATAAATCTCACTGATGATTGTAAAAAAAACAGAATATCATCAAAAGCGCTTGATGATATTCTGTTTTTTTTACAGTCATCATGATGTGCAGTTGCTCCAATAACTTTTTTCAATAAAGATATTTGTGCTAAAGATTATGATGAAAAAAACAAGGAAAAACATCGAAAAAGTGCAGAAGTGAAAATAACCATTTTCCATACTCTTTACACGTAAAGAAAAAGACAGAGAGAGTGAAATGATTTCGCATAACGGAGCCTTAAGCGAAATTTTAGTGCAGGCAGACTCATTTTATAAGAGTAGGGTTTAAATATTAGACTTAAATAAAGATACGCTAAACAAACGGGATAGTGCTTGGCATTCACCTCACCTGATGTTAAGTGACGATGAGGCCGAAGGAAGCGCACTACATCCAGAATCCTCATCACTGAGGAACTGGCTATCTTTATCTAGTTTGAAAATATGAACAGCTAAATAATTTAATTACTCATAGATTACCTCATTACCCGTTGGTTCATGATCGATATTTATATTAATACCTACTCTCTATTGTCTCATAAGCGATTATATTATGACAATTGTAATGATTCAACGATTTCTTGGGAAAGGCGTTTGTTTAAAGAACATTCCCTGGGTTGTTGTGACAGGTGAACAGTTCGACCCTGACGGTGATAAAGTCTGAGCCATAGAAATAGAATGTCAAAGAACAGCAATGTCAATAAACAGGTGATCCGAAAAACGAATGTATTCATATATATGAGATACGTTAAATATGACTTACATAAGTAGGTACATAAAATATGACTATATTTTGGCAAAGGAAATTAATAAACTATGTTTCATACTGTTTTCTTCGTCGATAAACGAATAAATGTAGCGAAATTTGGTTTTAGAGAAATGTGTGGCAATATCTTATTTACCAGTGAAAAGTGTGGTTACTTGGATTGTTTTTTTTTGTCACATCACAATCACTAACAGAACAAGACACCATGGCTCCACGATACCCTTATTTAAAATTCTAATCAAGATTACCAAATATTTTAAAGAAATTGTGATTGCTCTTTTGCTAGGCGGGACGCTAGGGGCTCTTACTGTAAAAAAGTTGGCACATTGCCACTTGATCCTTTGTCTCTTTTTTTCATAGACCGTGTCCGTATAAAGTTAACTTCTCTTTTCCACGCTCTGTTGGTCTTCTTGAGCGCAGCGAAAATTTTTCTATGTCTATGGTCTGAGCCAAGAACAAATAGTTACGTTACGTTACGGGGGATTTGTCTATACTCCATCTCATGATGTAATTTCGGTCAAAAAATAGCGGTACGAAAAGGAAAAAAAAATCTTCCAGGATATGCGATGGCAACTCACTAAAATCCAGTGTTCCTAAGTAATATCTATTACTGTAACACACTTCTGATCTTTCACCTTATGTCGGTACCTAAGGTTTCCTGCAATGGGAGCTCGGTCTATATGAACGCAGTCTTATGGACAGTGGTTTAGCCATGTCATTTGGCACCATAAAGTTAATATAACTTTATGTTTGGCACACAATCACGGATATATAGCTTATATTCTGGATTGAAACATAGGATAGTTGTTGCCGGTCAAAGTTACCTTAGGAATTTTTCGAATGTCCACGCGGACAAAGTCGCGGGCGGAAGCCAGTTAAAATTAAATATGGACTAGATTTTTTTATAAATTTCCCTAATCTTATATTTATTGCAATGTTTAAAAGAAACTATTTTATCTCGAATAAAGGTGGCAACCCTAAGTCTGACTAATAGATTGACAATCTAGCATCAGATTGACAAAGATTGATACACAGATCGCGAACACGTTTCACAGTCAATATCACTGTCAATCTTTGTCAGTCTTGCACGGTTGATTGTGTAATGGCTGCCGAGATCGAGCTTTAGCATCAGATTCATGAAATGAAAACAAAGGTTTTATAAATTTCATTATATTTATAGCCGGGAATAATGGTTTTCATCAAAAAAGTAAACCCAGTTATGAAAATGTATCGCTTACTTGTTTCACTTGTACCTATATCTACTTACTTAACAATAAGTCAATATGCTCACAGAGCCCATTCTTCTTCTCCGATATCCCACGTCGTTGTTATTCATCGTATAATATGCATAATTGAAAACCTGAACCGATCGGGAATAAAAACCTGCGCCTACGCAGACGCGGGCGGTGATGAGCTCGCAAGTCTCGCAACACGCTGGGAAAGAATGTCACACGGCCACTGTTTTATCAAGGCTTGGACAGCATTATTTGAGTTCTACTATACGTATGGCGAAATCTTGCATGTTTAGAAAAGTACCTATATTGTGCCTATTAAAGAACAAATAAATACTTGTGCTAGTGTACCTACATAATAAAATTATGCCTGGAAATAACATGAGATAGACTTACCTGTGGGTGCCAATGATAAGTATCATGCAGTCAGTCCATATCCAAATACTGTACCCCGCGTGTTGCTGGCTGCCAACCCTTGAGACGATCGTGCACAGACAACAAAGTAAAAACCACCACTCACACTTATTATCCTAGTAAAACACCAGATAAGTATAACACTAAACACCAAAGTTATTGGAATTCATTGGAGCGACGCGCAACCCACCTTTCTATTGTCTAATTTCAAAATCTATCGCAATCGCTTTCAGGATGTAACACATTGAAGCTTTTTTATGGCACAAATAAAAACTTACCAAAGAAATGCAGCTATGTGACACATCCATCTGTCAAACGAAAGCGATTGCGATAGATTTTTAAATTCAATCCGCGCACAACGGGGTTGGCTACATTTATAGTAATGTGTGTTACTTTTAAAACTTTACCTACATACAATCTGCGAATATAGCTGTTTGTTGTGCCAAATAAAAAAAAAAAAAAAAAAAAAAATAGACAATATCCCCCTGCACCGTCGCATATGTCAGAACACGGAAAATACAAACTTACTGCCTACCCTCACCGAAATTCTAAAAGTTACGTTCCTATTTATGCATTTACTACGAATCAGTCGGAAAATTGGTCAAATTGGTAGGAGACAGACAGTTAAATAAATCCTATCAGTTTAATCTCCACATATTTGGAAAAGGGGTGATCAACAAAATCGTCACTACTGTTAGTACTATTATATATTCTGTGCTACTGGCAAGCAAAATTGATCAAACTGATTCTTGTGTGCTTCTTAGAAGCAGACTTCGATTCGGTTATTGATGATATGAATATTATGATTATAGCGACTTATCGCTTTTAACTGTCAAAAGACGGGCTCTTCAAAGGATAACGTTTTCTGATTTCTATGCTTCCAAAAAATCGCATATAGGTATTAAACTAGGGTAGGTACTATGAGTTTCAAATGCCTTCGAGTTGTTGAGTAAAGTTACTGTAATTTTTCTAACCATTTATGTTTTAACTAATCCTATCTACTACTGAAAATTTTAGATAGCTGGCTTGAGCCCTGAAGGTGCCATAGATGACTGTGAGAGATAGGTAGGAAATTATTATCAAGATAATGCCACGGAAATTACTTAATTTGGTTAAGTTAATCCGTTTTGAACCTATGCATGGCGCATGATCTATCGTCAATACGTTATGTAGGTTCAGGCAACTAAATTATTAAAGCTTTTTAAGTCTATAGAAAAATAGCCACGTTGAGAAACAAAGTAAGCCTCTTATTAAAACAAGAACAGTTCCAACTTCACGACTAACCAGCCGCTGTAGACGCACCAAAATAAAACCAAGACCTCACACGTCAAGAGGACCATTCATTGCTGAACTTGTAGATCCCTCTCTCAAAAAATCTGCACTTATGCGTGCGTAAAAACAAATCCAATGTTTTGAACAATTGCACAAAGAACTACCCTAATTGAAGAGGCGCCTTGAAATTATATTAGCAGAAATGAACTTGGAAATTCATACCCATAAAAGATAGACGTAAAACTAAAAGAAAAATAATGTAAACTACGCCTTAAGGTTATTAAAAGAAGGGCGAGTTTTCAAATTAACGGTCGATGCAAGATGGCCGCGACTCGGGCGCAGCTTTTTAGTTCCTTTTTCAATTTCAAATAGCTGCATTCCGGCAGTCGCTTTCCGAGGGTGGCTCGGGCTACGCGCGAATGAGACCGCTAGTATAGCTGTCGTGTTCCAACTTAAACACTGTGTCTGCTCCCTTTAGTGCATAGAATAGGTACATCTTTACCTCTCTTCCTTATCGGGCTGATAGCGCAGTGGCCCGTGCAGTGGGACGGCTCGACGGAAGCACGTTAGCAGTTTGCGGTGCGATGCGTTTGTGTATTCGTGAAATTTTACAGTAGGGTAAGGGAGCTTTTATTACTATTTGTGTGTGAAAATAACTTTAAGAGCAGTGTAGAAACATTTGATTTATCGTTATGTAGATTTATATTATGCGCATAACAATAAGAATCTTATTAGTTTTTGAATTCTATTACAACATGATCTCGATGACAACCTGTTACAAAAATTTTTTTCACGATTTCAGAGTTGGTCCCATAGTAAAAGTTGTTCAGATTGATAGTCCCTATCTACCATATTCGGCATAACGGGTATTTTTGTAACATGTTGTATAGACGGTACTATTAAGTACCTATATTTAAGTATTGAATTTTTTGGTTTTAGCACAATGCTATTTTTATATATTAAGTTTTGTTTTTTCAATTATATTAAGTAACTATATTTAAGTAAGTAGGTAGTAGTAAAACTTTACTAATGGACAACACGACAAAAAATCTTTTGTCAAAATAAAAAAAGCCGTTTCTAGATTTGCCCCTCAGGAGTGCGAGAGGAAAATAGTTTTAGAATTTTTAAAGCAATATTTATGGAGAAAATAAATGAAATGTAATAAACCCTTGTTGACGTCACAGCTCGACACGAACAAAAGCTCACATTTGAGTAAAAAAACTTTTTTTTACAAAAACTTAAATATATGGGTCATCTTTTTTTTTATTCTCTCTTCGAAAAGCAAATAAACAGCATGTTATTTTATTGTCGTGTTGTCCATTCAGACATATTTTTTTTTATTCCAAATTCTGGAAAGTGTCCACGGGTAAAGCACTTGCCCCTAAATATAGTACCTAATTATGCTTTATGATTCATAATTTTAAAATAAGAATTTCAAATCCTTTTCTATTAACAACTTATTAAATAAAAACCCTTTTTTTTAATTCGTTCGGACCCTATTTTTGAATCATTCGTTTGATTGAAATCGTTCGTGTGACTTAGGTCGCATGCGACGTAATGTCACAATTATAACACGCACTCTGAAACTGACTAACAAACAATAAAATTCGGAATTTCACTATTTCGAATGAAAATTTGTACGAGTAGGGTAGTAAAGAGCACTCGACGACGGACGCCAGCCGAAGAAAAATAGGCTAGTCCACGTTATTCAAAAATAGGCTGCTCACATTGTGCAAAAGCTTTAAAAAACGGATACGTACCCCTTAGCTTACTAAATCATTAGCTCTAACGAATACATAAAGGACGCCCTTGAAAGCTGCTTCATATGCAGTTAGCCATGTGTTACGTCTCAGTGAATGAAACCGATCTCCCACAGATAGAGCAAGGGAATAACCACGCCATAGGAGTGTGGGTGGTCGGCAGAAGCGTTAGTAGGTAGTTAAGTACTATTATTTATTCTGTGGCATAAGTAGCAGACATAAAGACCGGAATAGGGCGCTTAGCGAGGCTGAATTTTTTAATTCCCTGCGGTAAAGGGCTCTACTAGACTCGTCAAGCGATCAAGCATAAGTACTGCGCTAAAAACTGGATATTGACCCTAGTGGGATTCGAACCTAAGACTCAATAATACCAGCACACCAACTTAAGTATACAAAACTATAAGTTTCCCCAATTTTGAAATTGAAACCTTAAAATGTAGAGTGGGAAGTTCGAAATCGATTGATTTGCTGATTTTTTTTTCAGTCTTTCGAGCGAATTTTCCCCTTCAATGCGCGGTCGAAGCTCTAACCACATATAGCGGATGTCATCACACGTCATTAGGATAGCTCCGTTTCGTAGCCGCACCTTTTTCAGTCAAAGTTACTTATATTAATTCAATCAATAGTTAATTACTTTTTTATTTTTAAAAAGACTGTCCATTTATAACTGGCCAATAGCCATGATTTGAAATCATGCAACTGAAAAATGTATTATGCTTATTATGCTACGGCTCCACCCGCATAGCATCTAGGCGTGACGCAAATTTACAAACGACAGTACTTAATTTACTTAACGCCTTGGCTTAAGCGTAGTTGGACATTACCACTAACGTTAACGCAGGTGGACCATTTAGCTCATTCCGTTTATCCACCCTGAAACAGCCATTTTAAGGTGGATCGTTTTCCGAGTACGTCTACCTATCTACCTTAGGGTGGCGGTTTCAGGGTGGATAAACGGAATAAGCCAACCAACCATTTAAATGTGAACCTGCGACTAAGCTAAAGCTACTTTATTCAATTGTTTCAGGTACAACTGACAGCAACCAAGAAATTATGGCCTTATGTCACATTGACAGTCTTCGAAACTATCGTGGTGTTTTTGCGGTTTTTTGTGGTTTTGCGTCGGGGGTTATGAGCCTTAGGCACACTGGTGTGGCAAAGTGGGGTGACTGACTACGGATCGGTTAGGCGAAGAGTGAAGATCACTATTACAGTCTGGGTGTTTATGGACCATCTCAGATCGTGCCTGGGTTTGGTTACTCCACCACCGCAGAGTTGGCATTTCGTCCTCCAACGTTGAAACTAGCCGAGTGAAGATCACCAACAAACGTCTGGGTGTTAGTGGACCTCCTAACTCCAATCGTGCCTGGGCTTGGTAACTCCACCACCGTTGGCGTTTCGTCCGCCAACGGAGGGCGAGTTCCCGCTCCTAGGCGCGCTGGTCTTCTGGTCTATTCGAAGATGCAACAAGTTTGAAGAAAAAGGCATACAACCTTATATGAGAGAAAAATGGACTCGCTGCAAGGGGCGTACTTTACGCATGGGCAGATAGATTCTTTTGGGCGCATTGCATAAATGTCGAATAAATATAAGCTAACGAAGTAATACAAAAATAAAGTGATTTTATCTGGCCCGTGAGTAAGCATTTGTTTGGGCATCATTTATGTTTATGATTTAGTTGTGTGTAATATAAGTAATTTAAGGTAAAACTCCGTAAAACTGAGATAGAGAAAATTTTCATAACGTTTTTTTTATTTTTTTTAATAACATACCGCTATAAGGCTTAGTTCAATAGATGCGTATTTTTCTAAGCTATCCGATGCCATAAAAATCAGATTTACGAATTTTTTTGAGATACCGCTTTTGCGCTTAGTAGGGCAGTATATAGCTCTCAAGTGGCGCCCTCATCTTAATTAAAATTGCTCGCTAAGTACCTACATAATGTATCGAAAATGCACATGTAGGTACAGATTGAAGCTAAGGTTCTATAGGTTTATATTTAGAGCAAAAAGTGGCCACTTCGGGCACTTTTGCTTACTATTACTTTACGACAACAACGAACTATATTTTACTGAGGTTATTGTTTGTAAATAAATTTGTCAATTTGTACATGTGAATTTTCGATACATTATGTACTTAGCGAGCAATTTTAATTAAGATGGGGGCGCCACTTGAGCTATAGGCCCCTTAACGTATGGGATGTTAAGTTCAAAAAGAAATGTGGAAATTTGTAGTCCTGCAGTAGACTGACATGCTGCTGCTAACTGTACATTCATTAATGTTACTGTATCTAGTATTTTATTTTTTTCATTCATTACATATACCATAATATTAAGTACTTGGCTTAAGACTAAAACCTGTGCAAGAAATTGTTGTAAAGTATCACATAATAAGAAAATTGTATACCTTCTATTGCGCATGTTGCGACATATTATCTGTAAGTATATTATAAATCTAATAATTTTACTTGTATAGTTGTAATGTAACATACCAAATGATACTTTTCTCTACCAATTCTGTTCGATTGTTATGCGGCACAGAACATTTGCAGCATTCGTTTTTCTATCATTATATTCTGACAAATGACATCTCGGCACAAAATATGTAGGTTTAATAAGTATATCTCAGTGAAAATAAATGTTGTCCCATCCCCACCACCCACTATCCTAATTCATTTTAAAAAATTAAAACAAATGAGATCAACATTTTAGTTTTATTTAATTTTTAAACATTGCAACAAAAGATATCGAAAGCCCACTACCAGAGCCCTACATAATAAACGTGACAATTTGTCACCTGTCGTGACAATTTCATATCCATTGCGTCAACCAATTCGATCGAAAATAGAACAAACTACTTACTCATAACTACACCGCAATGTAAACCAAATTGTCATGACATTTGACAAATTGTCACGTTATTAAATAGGACGCAGGGCCCTACTTAAGGGTGCATCGCGCGTCCACTTGCGCCGCCAATCAAGAAAAAATCATTACAACGAAATAACTATGTTTAATAAAGTTCTGAAAAATTTAAAAACTAGTACTAGTTATAAACTATTTTTATATGCGATTTTTTCCTGGTTTAAATGTGTTTGTGTAGTTAAAACCTGGATCATTGCCTAAAGTGGCCACTTTGGGCGTTAATCCAGATTTTAACTAAGCGAACACATTTAAACTAAAAATTTAACGCATGCAAAAAAGTTGATAGCTAATACTAGTTTTTATATTTTTAGAATTTTATTTAACATAGTTATTTCGTTGTAATTATTTTTTCTTGATTGGCGGCGCTAGTGGACGCACGATGCACCCTTAATAAACGTGACAATTTGTCACCTGTCATGACAATTTCATATTCATTGCGTCAACCAATTCAAAAATAGAACAAGCTACTCATGGCACCTAATTTTATGGCAAATGAAAAGTATGGCTAACGGATTGTTATGTCATACGTTGTTAGTATAAAAAACTACACCGCAATGTAAACCAAATTGTCACTGACAAATGAAAAATTGTCACGTTATAAGATAAGGCCATGTTATCGCTAATCATAGATTAAATTAAAGTGACCTATACATTACTTTGCAAAGTAAAGAAATGTATACATATACAGTGGCGGTCACATTATTAAAGACACCAGTCGTTTTTCAAACAAACGAAGTAACTTTGAAGCTTTGGTCACACACAGCTAGGTCAATCCTTGGCGGAGAAGCAAGGTTTCAAAGTTACCTCGTTTTTGTATGAAAATCAACTGGTGTCTTTAATTATGTGACTGCCACTGTACGTATATGTATACGTCAGTAATGTACCTATATATAATCTGGTTATCAAAAAGCTTTTCTAGACTCTCTGTTTGCTGATTTTGAATATAAATTTTAAACTTAAATGCGAAGTTCATATGGTTCAAAATAAATTAAAGATTTTTGACACTTTTGTATAACTTGATGTGCTACTGACTCTATACATAAATCTGACAAACATAATAAAATAAAGTGTCAGAATTTTTAGATTTTAGCATTCACAATGCTATTTTTATATATTAAGTTACTCGATTTTTTTCTAGTATTTTTTTTAATTATATTAAGTAACTTAAAGTGTCAGAAATTGAAAAACTTAAGATAGGGTACTTTAGGGTTTGAAAAACATAATAACGATTACAACAAAATAGTTACGTTTTATTATTCGTAAATAAACATTACATTACTCTAAGGCGTTAAAATATTATAGAGCATCACAGTAAAACGTATAAGGTAAAATAAATTTGCCCAACAATATCGAGAAGAGTACTTTTTACAAACCAAGCTATGAGCCTCTTCCAAATATTGTTAGTGCGGAACTGCCTTTATAATACAATAAGCTTTATTTTCGGTTCCGTTGTGATTTTAACAAAAGTTTAAGTACAGTTAGGTAAGATAACGATATACTAGACAAAATATTAGAAAAAATCGACTCACCCGTAGCACCTCAGCCGGGAACCGAACGAAGCGAAATTTTCTACTACTTTTTACATTTTCGCTGCAAGCCAGCAGTAATAGCAGCCAGTAGCTGTTGCTACATAGTACAAGATAACACCCTTCTTTTTCCGTCAGGGGTTAACCGTCAGGGGTTTTCTTAAGAAAGGATGGCTTTGATTACATCAAATAAGATGATGAAAGAAAATAATTTAGTGCTAGTTAAAGTCGGGTGTCAATTGTGTTCTTATCTTTTTTCTACACATTAGTACTCAAAATTTATTTAAAATAGAAAACAGAATCGAAACGAATGCTTAAATAAATTAAGAATATGTTTGAGATTAATAATAAACAGTGGCACTTTTTAGGTACAGTACAACCCGCGCAGATAAAGAATGAGATTAAAAATGGCGTCGTTCATATTCACTTCTCGCTCTCACACTAAACGCCACACCTATCGCTCTGTCACTCCCACTGTGGAAAGCACGGTGATTCGCCATTTTCAATCCCATTCTTTATCTGCGCGGGTTGTAGATTATTATGCGAGTTCACTTGAGCATAGAGAGAGATATTCTCAAAGCTAGTATGTTTGTGAACGCATCATAAAGGCAGTTCCCCGATAAAATTTATCCTTATATAAAAATTATATATTTTCATTACAATATCTTTACTAAACATAGGTTTATATATCCGTAGCAAATTTTTTATACAAAATTATAAAGAAATCATAACGTTCAATTCGTGTTAACCGATCTGCAGTACCTCCAGTTTTTACGGATAAATATATTTTTTTCAATTGGATTTAAAAATCTATGTGACATATACAAAGTATTTCTTAGGTAAGATTGCAATCGACCTACTTATAAAATCATATGTCCTTCCCGTAACACGCCAATACAAAACCTTACATTTTCTCACATATTATAAAATTCTAGTCTGATTATTATTTACTGTCTAAATAAAGTATCGCTGAAGTCTTAGAATATTTTAAGATTTTTTTATAAATTGCTAAATTACTGACTGCAAAGCGATACTCTATCTAGAAAGTATAATAATCTTATATAATGTATAATCAAAATAACCTACTAATATACACAAAGGCTTATTGACTCATCTACGTGTCGTTTCATTGTTTGTGAAGAAATTCTAACTATTCAACAAATATTATACAGAGTGTATTTTTATACTCTCCAAATTTTAAGGATGTGTTCAGTCCATGAAACTGAACAAGTTTCTCTAAGAAACATGTGTCGAAATACGCCACAAAATTTTGGTCATCCCTTACTTAATTTACTAAATTGATCATGTGATCTCTTTGATTTGTATGGATTTTTTTTACATATTTGGCCCTATGTTTCTTAGAGAAATTTGTCCAGTTTCATGGACTGAACACATCTTTAAAATTTGAAGAGTGAATAAAAAAACAAGGAATAAATTAAGGCTTCAGCCTGGAAATATTATTTCGCTTACTTAGTGACCGTACGATTTCATTTACGTACATATCACGTGCACGCCTACCTACAATTTGCGTGCACGTATACGTGGATTGAACCAAACTAAACTTTATGATGCTTTCAGTTGAAATTGCCTTTTCTAGAACGCGATAATGAAAAAGCAATTAATCTATAGATGGCAAACTGTCAGTCTAAATATTTAAAGTCTATTTGAAATAACCTGCAAGTATTCTTGATTAATGAAACAATCAAGTTATAATACATCTGCATTGTGATAGCATGTAGGTATTTATTTACAATATTTTTTATTAATTTTATTGATTTTTTTTCCTATCCTAACTTAACCAATTTGCAGAAAACTTTGTCGTGTGCCCATCGACCCAACGCGAACTAAACCTATGCAAGTTACGACGAGACGTGGCGCGCAAGCGATTTTAACCCTAGCGGCCTTATTAATAATCGGAGATCAAGTTTACACCTGGTTTAACAAAAAATATTGTTTAGCAATATTAGTCCTTACGTTTGACGTCTCAAAGCATTATATTCCTAAGCAAACTTTTTTGATTAAACTAGGTGTAAACTATCTCTTCGTTTATACAAGGTGTTTGGTAAAAGCCTTGTAAAGCCGAATATGGTAGATAGGGACCATCAAACTGAACGACTAGTTTTTGAGACGAGACGAGTTCTTGAGTGGAGACCGCGTATCGGCAAACGTAGTGTGGGACGCCCTCAGACAAGGTGGAGCGATGATCTTCGCAAGGTGGCTGGCAAAAACTGGATGAGTATAGCCGCGGATCGTGCTTAGTGGCGTGCTCTCGGAGAGGCCTATGTTCAGCAGTAGACGATGATAGGCTGATGATAATGATGAAACTGAACAACTTTTACTATGGGACCAACTGAAATCGCGAAAAAAAATCAGCTGTTTCATACATTTTGATATTTTCGATATTAATTTTTGTATGAAACAGCTGATTTTTTTTCGCGATTTCAGAGTTGGTCCCATAGTAAAAGTTGTTCAGTTTGATGGTCCCTATCTACCATATTCGGCTATATAAGGCTTTTACCAAACACCTTGTATATAAGTAATTATGCTCCCGTGACCATTATGTTTTAGATGACAGAGATAATATTATCATTAATTGTAGCCAGATTAAGGTCGCTTTAAATTTAGACTTTTGTTGACGTACGATCACCGGTCCGATGTTGACGATCTATTAAAATCAATAAAGTACATGCGTAGATATTATCGATAGGTACATTTATTAAAATCACTAAAAAACAGCATTAAACTGTCTATTCGTTTGTATCAGTTCTTTAAACCTTACTTTAATTACTTAATTATTATTCTTTCAACAATTTTTAGGACAGTTACGCAATTTAACCCATCGCACTTGAAACTTTAACTTTATGGTTCTGTAATAAGTTTAAAAATAAATTTATTTTTCTCGGTTGCATAGGATGTTTGAAAGAAGTCAAATAACTGATTCCTAATAAATATTATTATTTTTAGTAACTTTCAAGGCTATAGCGTTTACTTAGGCAAATTATTATTTGTTTTATTTTGTTTTAAGAGGTTGACAGTAGCGGTTATGAAGTATTAAAGTTTTTTTATTCAAAACTTCAAAAAGTTTATTTTAATTTTTCTATCAGAAAAAAAATTTACATCACATTTGGTGACATAAAAAAATGCAAATGGAAAACATATAATAAAGAGGACTTCTAAATCGGTTTCAAAACTTCTATTTAGTGGTGCGTGCGACAGGCGTAATGGCCACTACTAACATGAAACGAAATCCAAAAATTATTAAACAACAACCACATAAACTATAAACTAAAACCTTGGCACCATTCTAGTCCGCTCAACGGGAACATAGGAATATGGACTCAACAGCAGTTCAAAAATACATCCACGGCAGTTTGCACTAAACTTAAGAATCGCCTAAGTCTTTTCATAAGTACAACTCGACCAAGATAATTAGGCGCATGACAACTGCATGACAGCTGAATTCATGACACCGTTTCAATTTCTTCGAGTAGTAGCAGGGCTCTGTCACTCCGCGCGCGAGTCTGAAGCGCTCGGCGTCCTCTGAGAGGACACATTTCATACATCAGAAAAGATAAGACCTACGCGATAGAAAGAGAGGCAACTACTAAGTGAATGTTTTGGAGCGAAGGGAGCGCTGTGCGACCTGAATTGCACTTTATTGTGTCGGAGCAAGAGTCGCAATTTATTTGAACGATTTTGCGGAGTGCAACTTCTGTACGCTAGTACTATTATCTATTCTGTGGTAGTAGTTAGAAAAGGGCTTCTTAAGTTTAGTGCAAACGGCCGTCAGAACAACAACGCGTCTTATGTCAAATATAACTTATAAAATGGATGTGAGAAAAAAGATCACATAATCACGATAATCTAAGACATTTCATGACAAAGAGAAATGGTGCGAACGATGCAAATAACCGAAGTTCCTTTAAAACAATAGACATGGTTCTATAATGTACAGTTCGTATCAAACTTTATGGCCGCTCTTTAAAACGTTATAGGGCGACAGCATATTGTAAGAAATTTTTGTCAGAAAAATTCTGACGGTCGCCGGGGTCTAATACATTTTGTATTAGACCCCGCACAATGTTATAAAAATTCTAATTCTAACAATGTGCGGGGTCTAATACAAAATACAATATGCGGCCGCCCATAAAGTCTGTTTATCCTTAGTTGTCTTATTTGGTAAACAATCTTAACCCAACTCTTTATTGAAAAAAAAACAATTATAATATAAAACAATGGTTTTCCACACATAGATTATGAAAGAAATGACTTACTACGCGTTCACTTCATCATTGCCGCTACCTCCCGGCCCGCTTCGTCATACCGCACCCCCTGCGTCGCCTTTCTAGTACGGCTAGCAATGCAAAGCTTAATTTTTATTTCTGTTCATTTAATCATAACGTTCGTTATTTGTGTTGTTTTAATGATTAAAAGAGTAAAGTTCCTACATAGTGGCAAACCTAACTTGTTATATAAATTAATGAAACTCGTTGAATAAGAAAAAAATGAAAAACGTTGAAAAACACGATTACTTTTTGTCTACAGTACTATTAGCTGTGACGTCATAACGGTCGTCGACGGCAATGACGATGTGAACGCGTAGTATTAACCTTTTACCTATGTTTACAAATAAATGATTTGTACACAATACTAAATAATATACTAGAAAAAATACGACTCGCACCAGAAATAATTGTGTAAAAATAGCATTGTGAATGCAAAAATCTCAAAATAAAAAAAAAATGATTTGTGTTTGTATTATTAGTGACAATTTGATTTAATAAGACAACATATTTTTAAATAACGATTTAAATTTTAATGACGTATGACGACTGCCAAAAGTTGTTTACTTAATAGGGCAAGTAAGGATAAACAGACTATACAGGGTGGAATTTTTTAAGTGAACTATGGCATCTTTAACTATACTGACGTAAGAGCAGTGGCCCTACCATGAGTTGATGCAAACTGTTTACGTTAAAGTAAACTATCGTTTTGTCTCTTTCACTCGCACTGACTGTGAGCAGTATATCCGATAGTTTACGGTAACGTTAACAGTTTGCATCAACTCATGGTAGGGCCACTGTTTACAATTTTATTAGTAAGAGCGCCCATAAAATTTGCCAATATTTTTAACTCTTTATAAAATATTATTGACCAACTTAAAAAAATACAATAACGACGGATAAGTTCTCAATAGTGTCATCGCAAAACATCGGAGTTTTCGAAAAAAAATAGTCACAGTAAAAACCCAACTTTAGCTGCTTCGCGTAAGGATGAAAATAGCATAACGGAAAATAAAATTTTGCAGTGTAGTAGCGTACCTAATTGCTTTGCTATGCTTTCCCATAACAAGTTAATAATTCGTACTTATATAATTTGAAATTTCTAATATTCATAGTTATAAATTAATACTAAACTACGTATTTACAGACGTTTAAGCCACATGAGTTTACACTATTCAAAACAAAATTTACAAACTTCCTAAACTTCCTTCATCATTTTGCTATATCGGATCATTCTGAACTTACCGTCCAAATTTCAAGGATGTGTCCAGTCCATGAAACTAAACAAATTTCTCCAAGAAACATGTGTCGAATTTCGCCACAAAATTATCGTCCTCCCATATTAAATTGGTCACGTGATCTCTTTGATTTGTATGGATTGGATAGTCTTTTTTTTACCTATTTGGCCATGTGTTCCTTAGAGAAAGTTGTTCAGTTTCATGGACTGAACACAACCTCAAAATTTTGATGGTGAATACAAAATGACCCGGTGTGTATTAGAAATACGAAATCTGTGTAGAATTTTGACTAGAACTTACACCATCTAATAGCTGGAAGACTGACCACGTTTTGCAAAACTCAACCGTACTTCAAAGGGATTAGAGTTCAATTTTAACTGTGGCCGAATTAATGTTTTTGACTCCGATGGTGTGCGTCGACAGTTTAATATAATAATGACTATTTACAAGTGACCGGCGCCAGCAGCCAGTTACGCTAGTGTTGAGTATGGATATAGTATTATGCTGTCATTACCTGCAACGCGAAAAACAATCGTTATTTCTGATCTGTCGGTAATGTGTGGTCGCTGAGAGAATTTTTCAAGTTTCATAAGTGGATTGTCAACCACGTGGTCTCCATACAAACGGCGATAACGTTTCCCACCCTCTAAACCTTAACCTACAGTAATTAATTTTTGGTATTTTTTTGAAATGCCTAAATACTAGGGCTGTACGTTTTGATTTTTTAAATATCTATAATAGACTTCGAAATATTTGCATTTTAGTGATTTCATACAAAACACAGAAGTGCCAATATTTTCAAATCTACAATGAATATTTAAAAAATCAAAACGTACAGCCCTAGTTTTTAGGCATTTCAAAAACATACCAAAAATTTCATTGCTGTAGGTTAAGGTTTAGAGGGTGGGAAACGTTATCGCCGTTTGTATGGAGACCATGTGGTTGACAATCCTCTTAAGTCAGGGTGCGTCCAAATCTGGCAAATGCGCCGCGAATGCGCAGTTGCTACGCCTCCTTAGTGCAACTCACGTAAGGCGCTTATACGGGTTGCAGACCAAGAGCTAAGCTAAGTTAGTTTAGCTTAGCTCGCATAGCTGACGCAGTTTTCCATACTTGTGTGCAGACCGCAAACTATGCGAACTAAGCTATGTGAGCTAACTAAAATATGCGAAGCTAAGTTAGTTGTGTATGCCGATGCGCAGCTACACGAGCTAAGCTAAACCCCTCCCGCTACCCCGCACACTACTACGCAACACTGGCTGAGCTTTGGCTTAGCTGTTGGTGTGCACGCTATTTATTTCTAGCTTAGCTTAGCCTAGCTTACTTGGCATAGCTTAGTTTTCGGTCTGCAACCGGCTTTATGGTGTACCCGAAGTGGGCTCGTGCGCCTACAAAACCAGTTCGCTCCTATATTACGCCGCGAGCGTAGCAGGCACGCGCACGGCGGCGCATGAGCAGTTCATAGTACAAAATGCACGAACGCAGCTCACGAGCTATTTGCCAATAGACGCATTCGCCATATCTGGATGCAGCCTGATAGCTGATATCCTTGTTATTCAGCTCAAATTCTCGCTTTAGCAAATCGCCATGGAAGTTGTTGCCATCTTCATTTTTAAAGAAGTTAAAAATATAAAGCGAATATATTTCAATTTTGAATATTGTTTACCAACACTCGTGATCGTGACAAAGAATACTAAGCATTAGAATTGGTTAAGTTTCACTACCCGAATCACGACTAATGTAGTACCAGGGCTCTGTCACTCCGCGCGCGAGTCTGAAGCGCTCGGCGTCCTCTGAGAGGACAAATTTCATACATCAGAAAAGATAAGACCTACGCGATAGAAAGAGAGGCAACTACTAGGTGAATGTTTTGGAGCGAAGGGAGCGTTGTGCGACCTAAATTGTACTTCATTGTGTCGGAGCAAGAGTCGCAATTTATTTTAACGATTTTGCGAAGTGCAACTTCTGTACGCTAGTACTATTATCTATTCTGTGCTGATAGTTAATACGTGGGCTTGCAGACAGGAGGCTGTGGGTCGCTGTCGATCCCGCCCGCATACGCTACTGATTGTGTAGAGTGTAGTGTAGTGTGTAGTGTAGTGTGTAGCGTAGTGTGTAGTGTAGTGTAGAGTGTAGTGTAGTGTGTAGCGTAGTGTGTAGTGTAGTGTAGAGTGTAGTGTAGTGTGTAGCGTAGTGTGTAGTGTAGTGTGTAGCGTAGTGTGTAGTGTAGTGTAGTGTGTAATGTAGTGTGTAGTGTAGTGAAGTGTAGTGTGTAGTGTAATGTAGCTAGTCGTGTAGTGTGTAGTGTAGTGTAGCGAGTAGTGTATTGTAGTGTAGTGTGTATAGAGACAGGGCGGTACATACGTGGGCCTGCAGGCGGGCGAGTGCGGGTCTCGGTCGGGCCCGCCCGCGAAACTAATGTTGAGCAACATTGCCTCGAACGGGTCCGACCGCATGCGCTGCTGATTGGCTAGAGCTGCCGCGCCAGAGTCCGTTACTACGCGAGTTTCTGGGACGCCATCCTAAAACATTTACATTATTATATTCGTGCACTCGACAATGACACGGTATATGTTCGCGCCATTACTGCGGTGGGAGCTAGCGCGGAATGGGACAACACTATAAACCAGCCATCTTACGAAAATAATGTTTGTAAAATATAACTTTGCGCATTATTCGTAATTATTCTACAAATACGTTAAGTTTCAGTAAATTAACACCATAATAAAACTTGGACAACAAATTCGTAAGCTCAAATTTTTGTTAATAACTTGTCGCTCCACAGCCGCAAAACTCTGATGCATCTGCACCTAGTTGCTAGAGGATTACGAGCTCTATTAGCTAGCACATAAGAGTTACCTCTAAGGCTCCACAGCCACAAAACTCTGATGTATCTGCACATAGTTGCTAAAGGATTGTGACCTCTATTAGCTAGAACATAAGTAAAAAATCTCGGGAAAACATAAAAATAAAATGTCCGGAAAATCAAAAATCAACTACTTACCAAAATAGAAACCAAGTGAAAGTGAAAGTGAAATAAGCTTTATTCAAATAAACTTAATTATTAAGTACTTTTGAATCGTCTATATTTTCCTACCACCCGTTCCAGACTTTTTTAGCTGACAAGAAGAACGGGCGCAAGAAACTTATCAGCTGTAACAGCCATAAGTAACGATATTTACAAACTTGAATATATCATACAAGAAAACCGCGCCCGCGCTAGTATCCGTCAAAAAGTGTTTTATTTCATAGAACATAAGAGTTACCTCAGGCCTAGGACTCCACAGCCGCACAACAGTCTCGATTCCGCTAGTAGCCATCAGGAACATGCTGGGATGCATCTGCACGCAGTTCACTATTGACTCGTCGCCGCGCAAACATCGCACGATGTTGCCCGATTTTCGACACCAAATGAATAAGCTCCCATCGTCCGAACTGTACAAGAAATTTTTAATTCATAATTTATTTAGAAAAATGCTGAAAGGTGAGCCTAGATGTACTGACATGACATAAATAATAATAAATAAATATTTGACAACATCACATACATTGCTCCGATTCCAAAGTAAGTAGCTAAAGCACTTGTGTTATGGAAATCAGAGACAACGGTGGTATCACAAACACCCTGACCTGAGCCGGGGATCGAACCCGGGACCTCAGAGATGGCGACACCTTTTTTTTTTTTTTTTTTGTAGGAGGAACCGCGATTTTATCGCCTTCCGACCCACCCCATCAAGATCGTTCTCCAATCTGACAGGAGGGGGCCGGCGAGTTCTGAGCTCTCCATTGCGTGTCACTCCGACGGGCATCGCTCGAGTCGGAGTGACACCCAATGGAGAGATGGCGACACCTTGAAATATAACCCATAAAGCCGAATATGATAGATAGAAAATTAATATATAAGAAACCCTAAAAACCACCACTTTTCGGGGTTTTATACATGGTACCCTATCTACCATGGTTATTATGAAGCACCCTGTAGATATCGATAGAAATCAAAAATACTAACATCGTCGTCTAGTCAGGGTATCCTACGTGACACCTTTTGTCTCGCTCTGGTTTCGGGTTGTTAGAAGAGTTTGACAAGGGCGGACAATCGCCGGCGTGATCGCGAAAGTATCCGCGTAAGGCCGCGTACGCACCGACAGGTGACTTGCTTAGCGCTTAGCGCCTTAGGTATGTATCTAGTAGGTGACAAGCCTAGCAAGGTGCTAAGCGCTCAGTGCAGCCGGTTGCGAAAATTCGTGAAAGTTCCTTTCACTACGATAAGTAAGTAGGCGCTAGGCGCTAAGCAAGCCACCTGTCGATGCGTACGCAGCCTAAGGGTTTCTGTGTCCTCGTTAGGTGGCAGTCTCTTTGAACGATTTGTCGTGAGAAACTAACGAATGGTTCAAAATCAAAAATCAAAAAATAATTTATTCAGTCTAGGCTGTCACAAGCACTTGTGAATGTCAAAGAAGCTACGCCATCGGTTCGCAAACCCTGAGCGGGAGACCTTGTAACGAGAAGAACCGGCAAGAAACTCGTCAAGGGCTGCTTTTTTCTCTCTGTATATTTCATACAGAGTCGTCAACATTGAAAAATGAGCTCCACATTTAAAGTGAGATCATTTTCCATCACAATAATTAACAAAAGTTTGTACACAATGGGTAGGTAGGTTGAAATTAAATACCTACTACATATCGGATAGGTAATTGTGAGAGTAAATAACTTTCAACTAGTTGAGAAATCAGTAATCACTATGTCTGCTACTCGAAAGTGCACCTAAGTAGGCAAAATTTACCAAAAAAACACTTGATACAAGACATAAAAAATAATAATAAAAAACGCAATTCTTACAATTCAATAAGATAGGTACTCAGAAGCAGACCCATTCCCACTGGCAGCACCCGTTCACGAGCATGACGCGTGGACCAGCCATCGCTTCGCTCAACCATATTTGAGGGAACGTAACGACCCGCCCCACACGACACCACCGCAGAAATGATTAAAGAGAGCATGACATACTTAGGCTACCCATCCTAAGGCACTGAATTGAAAACTAATATCCAAAAGCTTTTCATAGGCCTTTACTTACAAAAACTACTGACTATAGAAAGCAAAATGATTGCAATAAAAAAAAGAGAAATCAAAACAAGGTTTACTTGCCTATTAGTTTTGTTTTGAGTAAGAAGTGCCATACATATTGATAGCATCAAACAGAAAAAAAAATATAAATATACGACGCCCTTAGTACTAGCAGACAGAAGCAGACCCATTCCCACTGGCAGCACCCGTTCACGAGCATGACGCATGGACCAGCCATCGCTTCGCTCAACCATATTTGAGGGAACGTAACGACCCGCCCCACACGACACCACCGCAGAAATGTTTAAAGTGAGCATGACATTGTTCGACGTTGCATTGCCCCGAGGTGAAATGAAGGGACATCGATAAGTTTTTTGTGAATGTGGTGGTGAGCCGTTCGGCTTCTCCCGCGGTTGGAGCATGCATTAGCAGACTTGACCCCCTGTCATACTAACCCGGCCGCGATGTAGTCGGCCGTGGGGCCCAGGAAGCTGGCCTCCTTGATGTCGGTGGTGGTGTTGCAGTGGCCCAGGAACCGCTGGCTGTAGTCGAGCGCGGAGGCCCGTAATTGCCTTTCTAGTACGCTGGTCGCTTGGCTCTCTTCGCTGTCCGAAGTCTTTGTGTTGGCTTCGGGGACTGCAATTAATTTTCTTCTTTACTTTGACGTATGTGAAAGTCTTCGATCAAGGATACCCTAGATGTACGGTCAGAGTCTCAAAAATGGCACCTCAAATAGCGTCCCACTTACAAACTGAGCGCTTATGTTGCACAAAGTAAGTGATAAAAGATGTGTTTTTGTACAAAATAAGTGATACAAGCTGGCTGGAGTGATCCGGCCGCACATCCTCCAACGCAAAATAGGCGCAATAGACGTCGAGTTGCGGAAACCGCCTGCATTGATAAGAAGAAGAAGAAGAAGTGATACAAGATGTGAGTTTGTACAAAATAAGAGGTGATTATGTACAAAATAAGCACCAAGTTTGTAAGTGGGACGCTATTTGAGATGCCATTTTTGGGTACTGTTTTAGTTCGTGAAGCGTTATCTAGCATATTCTTGATCGAAGGTGAAAGTATATTAATGATGAATTATTCCACTTTGCCCCACCAAGTGTCCCCATTAGAATATAAGTATCAATAAATAATGAAAATATAAAAGTAACATTCCCCATCGTGTCATGATTTCGAATAATATTAAAAAGAATAGTAGTATTTTTGTTCATTAGACTGGCAACACCATTTTCCCGCCATAACTTTCGCGCCAATTTTAGTGGAATGGGGAGTTAAGTGGTGGGGAGAAGCACGGTAAAACGATCAACGAATTCAGTTGCTGGCTCAGTTGTTGTTGAACCGTCGAGAGAAGAAGTTGAGGTAGAGGGAATGCTGGAGTTGTTCTGTAATCTGTGGCTAAACTGTAAATTGTGTGATAATACGAAAATAAAAGTGTTCATCGTAGTTGTTGGGGTTTTTCTTCTTCAAACTTCAGAAGAGGGATAGACCAAGGTATGTACGCTCACAAATTATTCTCTCAACTATTATACTGATCTAAAATTGCGAGATTGAGCTGGGCATTTTTAGATTTTAAATACAATAACAGATACTAAACAAAATCGTCATTGCACGTGGCCGAGGCAACTCTTCGGCCGTGCTTACATACTTCACACTCATTGCACGTGGCCGAGGCAACTCTTCGGCCGTGCTTACATACCTTACACTCATTGCACGTGGCCGAGGCTACTCCTCGGTCGTGCTTACATACTTTACACTCATTGCACTTGGTCGAGGCTACACTTCGACAGTGCATACTTCACACTCACTGCACGTGGCCGAGGCTACTCTTCGGCCGTGCTTACATACCTTACACTCATTGCACGTGGCCGAGGCAACTCTTCGGCCGTGCTTTAACATACTTTACACGCATTTCATTGCACGTGGCCGAGGCTACTCTTCGGCCGTGCATACACATTTCACACTCATTGCACTTGGTCGAGGCTACACTTCGACAGTGCATACTTCACGCTCACTGCACGTGGCCGAGGCTACTCTTCGGCCGTGCAACATTTACACTCGCAAACCATACTCTGATTGCTCTCCACCATGATCGACTATTTCTTTTAAGACAATCTTTATTTTATTTAACCAAACAAATTTGTGAAAGAAACAAGGTATATAAATGAAATGAAATTACGACGTATTTAATGCCCATCTGTAATTTCGTAGTTTTGTTCGACTTAAGCAATGCTTATTTAGTGAAAACAATGAAAAGTTATGCTATCGGAAATTAGGGAATTTTGTAGAAAAGGTAGGTAGACATGAAATAAATAAAACAAGATTAATTAGTGAAGTAGATGGCACAGATTACTAAATAGTTACTATGCTATGTTACTAGATGGTTGGTTACACGATTTTTTTTATGTCGCTAGATAATTATGTTATAAGGGGTTTACTGTGTGAAACAGGCACATATTAACACGCCGCGTAGGTCACCGGTGACCTACGTTTAAGAAATATTCTATTTGTTATCTTTTTCTAGAGGAATTTCTCGTCTATCTTTGATATTGCATTATGAAATCTAAAGTTTTCTACAAACCTTTTTCTTATAGTTCATTTATTTTAGTAAAAAAAAAAAAATATATGTTAATATGGCGGTAATTAAGGTGTTAAGTTAGAACTGCAATAGGCGACACAATATGAATTAATCAGGATGAGTTGTTTTTATTAGGTTGATGTTTATTAGGTTTCTGATAGGTTGCAAATGATCAAAATAGGTTGCCCACTAATGTTAGCATTTGGAATGTCGTTGTTTGACTTGAGTGAACGTTTAAAAATAAAAAAATGTGTCATTGACTGTGATTTTGGTGTGCATATTTATTGCCATTCGACTTAAGTAAAACTATGATTGTTTGCGGATTGCTATACGATTGAATGGAATATGAATGTTAACAGATTTATAACGTGAGTGCTAAGTAAGGACATTCACGAATTGTTTCTTGATTAAGTATGTCAACTTATGATTATTTGCGAATAGTTATCTGAATTATAAGGACGAGGAGTGAACTATGTATGTTCGCTGGATTACTAGGTAATGATTGAACTATTGGTGTTCACTGGAATATTATGGACTTAATGAACTATGTATGTTCATTGGATTAATTAAGGACTGAGTGAACTATGTATGTTTACTAGAATATAAATGAATTGTTGAACTATGTATGTTCACAAGGACTTGATGAACTATGTAGGTATTTGCTGGATTATTATGTACTATTGATCGAATACACTTTGATCTTTTATTCACATTAAAATTATAAAAAAAAAAAAACAGGAGAATGATGAGTTAAATTAAACTTGGGTTCGCTGTTTTTTACTATGCATGTATGTATATACATAGGTATATGTATGATATAATAAAATGGCGAACTGATTACTATGAAATAACATTGCAATGCAATCAAATATGATGATTTTGAGTGGATAGCTAGTCAGAAGGTTTATGTTTAAATTTCAGTTATGCCACAAGAAAAGGATGTTGGGGGTACGCCTCCCATAATATCCCCGAGAAAAAGACGACGAAGGAGGTCATCAACATCGTCTTCCTCTGATGGAAGCCCGCCTAGGAAGCGATCGAGTGGACTTACTACGGAGGACGTGCTGAAGCTTTTTGCCCACTTCAAGAGTGACTCAAGTAAGATTTCTATTAATAACAGCGTAAATAATGTCGTCCCAGAGTTTGATCCGGGAAACAGAGCTCAAACCATAGAGAATTGGCTAAAGAAAGTTAACGAAATCACCAAAATTTATGGATGGGATGAAAAACAAACCATTCATTTCTCTTTGCAAAAATTGTCCGGGTTAGCTAAAAAGTGGTTTGAGTCTCTGCCTAGTGTTGTATATTCGTGGAGTGAGTGGCAGGATAAGCTTCGGAAAGCGTTTCCCAGCGAGGAAAATTATGGACGTCTTTTGTCAGAAATGCTTGACCGAACTTCACGAAGTGATGAAAGCCTTAGAGAGTATTTTTATGATAAGCTTAGTTTATTAAATAGGTGCGAAATAACTGGCAGGAAGGCGGTTGATTGTATTGTCCACGGTTTAAGTGATGGGTCAATGAAGAATGGTGCGCAGACTCTTGATTGCAGGGAGCCTGAAGGGTTGCTGAATTATCTTTGTTCTCAACAATCGCAGACACCCAGTAAGGGTCTCGTAGGTCAGTACGGTACAAGAGGTAATCGAAAGGTCGGTAATCGGAATATTGCGTATACGTCAACTAATAATAGAAATGTACTTTGCTTTAATTGTCGCACACGGGGACATCCCTATTATAAATGTCCTAATCCGATAGTAAAATGCAAGCGTTGCTATAGGATTGGTCACGACAATGATGACTGCAAGTTGCCACCGCTACAGCAACCACCGTCATTGACAGGAAATAATGCCCCCTCCGAGAAAAAGACCTTTAAGATTAATGTGTCTGATAAGCCCAATGAAAAATTTTTCAAAACTGTCCTAGTCAATGACGGTCAGCATGAGGCTTACATAGATTTTGGCAGTGAGTGCAGTCTTATTCGTCGAACCGATGCTGACGCCTTACGGTTGGCCAAAAGCTATGACGCGATACCAATAGTGAGAGGTTTTGGCAATTGTACAATTCAACCCTTGTATAAAGCACATGTAACTGTAAGAGTAGACGAAGTCGAAACATCTATTGAAGTGCTCACAGTGGTGGATGAATTAATGCCAACATCTCTGATTATTGGTCAAAACTTTACTGAACTTCCATTTATTACCGTCCTGAAAGATAGTAATAGACTGACTTTTTATAAGAGTCCATCTTGCAATCCGTTTGATACTAAAGAGACTAATAGAAGTCTGCTTAAGTTGTATGTTGCTAATTCTACTAGAGTTACTTTGACAGACACTATAGCCGTCTATGCCGATGACTCGTCATTCTCTGGGGATATTTATGTTGAAGGTTACTGTACCTTTGAACCGGGACGCGAGTATAACTTGCTTCAAGGTGCATATCACCTTTCACAGGGCAAGGGTGAATTGGTTGTCACTAACTTGTCGTCGGGCGCCTTAACATTAGAGGCGCACATTTTAATAGCAAGGGTTTCGCCTTTCGTGGAACAAAAGTACTGTCAAACGAATAGAATTTGTACGGATAACGCTACAAAAGAACCCTTACAAAAAGACGACATTAAAGTTGGTGATAATTTAAGCGCAGAAGATAAGGATAGGTTGTATTCCCTTTTACAGAATTATCGAGATTGCTTTGCCACTAACTTAAGCGAGGTAGGTTGCGCAAAGGAGGTGGAGATGCATATTGAGCTTTTAGATAATAGACCTGTTGTATACCGACCATATCGTCTTTCGCATGCCGAACGCGAACAAGTGCGAGAAACCATTGATGAACTTCTTCGAAACGACATCATTAAGGAGTCGAATTCCAGTTACTCCAGTCCCATACTGATGGTAAAAAAGAAGACTGGTGAGCAAAGACTTTGCGTTGACTTCAGAGCTCTCAACAACAAGACCTGTAAAGACCGTTTCCCACTTCCGATAATTGACGACCAGATCTCTAATCTTAGTGGTAATACTTTTTTTTACCACTTTAGATCTTGCCTCCGGATATTACCAGGTTCCTATGGCAAAAGACAGTCAACACCTTACTGGATTCGTTACGCCCGATGGGCATTATGAATTCAAACGAATGCCCTTCGGGTTAGCGAATGCACCGGCAGTTTTCCAAAGGATGATTAACCAAATCCTGGGTAATAAGAGATACGAGTATGCGCTAGCATATCTAGATGACGTTTTGATTCCCTCCAAAAATACCGAAGAAATGTTTCTACGGTTAGAAGAGATTCTTAAGCTTTTCAGGCAGTATGGCCTTACTTTAAAACTGTCAAAGTGTCAGTTTTTCACCACAAAAGTAGAGTACCTTGGTTACGAAATTTCTTCCCAAGGAATCCAGCCTAGCAAGGCAAAAGTTCATGCAGTAGAGCGTTTTCCAACACCTCGTAATGTCCATGAAGTCCGCCAATTTTTAGGCTTGACAGGGTATTACCGCAAGTTTATGCAAGGTTATGGGGAAATTGCTAGATCCTTAACAAGCTTATTAAAGAAAGACTCAATTTGGCAGTGGTCAGCTGAACAAGAAAAGGCTTTCATTCTTTTGAAAGAAAAACTTGTGAGTAGACCAGTTTTAGCGCTGTACAATCCCAAACTTGAGACCGAACTACATACCGACGCCAGTTCTCTTGGCGTAGGAGGAATTTTAATGCAATGGCAGGGAGACAGTAGAGTCCTAAAGCCTGTCGCCTACTTTAGTAGGCAAACGACGCCAGAAGAAAGACATTTGCACTCCTACGAACTGGAGACGCTGGCTGTCGTCTGTTCCTTAAAAAAATTTAGGGTTTATTTACTTGGCTTACATTTCAAAATCTATACAGATTGTGCAGCTCTAAGAACCACACTGACAAAACGTGATTTGCTTCCACGAATAGCAAGGTGGTGGCTGCAAATCTCTGAATTTTCTTTTGACATTGAATACCGTCCTGGCGTTCAAATGACACATGTCGACGCTTTAAGTCGAAATGCTATGACGTCCGCCGAAACGGAAGATAATCCGTGTGTTAATATTTATAACATAGGACAAGATAATTGGCTCCTTACCTTGCAAATAGCGGATCCCGATATTGCTCGGATTTATAAGATCCTTGAGCCACATGAAGACGACGAATGTAAAGAAATAAAAAAGAATTATGTAATAAAGAATCGTACCGTTTATAGGAAGATAGAAAATGGGTTGCGACTAGTTGTCCCACGCAATGCTAGGTGGCAAATATGTAAGGCCAACCACGATGAAGTAGGACATCTTGGTTATTCTAAAACTCTAGAAAGAATCCAAAATGAATATTGGTTTCCTAAACTCGGACGATTCGTAAAAAAATATGTGACTGCATGCATAGAGTGTGCATACAACAAAGATACCGCATCACGACAAAAGGCTGGTCACCTATTTCCCATAGAAAAGGTAGAGATCCCTTTTCATACTATCCACATCGATCACTTAGGGCCGTTCGTCAAAAGTAAGAGTGGAAATGCCTTTATACTGACCATTGTGGATGGTTTTACAAAATACGTATTTGCGAAAGCAGTTAAAGACACTAAAACAAAAACCACAATTAAAGTACTCCAAAATATTTTTTATGACTTCGGCATTCCCGCTAGACTAGTGTCTGATCGCGGTACTTCTTTTACATCAGCGGCCTTTAAAGGTTTCTGTGAAACACATGGTATAAAACATATTCTTAATGCAGTTGCTTGCCCCAGGGCCAATGGCCAAGCTGAAAGATATAATCAAATTATCCTGAACTCATTAGCGGCTCAAAATAACAACAGCCATGAACGCGACTGGGACAAGCAACTAGGCAAAATTCAATGGGGAATAAATAATACGATCAGCACTATTACCCAAAAGACGCCAACAGAGGCACTTTTTGGCGTTAGGATGCGAGATAGTTTAACAAACAAATTAGAGATTAATAATGAACGCCGTAATGAAGATTTAGAAGCTATTAGGCAGAAGATTAGTTCTAATATAGTTAAAAATCAAGTAAAACAAAAGACTAGACATGATGCTGATCGGACCCCAGCAATTAAGTACTTTGTTGGCGACTTGATTAAGATAGCGCGAAACAATTACGGCAATGACGGAAAAAGCACCAAACTCTTGTCAAAGTTCGTTGGTCCCTTTAGGGTCTCTCAAGTTCTTGGAAACGACCGTTATAGAGTAACTGACGTTCCAGGTTTCTCAAAAAAAGGCAAAGTTTATGACTCAGTCATTGCTGCAGATAGAATTAGGCCGTGGATTCATGTAAAGGCATTAGAACTACATGACAGTGACCAAAGTTCCAGTTCCAGTGCACAAAGTGATGTAGATAATATGCGCTAATTAACTAATTACTCAGTATACTTACACTTACCTACCTGTAGATATAATTGCCTTCTGTGCCAGATGTTTCTGTACCAATTTATTGAAATAGGTAACTATTAAAACATGTCGTGCATGAAATGATCATGTTAAAAATTTTTGGTTCTTATAATGTATTTTGTATAAAACATTCTTTTTATTGATATATTGCTTCATAGATACCTATTATTGATAGTGTCCGATTATTATTTTTTCCAATTATTAAAATACCTATTAAAACATGTCGTACATATGAATGATCCTGTTGAAAATTTTTCTAATTCATTTTATTTTAAACACTAATGTAAAACTATAATGTAATGATGGAAGTAACATAAAAAGATTATAAATTAATTATTTATTATTAATATTAAGAAGTTATTATTATTCATTAGTAGTACTTATCGCTTACCTACTTACCTTTTAATGTTAGCTTATATTTTTTTTGTTGTTATTTCTTCTTTAATCTTTCTAAATTAATTTTATTGTCCATTAATATTGTAGATCATAACTACTATATACCTACCGAATGTCATGATTTAGTAATTATATTTTAGTCACATTCCACGGGTTTCAGATAACATCGTTTATCTCAATTTTAAAATAGAGCACATTTTTTTAAATCAATGTATAATATTTAGAATTTATCGGGAACCTGTGATAATCATTAAGTAATGTACTCACAGTAATGTTCTTAATACATTAAAGCAGTGAATAAAATTTAAATAAGTACCTACCTACTTAATAAGTATTTTAAGAGCTAATCGCTTATAAACATTTATGACTGTACAAATTTTTGTTTCTTTGTTTAAAAGCTAAAATATATTATAATAACATTAAAAAGATACATTTTTGTATAGTAAAACAAGCTAGTAACTGAATTCATGAATTATTATTAGTACGTGTGCCGGGAGGCTGCACGCAGTAGGATGGCCGAATGTCATGATTTCGAATAATATTAAAAAGAATAGTAGTATTTTTGTTCATTAGACTGGCAACACCATTTTCCCGCCATAACTTTCGCGCCAATTTTAGTGGAATGGGGAGTTAAGTGGTGGGGAGAAGCACGGTAAAACGATCAACGAATTCAGTTGCTGGCTCAGTTGTTGTTGAACCGTCGAGAGAAGAAGTTGAGGTAGAGGGAATGCTGGAGTTGTTCTGTAATCTGTGGCTAAACTGTAAATTGTGTGATAATACGAAAATAAAAGTGTTCATCGTAGTTGTTGGGGTTTTTCTTCTTCAAAATCGACTGTACAATTTCTGTTTTAAAGCGGATCTGCCATAAAGCGAATCTATCGTAAAGCTAATCTGTCTTAAAGAAGCGAACAAGGGCACCAGTGGGGACGCTTGGTGGGGCAAAAACAAGTAGTTCTTAATGCGTGCGTGTTGGGGCTACATTAGCGGGCGAAAGATTCGTGTCGCGATGACGCGGTAAAGATATGGTGTACGGACATACGCAATGTTCTTGTCTACATTCGGCGAGCGAAGATTCATCGTGCCGGATGGCGTTGTTGTGCGACCGAGACAGTAAGCGGTAATAGGGATGATGACTAATAACGAAATACTAATAAAAATCGTAAACATATTAAACTTTTAGGTAGCTTGTATACCTCTTGGTTTTATATATTGCATATTATTTATTTTATGACCCTTCAAAGTTGGGTGGACAAATCCATTTAAAAAGTATAAAATTTATTAAAATAAATGATACCTGTAATTAGTCCGTAAAATGTATAGCAAATTTGTCTAAGAAACTATTTTGATAAACACAATATTTAATATAGCTGCCGAACAAATTTCCTACGCGTTGCATACAAACTAGCAAGGCGTGACGTCATCACTTAGTAGCCGTTAGTATGGAGCGTTTTTGGGCATTTGTCCATTTGTGTGATTTCACACTGTGATATCTCGGGCAGTTTTCATGCTAGCGACTTAATTCATTTACCAATGTTTCTTTTTTTGAGAGGTAATTTATGTAACATAAAATAAAAAAAATAGTCATCATGCCTATTCAAAATGGAGGCAGTAGTACGACCCTGAAGTGACGTAGGTGTAGCCACCCAAGCGAATGTTGTCGCGACAAATCCCTTTGATGCGTGCCAGTTTACCGACAGTGCCCCGATAGTACATCGTATTCGACCGAATACTACGCGTCGCAACGATCTACCCGGCCAGTAGGAATTTTGATAAATTCATTCTTATTACTCGCCTACATTATAAAAATAATCTTTGTGCTTCATTTTAAGTTCCTGGCACTATACTGACTAAAGTACTGGCTAAAGTACTGACTAAAGTACTGGCTAAAGTACTGACTAAAGTACTGGCTAAAGTACTAACTAAAGTTATGACTAAAGTACTGACTAAAGTACTAACTAAAGTTATGACTAAAGTACTTACTTAAATACTGACTAAAGTACTTACTTAAATACTGACTAAAGTCTGTCTTAAGTACTAAGATACTGACTAAAGTAGTGACTAAAGTAGCTACCTTCATCCGGCTGCGGCTGGTCCATGCCCTCGAGCGCTACGTTGATGTCCTTCTGCAGCAGGAACACCGCGTGACTCGTCGCGTGGCGAGGGAATTTGTCCTACAATACACAATACAACATGAAATTATACACTTAAGTCTAATTATTAATTCACTGGAGTAAACTGACAGATTCTAATGTCACATTGTATTAAAATAATGTTGCCTTTATTTATTGTACTGGTGCTGCGTTTCGTTCATTGTGATTCACTTACATAAAGTCAGTAGCGTTCATGGTTACAACTGGGGCATTATTTAAGCAAGCCTCAAACGTTCATGGTTAGTCAAAGTTAAAGTCAAATAAGCTTTATTCAAATAAACTTAATTATTAAGTACTTTTGAATCGTCTATATTTTCTTACCACCCGTTCCAAACTTTTTACAACCGTAAACGTCAGATTACTTCAGTGAAATAATGACTAGACTTTACGACAGGGGCAAAAGCTTCCAATATATTATACAACAACGCGATAGAAATTTGCTAGGTCTAGACTATAGGGTATATAATCATCTTGCACGCATCAATGTTATAGGCAGTAGTCACCTTGAAGTAGAGCAGACACTCGTGCGCCTCCCTGGCCCGCTTGAAGTCCATGAGCCCCTTGGCGAGCCGGATCTAACGCATCAATGTTAAAGACAGTAGGTCACCTTGAAGTAGAGCAGACACTCGTGCGCCTCCCTGGCCCGCTTGAAGTCCATGAGCCCCTTGGCGAGCCGGATCTAACGCATCAATGTTATAGACAGTAGTCACCTTGAAGTAGAGCAGACACTCATGCGCCTCCCTGACCCGCTTGAGGTCCATGAGCCCCTTGGCGAGCCGGATCTAACGCATCAATGTTATAGACAGTAGTCACCTTGAAGTAGAGCAGACACTCATGCGCCTCCCTGACCCGCTTGAGGTCCATGAGCCCCTTGGTGAGCCGGATCTAACGCATCAATGTTATAGACAGTAGTCACTTTGAAGTAGAGCAGACACTCGTGCGCCTCCCTGACCCGCTTGAGGCCCATGAGCCCCTTGGCGAGCCGGATCTAACGCATCAATGTTATAGACAGTAGTCACCTTGAAGTAGAGCTGACACTCGTGCGCCTCCCTGGCCCGCTTGAAGTCCATGAGCCCCTTGGCGAGCCGGATCTAACGCATCAATGTTATAGACAGTAGTCACCTTGAAGTAGAGCAGACACTCATGCGCCTCCCTGACCCGCTTGAGGTCCATGAGCCCCTTGGCGAGCCGGATCTAACGCATCAATGTTATAGACAGTAGTCACCTTGAAGTAGAGCAGACACTCATGCGCCTCCCTGACCCGCTTGAGGTCCATGAGCCCCTTGGCGAGCCGGATCTAACGCATCAATGTTATAGACAGTAGTCACCTTGAAGTAGAGCAGACACTCGTGCGCCTCCCTGACCCGCTTGAGGCCCATGAGCCCCTTGGCGAGCCGGATCTAACGCATCAATGTTATAGACAGTAGTCACCTTGAAGTAGAGCAGACACTCATGCGCCTCCCTGACCCGCTTGAGGTCCATGAGCCCCTTGGCGAGCCGGATCTAACGCATCAATGTTATAGACAGTAGTCACCTTGAAGTAGAGCAGACACTCGTGCGCCTCCCTGGCCCGCTTGAGGTCCATGAGCCCCTTGGCGAGCCGGATCTAACGCATCAATGTTAAAGACAGTAGGTCACCTTGAAGTAGAGCAGACACTCGTGCGCCTCCCTGGCCCGCTTGAAGTCCATGAGCCCCTTGGCGAGCCGGATCTAACGCATCAATGTTATAGACAGTAGTCACCTTGAAGTAGAGCAGACACTCATGCGCCTCCCTGACCCGCTTGAGGTCCATGAGCCCCTTGGCGAGCCGGATCTAACGCATCAATGTTATAGACAGTAGTCACCTTGAAGTAGAGCAGACACTCGTGCGCCTCCCTGGCCCGCTTGAAGTCCATGAGCCCCTTGGCGAGCCGGATCTAACGCATCAATGTTAAAGACAGTAGGTCACCTTGAAGTAGAGCAGACACTCGTGCGCCTCCCTGGCCCGCTTGAAGTCCATGAGCCCCTTGGCGAGCCGGATCTAACGCATCAATGTTATAGACAGTAGTCACCTTGAAGTAGAGCAGACACTCATGCGCCTCCCTGACCCGCTTGAGGTCCATGAGCCCCTTGGCGAGCCGGATCTAACGCATCAATGTTATAGACAGTAGTCACCTTGAAGTAGAGCAGACACTCGTGCGCCTCCCTGGCCCGCTTGAAGTCCATGAGCCCCTTGGCGAGCCGGATCTAACGCATCAATGTTATAGACAGTAGTCACCTTGAAGTAGAGCAGACACTCATGCGCCTCCCTGACCCGCTTGAGGTCCATGAGCCCCTTGGCGAGCCGGATCTAACGCATCAATGTTATAGACAGTAGTCACCTTGAAGTAGAGCAGACACTCATGCGCCTCCCTGACCCGCTTGAGGTCCATGAGCCCCTTGGTGAGCCGGATCTAACGCATCAATGTTATAGACAGTAGTCACTTTGAAGTAGAGCAGACACTCGTGCGCCTCCCTGACCCGCTTGAGGCCCATGAGCCCCTTGGCGAGCCGGATCTAACGCATCAATGTTATAGACAGTAGTCACCTTGAAGTAGAGCTGACACTCGTGCGCCTCCCTGGCCCGCTTGAAGTCCATGAGCCCCTTGGCGAGCCGGATCTAACGCATCAATGTTATAGACAGTAGTCACCTTGAAGTAGAGCAGACACTCATGCGCCTCCCTGACCCGCTTGAGGTCCATGAGCCCCTTGGCGAGCCGGATCTAACGCATCAATGTTATAGACAGTAGTCACCTTGAAGTAGAGCAGACACTCATGCGCCTCCCTGACCCGCTTGAGGTCCATGAGCCCCTTGGCGAGCCGGATCTAACGCATCAATGTTATAGACAGTAGTCACCTTGAAGTAGAGCAGACACTCGTGCGCCTCCCTGACCCGCTTGAGGCCCATGAGCCCCTTGGCGAGCCGGATCTAACGCATCAATGTTATAGACAGTAGTCACCTTGAAGTAGAGCAGACACTCATGCGCCTCCCTGACCCGCTTGAGGTCCATGAGCCCCTTGGCGAGCCGGATCTAACGCATCAATGTTATAGACAGTAGTCACCTTGAAGTAGAGCAGACACTCGTGCGCCTCCCTGGCCCGCTTGAGGTCCATGAGCCCCTTGGCGAGCCGGATCTAACGCATCAATGTTAAAGACAGTAGGTCACCTTGAAGTAGAGCAGACACTCGTGCGCCTCCCTGGCCCGCTTGAAGTCCATGAGCCCCTTGGCGAGCCGGATCTAACGCATCAATGTTATAGACAGTAGTCACCTTGAAGTAGAGCAGACACTCATGCGCCTCCCTGACCCGCTTGAGGTCCATGAGCCCCTTGGCGAGCCGGATCTAACGCATCAATGTTATAGACAGTAGTCACCTTGAAGTAGAGCAGACACTCATGCGCCTCCCTGACCCGCTTGAGGTCCATGAGCCCCTTGGTGAGCCGGATCTAACGCATCAATGTTATAGACAGTAGTCACTTTGAAGTAGAGCAGACACTCGTGCGCCTCCCTGACCCGCTTGAGGCCCATGAGCCCCTTGGCGAGCCGGATCTAACGCATCAATGTTATAGACAGTAGTCACCTTGAAGTAGAGCAGACACTCGTGCGCCTCCCTGGCCCGCTTGAAGTCCATGAGCCCCTTGGCGAGCCGGATCTAACGCATCAATGTTATAGACAGTAGTCACCTTGAAGTAGAGCAGACACTCGTGCGCCTCCCTGACCCGCTTGAGGTCCATGAGCCCCTTGGCGAGCCGGATCTAACGCATCAATGTTATAGACAGTAGTCACCTTGAAGTAGAGCAGACACTCGTGCGCCTCCCTGACCCGCTTGAGGTCCATGAGCCCCTTGGCGAGCCGGATCTAACGCATCAATGTTATAGACAGTAGTCACCTAGAAGTAGAGCAGACACTCATGCGCCTCCCTGACCCGCTTGAGGTCCATGAGCCCCTTGGCGAGCCGGATCTAACGCATCAATGTTATAGACAGTAGTCACCTTGAAGTAGAGCAGACACTCGTGCGCCTCCCTGGCCCGCTTGAGGTCCATGAGCCCCTTGGCGAGCCGGATCTAACGCATCGATGTTATAGACAGTAGTCACCTTGAAGTAGAGCAGACACTCGTGCGCCTCCCTGGCCCGCTTGAGGTCCATGAGCCCCTTGGCGAGCCGGATCTAACGCATCGATGTTATAGACAGTAGTCACCTTGAAGTAGAGCAGACACTCGTGCGCCTCCCTGGCCCGCTTGAGGTCCATGAGCCCCTTGGCGAGCCGGAAGTGTGACTTCACGTGCTCGGGGTCCAGCCGGATCGCGCGATAGCAGTCGCGGACTGCCGCGTATGTGTCGCCAGACCTAACATAAACATTAAACTAATTGCTTAAACACTGACCTAAGGCTGCTGTTAGTAGAGATTAGAGGTACATTGCGTGGCAAGTTCATCGATTTTTAAAAAAACGTCAAACACTCTAGGCAATGTACTATGGGCAAACAACATTCGTTGTTGCCACAAATTAAACGTATGTTGAGACGGCGTGCAAGCGATGTTAACCTTAGGAGTGGTTAAGCGACGCTGTTGCTCATTGTACGTCTACTCTCTACTTACAGCCAGTTAATGGAAACCAGCCTTAAGGCGAACAATGAAAAAAGTTAACAGTAACTCTACCGGCTTGACGTGCTAATGCCGCGTACGTGTCGCCCGACCTAACGCTCACAATCAAACTATTGCACCACTTTGAGGCAAGGACCGGAACCCCATCGATTTTGATCTACGATATCTCGTATTCTCAATTCTCATGATGCTATAATTTGTTTGCATATCGAAGTGGGTTTACCTATCATACCTATCATACCCGTCCTTCTCCTTCCTCTTGCTTTTCCCACTATTAAATTGCTAGACCAAAATTTTTGAATGAACCATTGCATACTCATTTCTTTTTGCGCAGAGTAATTCCAAAGATAATGTTTGAAATTTAAAAAAAAACACTTCTCACGCTCGCAGCTAAAGTCGATTTTGCTGCAAGTTTTCACGCATTAACATTAACAGGTCAACTTTTTTTAAGTTGGCGTGCATTTTTAGCATCATAGCGTCCAAAGTTTTTTCGACGCTTTCGTAGCTTCGACTGTCTATCTTGACATATAAATAATCTAAGGTGAAAAAGCTCTTAGCATTAAGTCCGCCTTTGTACCATACTTTATGTATTGTTGTGCAATGTCCATCAGCCATTTTTGATGTCCCCACGCTGGGGCACAGGCCTTCCTTATGGGTAAGGGTAAGGAGGACGGGCCATAACCCACCACGCGGGCCCAATGCGGATTGGTGGGTGTTAACGACTGCAAATGCAGCCGGGACCAACGGCTTAACGTGCCTTCCGAAGCACGGAGGAGCTCGAGATAATACATTTTGGTCACCCATCCCATGACCGACCCTTGCAAACGTTGCTTAACTTCCGCAATCGCTGGGCCAGGCGCTAAACCACTGCGCCACCGAACTCCGTTGTGCAATAAGATTAATAAATAAATAAATAAAAAGTAGTACTTACCAACCCCGCCGCATAAGCGCCGCGGCGCGGTTTGAGTACAGTAGGGCGCAGTTAGGACACATGGCGATGGCCTCGTTGTATAGCTGGATCGCTTCCGCGTAGTTGCATTTGTTCACGTGCTCGTTCGCCTACGAGCAAAAACAGCAAATAGTAGATTGTACAACAGGTGCATAAAACGCAAGTGAGGGTGGATTGTCAAGTCGAGGGTAAAATGGGTTCTATGTCAAAGTCAAAATTGCTTTATTCAAATAATCTTAATAATTAAGTACTTTTGAATCGATTATATAATATGTACGAGTCATACACTCCGCTTTTCACTTCGATTGTGAGGAAATTAAACAGCAATATTGCAAAAAAATGTATAAAAATGAAACTTGCTTAGGAATGGGGTTGGTAAACTTTTTCGAAGAGAATTGTTTTATATTTTTTTTTGATAGCACAAGTTTGAAAAATAAAGAAAATAATATTATGATATTTTTATTTTACCTTGTTAACTAAATATTTTATTTTATTTTATTATCGCGATAAAATATCGAACATACGGCTGAACACGAAGTTCCTTTGCATTTACTGATTTAAAAAACTGGTTGACAGATTTGACAGACAGTGACAAAGAGTAATCATACCTTTGTTTTTTTGTTTTGAGCAACAACATAGAAAGTCTTTGGAGCAAAGGCATAACCTACGCATACAGCCGTAATAGTGATTTATTGTACTATGCTGTAAATTAAAAATTTAAATTTTTATTTAAATTAAAATGAAGCATAATATAATTCCGCAATTTGTTATTCCTGACTCCAAAGCCAAAAGCTACCAGAAAATATATACTTCACAACAGTTTTGGAAAAGTTTACCAACCCCATTGCTTTCGAGACGTCAAACGTAAGGACTAATATTGCTATATACTGTATGTATATTGTATATGTATACTACTACATTACCGTCTCCTTGATCCGTCGTATATGCTCGGGTAACATGGCGTCGTCGGCGCGGGGGGCGGGGGCTGGGGCGGGGGCGGTCCCGTTCCGGGGGCGGTCCTTATCCTCCCGCCCGTGGTTGTGCTGGATTATGAAGCTCTCCACAAGGACGGGACGACGCGCGCCGTTTATGTCGAATAGGTAGATCTGTGGGCGAAACACTAGGATAGTATTAAAAGCAAACTAAACACGGGTGTAAAATGTTGTCAACTGAACCATGTTGTCAAGTCACATTTGCAAATCATAGGGGATTTTACTTTTTAAAATTCGATGGTTGGCGAAATTGTATGATGTATATCTTTTGCGTCTATGTATTCGCGCAAGTGGCAAGGCAATTAGGCGAATAGCGACCTCGCTAGTGTAGACATAAGCTCGCTATTCGCTTGACCACTCGCGCGTCGAAAATCAGTCAAAAAGCCTATTGCAGCATTACACCTTTTATAGCTAGAATATTCCCAAAATTAATTACCATTCAAAGAATAATTGTAAAAAGAAGGACATAAAATGTAAATCAGAAATAGAGAACGGGAATTGGTCAATTCAAGGAATGGAATCGGATATTTTGATTTTTTTTTATATTGCTGTATTCATTGTTAGCGACTTCAACAATAATAATAATTTATTCAACAAAAAATCGGCTCAGCCAAATGTAAGATAATCGCGGAGAAACATACATACGGGTCAAACTTTTTTAAGTCGGTTAAAGAACCTACACTTAAGATATCCCTCTTCCTACAAAAAAATAATTATCTTATTCAGTTCATAAACAAAGAAGTAATACGACCATTATCATCGAGGTAATTCACACAAAATCATACTATTTTTGTGCTTTTTTCAAGATTATTTGAAAAGTACTGAACCGATTTCCAAATTTTAAAAAATGGGACCAATATTTGAATCATTTCAATCGGTCCAGCCGTTTTCGAGTAATCGGTGGACATACACAAAAAAAAAGAAATATACAGACGAACATAGAACCTCCTCCTTTTTTGGAAGTCGGTTAAAAACAAATACATTACATTTTTACTTTACATTATTACAGAGATTTTATACAGTTTAAGAACAAAATAACTCCAACTTCTAAACTTATATTCGAGGTCAAGTTTTTGTTTAGTTTAAGGGTGCATCGCGCGTCCACTAGCGCCGCCAATCAAGAAAAAATCATAACGAAATAACTATGTTTAATGAAATTCTGAAAAATATAAAAACTAGTACTAGTTATAATAAATATTTTTGTATGAGTTTTTTGTTGTTGTGTTGTATGAATGTTTTCAACATACCTGTTCGGAACCTAAGTTGACTAGCAGCTCGTTGCCGTCGTGGCTGAACGCGACGTACGTGGTGGCCTTCTTGGGGAACGTCTGCTCGTTGGGCTCGATGGACAGGTGGCCTGACGAATACATCAACATGTTGGATAACAGATATCAGTCAGTTAAATTGTTAACCAAATAAAATAAAAGTCATTCAATAAAATTTACAGACAAATATTTTGTATTTGGCGGTATAATACGTTATCAAATGATTAAATTTTATCTGGGCATTGAAAAATGAGCCCTAAGTCAAACGTTTAATAACTAAAACTAACTGGAGGTTTTTGACAGTTTTGTATAACTTGATGTTTTTTAAGCACCACGGGATAGTGCTTGACCTTCACCTCACCTGATGTTAAGTGAAAATAAGGCCGAAGGTGGAAGTGCAGTACACCCGGAATCCTCACCGCTGAGGAATTTTAACCGCCTCTGTGGCCTAGTGGTTCGCCTACCCGTGTAAGACTCAGGGTTCCCGGGTTCGATTCCCAGGGGTGATACCATTTGTACTCGGTTTGGTTGGTAGTCGGCTTATTTCAAGTCCGCCTGGCTAGCTACCACCATCTCACCTAAGTCCGACGCCATAATAACAATTTAAAAGTTGTAGTGTTCCGGCAGTTAGAGGTAAGAAAGCCAGTTCCTCAGTGATGAGGATTCCGGGTGTAGTGCGCTTCCACCTTCGGCCTTATCGTCACTTAACATCAGGTGAGATGAAAGTGAAAGTGAAATAAGCTTTATTCAAATAAACTTAATTATTAAGTACTTTTGAATCGTCTATATTTTTCTACCACCCGTTCCAGACTTTTTTAGCTGACAAGAAGAACGGGCGCAAGAAACTTATCAGCTGTAACAGCCATAAGTAACGATATTTACAAACTTGAATATATCGTTACCAGATAATTACAACAGGGTGACAGGATTATTGGCAACAACATAGACTTATTATATTTCTTCAACAAAGTTCTTGTATTAGCAAGTTATGTGTTACATCATTTCCACGCATTTTGATCTTTAAGATAATCGTCAACTTTTATTTATTTTATTTATAATAACCTTTACCCATGAGCGTTTTTTTAACATGGTTTTTAAATTCATGCAAAGGAAGATCAATCACTTGTTGTGGAACTTTATTAATAAAGGCTATGCCTTTCCCCATAAATGAACCTCTCGTTTTTGCAAGCCTTTTGAAGGCCAAGCACTACCCCGTTGTGCATTAAAAAAAAGTGTGTGAGAGGAATGTGCTGTACAGTCAGCACATCAAGTACATAACAATAATAGCTCACCAGGCGCGAAGTAGTGCACGGCGTTCCTGGGGACGTTGTTCTCCGGGTCGCCGGCGCCGGCGCGCGTGCAGCGCACGTTCTGCCGGTCCCACACCATGCGCGACGACGACGCGCTCACCTGCTGCCGGTGTACACCTTATATACCACGGAATACGGACCACAAGTAGGGTTGCCAACCGTACTATAATATATAGTATTGTACTATATTTCGGGTCTGCGTACTATATACTGTTGAAGAAATATATAGTACGCAAAAATACTATATATTTTCAATATCGAACGCTAAGAAACAAATCTTTTTTTTTTTGATTTGTGATCGTGCATTGCTTGACTGATTCGATAGCATGTAGTGTAGTGTAGGTATATCGTATCTGAATTCTGAACCTATCTGTCTTATTGCATTCCGAACTTGTCAATATCAAATTCAAAAGCTTCAAACGATAGCAGACAGACCAATGACCAAACGTCATTGGTTGGTCTGCTGATTCTCTATTTTTTTTGAGATTTTATTGAGTAATCATCTTCAAAATATAAATTGTTCTTTCTTTGAGAAATATAGGTCTTAGATAAATTAGTTATGGAAAGTGGTAGCGATAACGAAAGTGCGTCAAGTTCAATTCAAATGCGCCGCTAACGCCGACTAAAAAGCTAAAGATACAAAAAAGACTCCAAAAATATCCAAAACTTGTTGAAAAATGCAAAAAGTGAAAAAATATAGTTTTTATAAAAATAAAAAAATATATTTGCCTGTTAAATACTATATATTTTTGAAGTGTACTATATTTTTTATAGCTGAATTTGAAAAATACTATATTTCGCCAAAAAAATGTTGGCAACCCTAACCACAAGCTAAACTAAGCTGCCAATGTACACCTTATACGCCACGGAACGGGGGCGCTAGACACTATCTGTGAGCCTTAGCACAATACCAACTCTAAATATGTAGGTACAATAAGTTTACATTAGGTGTTTAAATACCTATTTAAAATATTCGTAGCACTAAATTATTTATAAGAGCGGCACACGGCTGTTCGCATGCAAGCTCGAGCGAGTCAGTCCCTGTCGCATTGCAGTAGTCGACCGGTCTGGATTGGAACGCCGTGCCTCACCTCAGACGGCTACCTACAAGGTTGCGTTCAGAACGTTTGAGCGCCGGTTGTTTGGTTGTTTTTTAACTCGCTCTAAGGTTTGGAACGACCAAGAACTTTAACTGTCAATGTCAATACAAAGTCTTCATTTTCCATTTGGAATAGGAATAATTTAAAATTTTCTTTATTCTAAATCAAATAAAATCCGTTTTTTGAGGATCTACCATGATTATTTTAAGAATTAGTGTCAAAAACATCAAAATACAAAAAAATTACAATTTGACATTGACATTTTTTCTATAGACAAACGTCAGAGCGTTTTACAACCACCATTTTTGATGGTTGTTTGGTTGCAACGCTCTGACGTTTGGAACGACACGGTTGTGTGAACCGAACGTCACGCTCAAATGTTTGGAACGCCGTTAGAGCGTTTGGTGTGGTTAGGTTGCACTCGGAGTGTAGGTTTGGAACGCGCCTCAATGAATCACTTTAGATAAAAGGTATTTTGATTATTTTATAGACACAATGCAGAAGTATAATTAACGGATGTTACATGGTTTCAACGTAATTTATGACAGAATGAACCCAAAATGGGAAAACCGTTTCTTAGAGCTATCAAACTGTACAAATTTTACTATGGGATCAACTCTGAAATAGCGAAAAAAAATTAGCTGTTTCATACATTTTGAAACTTTCGTTATATTTTTTTTATGAAACATCAGATTTTTTTCGCGATTTCAGAGCTGGTCTTTTAGTAAAAGTTGTTCAGTTTGATGGTCCGAAAAAACGGTTTTCCCAGTTTGGGTTCATTCATTAATTTTTTAGATAGAAGGAAAAGCGTATTTTGACCATTTCAAATTTCAAGGTGTAGTTAACAAGAACTTAAACCAAAACCGTAAACCGTATCACTTAGCATTTTTCACGCACCCAAAAAATTTAGACCTTTTACGAAACAAAATAAAGGAATCCTATATAAATTTTGCTATAACAAGCTCGATGACGTAGTGGTTAAGCGTCTGGCCTGGCGATTGCGGAAGTTATGCCACTTTCACCATGAACGGTCATGGGATGACCAAGGTGACCAAAAATGAATTATCTCCATCTCCTCCCCTCCATGCATAGGAAGGCACGTTAACCCGTTGGTTTCAGCTGCATTTGCAGTCGTTAAAACCCACCAATCCCCATTGGCCCGCGTGATGGGTTATTGCTCATCCTTCTTATCCACCCCATAAGGCCTGTGCCTCAGCAGTAGGGACAATAAAAATTGGCTGATGGTCTTAACAAGCTCACCTGCAACCTAGCCAGCTTGATCATGCGCGTGTCATACATCCGCACATAGAAGTCGTTCGCGCCCACCGCCAGTTGGTACGGCCGTCGAGGGTTCACCGCCACGCACTTGGCCTCAGCGTACCGGCCCATGTGGTTTAGTAGATTCACTAAAACGTTGGTCGCTTCCGTGTTGCAGCGGTGGGGGGAGCGCATGTCGTGTTGCCTGGGGTAAAGGAATAGATACTATGTGAAGCGTAAGGTATTAAACAACCAGGCAGACATGCATTTAACATTTAAAGCTTCTCCAAACAGTACGCGTACTTAGCGCGCGCTAGAGCGCTACGCAGCGCCGGCGCTGTGTTTGACATGAAACTATGCACATCCTACAACACAATTCGGCGCTATAGCGCAACGTCAGGTTAGCGCTCTAGCGCGCGCTAAGTACGCGTACTGTTTGGCGAAGCCTTTAAGCCTGAGCATAACGACCAATATTGTTTAAGAGGATTGTCAACCACGTGGTCTCCATACAAACGGCGATAACATTTCCCACCCTCTAAACCTTAACCTACAGTTATTAATTTTTGGTATTTTTTTTGAAATGCCTAAATACTAGGGCTGTACGTTTTGATTTTTTAAATATCTATAATAGATTTCGAAATATTTGCATTTTAGTGATTTCATACAAAACACAGAAGTGCCAATATTTTCAAATCTACAATGAATATTTTAAAAATCAAAGCGTACAGCCCTAGTTTTTAGGCATTTCAAAAACATACTAAAAATTCATTGCTGTAGGTTAAGGTTTAGAGGGTGGGAAACGTTATCACCGTTTGTATGGAGACCACGTGGTTGACAATCCTCGTAATAGGTCAAGTAAAACGTTGGTCGCTTCTGTGTTACAGCGGTGGGGGGAGCGCATGTCGTGTTGCCTGGGGTAAAGGAATAGATACTTTGTGAATCGAAAGATATAAAACAGCCAGGCAGACACGCATTTAAGCCTGGGGCCTTACTATGAGCTCTTATAGCAGGACTTATATTGAACTGCCAATACTTTTTCGTACTATGACCTCAACGGTTAGTATGAAAGCAGGCCTTAAGAAGTCCTGTTTAAGGCCTGCTTTTGAACTGAACGGTTTCTTATTTTGCTGATGGTAAGCCCCCTGAGCATTATGACCAATGATGTTTAATAGGTCAAGTAAAACGTTGGTCGCTTCCGCGGCTCTACCGCCTAACTCTATCGCTTTGACTCTGGCTTTGGTTTATGACGTCAGTGCACTGTCCGTCCTTGTCATCGCGTTATGATATGACAAGGACGGACAGAGTATTGCTATAGCTCTGGCTGCTTTGAGTTAGGCGGTAGGGCCCCTGGTTGCAGTGGTGGGGGGAGCGCATGTCATGTTGCTTGGGGTAAAGAAATAGATACTTTGTTTGTGAAGGTGTAAGGTTGAATATTGTGCATTAAACTGCAGGCCTGCCTCTGCTAACCGACACCCATGTGGTTCAATAGGTTTACTAAGAGCAGATGCTCCTTAGCATGCTCTAAGGTTCAAGAATCAAGTTGCAATGGGATGGATTAGACATGTTGCTCACTTGATTGACTGTTTGTTCAGATCTGTGATTTCCAAAGTAGTTTCCCAGGGGTCAACATAAACAAATAATTATTAATTATTACACTTGATATTTGATAGGATTTTTTTAGTAATTTGGCTATGGGAGGTCTAAGGTATCAGTTCATTTTGGTAAAGTGGTCTCTTGCCCAATAAAGTTTGGGAATCCCTGCTGTAAATGAACCCTGCAAAATTAAAAAACACTCACAATATAAGTCCATCCTCCCCCGCGGACCATATGAGGTTGTGGTCGTCTGGCGCGGTGGCCAGCCGCTTGACGCGGCCGCAGTGGCACGAGCACTCCAGCAGGTTGGCGCCAGTCGACACACTACGCACGCGCACCATGCCGTCTGCCGCGCACGTCGCCAGCGAATCGGGGGTCATGAACTAGACAAATGAGTTACGTTTTTTATTTGCTTCTATCTCAAGATTACAAACAAAAAATGCTATCGTGAGCCATTAGCACCCCGAAAATAAAGCGTGTATGCAGTAGTCAAACTTCATATTGCAGGCGGCGCCGACCGGCTGCCGCGGTTTCATGGAAATATGGAATTAACTACCTGTAGAGACACTTTATTTTCCTCTGGCAAAGGTAAAATGCGTTCCGACTCTGACCGGTCTGTTTGAATCGTACATTACTGTTAGGGCACCAGGGACTGGATTAAGCGCTTAAAAACCCTTTCGTTCAATTGATGAAAATTAAAAAAATATGGTAAATAAATAGATTCTTTGATAGGGAAACCCTATTTGATATGCAAACATAATAATCATAGCATCATGAGAATACGAGATATCGTAGGTAGATCAAAACCGAAAGGGTTCCAGTCCCTGTAGGGCACAATACAGACGGACAAGGAGGAAGGGCCATAAACGCACCACACAAGCCCAATGCGGATCGATGGATGTTAACAGCAGCAAATGCAGTCACAACCAGAGGCATAGCATGCCATGAAGCATGGAGGATGTTAATCCTGTAAATGATATCCCCACCAACTCAAAGACTTTATACTCCATGATTTTGACACATAATAGAATTTAACACCAGTATGGCTGCAGTCATACTCTGGTCGAACTCTAGTCAAAAAAAATCCTATTCCAGGCTGCTTCTGTTTTGGCTTTTATGTCATACCCATTTTTAGGAATGCTCATTAGAGCTCAAATCAAACCTAAGATTTTTCTGTAATGAATCAACACTCATAATATTCATATTGATATGATACAATAGCTTCATGATGTCATGACAACATTACTAATTCTATCTACATTTTACTTCCAGCCATGTGCCACAGTAAACAAAGTTCATAATTCTTATTTTCTTGTGATAATAATAAGTACCTACAGTGATATATGTACTTAAGCAAACAAGTAGTTCATACAAGTAAACTATAAATGGACAAAATGCTCAGCCATTATTATATTATTAATCTAAGCAGTTTTTCAAATATGAAAAAAATATTTTCTTTATTAATAACAGCAAAAATTTAGCATGGAGTAAATAATTTCATTTGTCTTTACTAGACATAATAAAGCACAAAATACTTAATGTGAGCATTATTATTCTACAATAGTTTTAATGTTATAATAATTTTTAATAATTTTTTCCAAGAGTAAGTGTGTATTTTATTATTTTTAATTAGTAACTTTCCTGCAGGATGAAAAGTCTATATTCAAAACAAAAATCTGTTTATTCATTACATTTTAGTTGTTGAATCAGATTGTATATTAGTGGATGCATTTACTTGTAATCAGGGGGCTAAAGTGTCTAATTTAAAAATCTGTTGCAATCGCTTTCTTTTGACAGATGGATGAGACTCATTGCAACATTTCTTTGGTACCTAAGTATATATTTGTGCCAAAAAGTATTAATATGTCACATCCTGTGATCCTGAAAGCAATTGCGATAGATTTTGAAATCAGAAAATAGATAAGCTGATTAAAACACAAATATTAGAATGACATACAGCTTGTTTGTAACATAAAAATTACAAAAACAAAAGTTACCTTTACAGAAAATATATTTCCAGTGTGACCTGTGCTCATTTTGTGAAGTTTCTTGTAACGGTAAGGATCCCACAGGATCACATGAAGGTCATCAGATGCAGAGGCCAGAACTCTAGAAACAAAATTCTCACAATAACATACAGTTTGCCCTTTGATAAGAATCTGACCATGAAGTGTCACATCACAAATAAACTCACGATCCATCGGTATTCCACTCCAGGCAGTTCACACATCCCATATGCCCGTGAAGGGTGCTCTCTAGACCAAGTCTTTCGATTGTCTCTCTCGTGACCGTCAATTGGTTCTGGAACTGCCTCTGTATGTCGCCTCGCTCCCTGGCCATCGCCAGTCCCACCGTGCCCTTCATCCAGGCAGGATCCTCTCGCCGCCCCATGTTTGCCAAATAACTACTCAATATGTCTGATCAACAACCACAATCAGACAAATTACGAACTAACTACGGCTCGTGCTATTTATAGTGTGCAACATTACACCAACCATTATTTACAATATTTACTACTATGCACACAAAACACTTTTATTTTGATCTAACTACACAAACAACAACGATAGAGGAAAATTAAAGATTTTTGCGGATACAGCGAAGTTAATTTTCTTTCTTACGAAAACGAAAGAGAGCTGTCATGTCAAGTCAAATGGGTGCATTCCGATATATTATTATGGTCACAGATCACTAAGAATTCAATAATTAATATATTATACCTATTAGAATTTTCCTGTTTTTTGCCATTTGTAGTTGCGGATGACGTTGATGTGTATGTTAAATTGACAAGGTTCCAGCTTTTAATATACTATATCTATGGTTCCAGCGCATTACCATTTGACGGGGATAGTACCGTAAACTGCTGCAACTTTGCCAATAAGCTTCAAGTTTGCCTAATCTATTAAAACAAACGTTACTAGACAACCGCTATCTATTTTTTATTTTAATATACTATATCTATGGTTAAAAACTATATCTATGGTTAAAAAGTTGCAACGCTCTGACGTTTGGAACGGGAAGGTTGTGTCAACCGAACGTCACGCTCTAATGTATGGATTGGAACGCCGCCGTTAGAGCGAGTAAATGTTGATTTTGTTCTGTGGTTAGAGCCATAGAGTACATTGTTAGAGCATTCGGTTTAAAGGTGTTCATAACGGCTGTTTTCCAATATTATATTAAAAGCTTTAAGCTTTAATAATTTATTAGGCTTTTTTAAGAGCTATAATAAAGCTCTAACCTCAAACAACCGAATAACCTAGCGCAGGTTTGCCTCACATGATAAATGACGTAGTCTGTTCTGTGGATAAAGCTTTATTATAACTAATATATTAAAGCCCTTTCAAATCACTCACTCAGTCACTCACTCGCGCAACGCATAACGCTCTCATAACATTTCATAACGATAAGTCCAAAGATTATAGAGGAATATAATATATTAAAGCTCTTTGGGAGCTTGAATATAACGGACGTTATACGTTATATTTATAAAGCCTTTATTTATAACGGCTATATGATATATTAACCACCAAGGTTCGGAACGCAACCCAGCAGACAGCTGTCACTGTCAGCTGATTGTGGTAAACACGAGCCTGCTAAAAAATAGTATATTTGAAAAATTCAGTAAAGATAATTCAATAAATATAACGTATTTTTATTAGGTAAATATAATTTAATCACTTATAATTTGGTTTCCATTAAATAAGTTAAAGTTTTTTACTGTGGTCCCTACGACTTCCCACAATCATTGTACAGATCAACAAATATCTTTAATTTTTTCTTCTTTATTTCAGCATAAGATATAAAAATGGGTGAAAGAAAAGGCCAAAACTTGTACTATCCCCCCGACTACGACCCTAAAGTCGGGGGGCTGAACAAATTCCTTGGAACTCATGCCTTGAGGGAAAGAGCCAGGAAATTGCACATGGGCATTCTGATAATTCGGTTTGAAATGCCGTATAACATCTGGTGTGACGGCTGCAACAACCACATCGGGATGGGAGTCAGGTACAATGCGGAGAAGACTAAAGTTGGAATGTACTACAGCACCCCCGTGTATCAGTTTCGAATGAAATGCCATCTATGTGACAATCATTTTGAGATTAAGACCGATCCTGGAGTAAGTATACCTACTGAGTTTCTACCAAGTTTATATACACTTTTAAATCCTTCCGGTGCATAAGGTCCATAGTATCATTACGTCTACAGTATCATTTCGTCCATAGTATCATTATGTCTACAGTATCATTTCGTCTATAGTATCATTACGTCTACAGTATCAAAATATCCATAGTATATTATCACGTTGCATTTTATTAGATTAAAAAACACAGGTATTAAACGTATTTGAACTAAAACATAGAGGTGTTTAAAACATCTACCTTTTCCCGACATTTCTACTAAGTCTTTTATGAAGTTTGTTCTGTTTAGCCATAGTTAAATACTAATTACATTAACTTATAGATAACAAATAAGATGCATAGGTTATGCTATGCTAGGAGTTGTTATGCAGCATAGCTACTCCTTCAAGAATACTTAGGCTGTCAATCATTCCATATTTGTCTTTATCGTTCTCCTTTATCAAAAGTGTCCCACATTGTCCCCTAAACATCAAATGTGTCTCACATTGTCCCACATTTAAAACATGCACACATAGACAGCTACAACCACAGTGAAATCTAAGCGTTGCGCAAAAATCTCACTCCACTCTCAATTCAAATTCCAAATTGTTTGAGGCAACGTAGCTCACAAGCTAATGGACTGATTTTGATATGGTTTTTTATTTGAACGCTGGCGTGATTGAGAGAGATAAAAAACCATCCATTCACTTGAGAGCTACGATACCACACTGTCCCCCATTTTGTTTTGGGAAAGTTAGCAAACCTAAAGAATACTTATATTTTTTTACAGAACCTAGACTATGTAATAGTATCAGGAGCGAGACGCCAAGAAAACAGATGGGATCCCACGGATAATGGGCAAATTGTCCCAGAGACAAAGGAAACCCAAAAGAAGCTATTTGATGATGCTATGTTTCGTCTTGAACACAAGACGGGAGATGAAGATGTAGCCAAACTAGACAAACCAAGGCTCAGGAAGCTAGTTGGCAGAAACGAAACTGTCTGGAAGGATGATTATGATGCCAATTGCTTATTAAGAAGGAATTTTAGGGTTGGTACTTTATTATTGTTTATTATTTTTATACTATAAGAAATATAAAATATTAATAAACTTCAAAACTTCTTGCTTTCTTTGTCCTGCGGCTCTCTGTTTAATTATTTAGTTATTTTATAAAACAAGTATTTTTCAATAGACATATTTTGAGAAATAAATGCATATGCATGTTTTGATCTGATCTCTCGGCTATTAAAAATAAAATTGAAACAAATTTATTGCTTTAACATTATTCTTTTTTTATTTCCAGAAAAGAAGAAAAGAGCTTGAAGAAGCTTCTGTAAATGACAGTCTGCTGCTAGCAAAGTCATCATTAAACATAGATTTACTGCCAGAGTCAGAAGATGATAGAAATATGGCTACTCTTTTATCTTTGCGACCTTCACGCACCATTGAAGAGAAAGAAAGCCTGGTCAGAAATAAGATTTTAAATACACCAGCTCTGCCAAGCTCTAGTGGTCTATTGACTAGTTTCGGTGGCCTCAAAAAAGAGGAATCGCTGAGCAAATCTACTTCTTTAACTAGAAACTCTTTAGGAATATTGATTAAAAAAGCTAAACTAGACACAACTAAAGTGGAAAGTCTAGAAAATCAGAAAACTGATGATTTCCAGGAAAAAACTATAAAAATGGAGCCTAAAAAACAAGAAATTGAATGTGATAAAGTTGTACCTGATACAAAACATGCTTCTGAAATCCAGACTGAGGCAAAATGTCCCCAAAACATAGAGAAAGATAGTAAAACCCAGTGTCTCTCTTTAGTTGGTGACTATAGTTCCAGTGACGACAGCTCTGATTGATGACGTCATATTTTCATTGTGAAAAAGCTACTATTCCAGTACAAAAAGGAAGTGACTCCAAGTGTCAGGTTTGTTTTATTGATGTTAAAGTATAAATCAATAGTTTTTTTAATTAGTTGTATTATATTTTAGAACTGGCATATAAAAAACAAGCACTATTTAATTAATATACATTAGAAAAGACAACATTATAAATAGTTAACTATTTTATATAATAGTATTTATACATTTAGTTTTAGGTATGTAAGACGTAAGTAGTAATGTTTTATAACGATAAATAAAACACAATTTTATCAATACATTTTTATTTGTTCCTTTTAAAAAACATTCATTATAGGCATGGAATAACATGTTTTGATTCGATGTAAGCATATGAGATGGGTCCAAAGAGATGGGTAGATAAGCTGGGAATTCGAACACAATCAATGTATAGTATATAGTATATATCAATGTGTAGATATGTAATAATAATCATTAAATAAGTCCATTTATCCTTACGTCTTGTCTTGTCCTATTTAGTAAACAGTTTTTGACAATTTTTATACGTCTTTTAAACTAATATCTCTGTTAACTTATTATCCAATTGACATTAATAACTAATGATACCTTTAGTAATCTAACCATTTGTTGTATTTTATACATGACTAAGTATTTCAATAAAGAGTTGTGTGAAGATTGTTTACCGTATAGGACAAGTAAAGGTAAACAGACATACCTACTCCACAGATGAAGGCAATGTTTAATAAGGTAGGTAGGTACCTACATCAACAGTTTCCATTAAATTATTTTTCGACAAGTAGGTAGGTATACATATATTTATTTATTACCCAACTGATGTGATTATATATTTCATCGTAAGTATACATGTACAGCAATCACATTATAGCATTATTATTTTATGTAGCATAGCTTTGTCTTTGCGTTATAGAAAACCAAAGGGGTATTTGATTCAAATATGTGCTTTAGCCAGGGATTGAAATACCGTTAAAAAAGAAAAAAACGATACAAAAAATAACGTTAAAATTATTGTACCGGTAAAATTACCGTTAAATATAGCGTTAAACTTTACCGGTATAATAAGCGGTAAAAAGTAACGTTAATAATTGGAAGTTTATTGACATAACGTTAATGTTAAAAGTAACGGTAAAAAAAGTAAGAAATATAACGTTACATTTAAAAATAACGTTATCAATCCCTGGCTTTAGCTCATTGACAGTTCATAGAGTAGATAATACCGATCACGTACTTATAATGCATTTAAGAATGTTTTTCAGGAAAACTTCGCAGCAGTTTATATTTTTGTTCAAAATTGTTTTAATTCTATGCAAGGCTTTGCAGTTGTAGCAAGTTTTTATATATCTCATACGCAATCGGTTTAAACATTTAAACGTTCAACAAAACAAATAAGTACGATAGACATCAATAACAGCAAAATTATATACAAATGTATCCATTACGTAAGAAAATACTCTCAATATTGATTAATGCTAGCTACAATAGTATATTGTAAATGAGGCGATATTGACAATTGCACTGTTGCTTTAATTTGCACACAATCCAATTTTGTGTTCGATGGATAGGTATTGAAGAATAACGGGATTAATATTTAGTTCTATGATTTTAAGGGGGCCCTCAACGCTGAATAATAGTAGAAATTATCAAAATTATTGAAAACATTATAGTTTTTAATTGATTACATATAAACTATTTCTCATTTTGGAAAACTGTCAATCACAAAACTAGAGATACAGTTACGGTTTTAAGGTTTTACTTTTTTTGGGACCGATATTTAAATAAAGAAATACTGTGTGAAAATATCGTTGCTCGATTTATGTGTAGATACTTATCGTTGTTCGGCCCCTTAATAAGTTTTAAAGGCGACATCCACCGGATGCGTAGACGTGCACGTTCTATTACGTTTACGGTTCACAAGCGTGCACGCGAGCGGTTTGCTCGCCCGTACCGTACCACAAACAAAATATATACGGATACGGTAGTATCAAATAAAAAAACACACGTTGGGCGCCAATGAAAGAAAACTCAAAAAGTCATAAATACAAACCATAACAATTTTAAATATTGGCATTATATTGTTGTAGATTTCATGATCAAAATCAATTGTGCGTTTTTCTTCTTTTTAAAAAAATATTCGCAAAATATAATTATTTTATACCCGCAAATGCAAACCCCGCTACTTCAATTAACACAGCCAAATAATAACTTGAATATGATACTAAACATTCAATTTAAATGACGTTTGACTAGATTATGAGATCAATAAAGCATGTGAGTTACGATAGGCAGAGCGTGTATGATGATTGCATGGTACCAGTGGCGAAGGGTCCATACAAGCCAATTTCCATCGGGCTGGCCTTTTAGAAATCGTACCCCAACTATCCACTGTGCAGATCATAACATTTTTGTTGAACGGATTACCTTCACCATAATTTCACCCCTCGCCACTGGTACGTAGTATGTTGGTACCTTTTAAAAATCAATAGTAAATAAAGTACCTATAACAAAGTACAAGAAAATCGACTTATTGTCCAAATCAAAAGTGTCAAGTGATCCATTGATATGTCCCGCTAAAATGTATTCTCCACAAGATAACTTGAAAAATTAAAGTTTCATCGATACTTACATATATTTTAAACATTCAATTACATTGATTAGTTACGCTTAGCTACTATATTTCATTACTATATTAAACATTAACAACAGCTTAATACTATTTTTCCTGTACGTTTTAATACGTCGTCATCCAGCCTCAAAATACTGAGATTTTATCCAGATTATTTATTTTCTTTCATATTTTTACTCAAATAATGTTTAACTTTACTGTAATTTTGTAGGAAGCCATAAGAAAAAGTCTCCTATAGGTTAGTAAGTAATTAAAAAGCTTTTTTCTTAGAAAAATGTGAAATTTGGCATTGTGCATCTTTTTCTGCTTCAGTCACAGATAGATGTTCAATTTCACGAAGCGTGCTTTCATCGTTTCTTTAATTGATCATTAGGGGTACCTACACACTGCTTATTTGCACGTAAAGTTGGTAGCGTTAAGAGGATTGTCAAGCAAACGGTCTCCATACAAACGGCGATAACGTTTCCCATCCTCTAAACCTTAACCTACAGCAATGAATTTTTGGTATGTTTTTGAAATGCCTAAAAACTAGGGCTGTACGTTTTGATTTTTAAAATATTCATTGTAGATTTGAAAATATTGGCACTTCTGTGTTTTGTATGAAATCACTAAAATGCAAATATTTCGAAATCTATTATAGATATTTAAAAAATCAAAACGTACAGCCCTAGTATTTAGGCATTTCAAAAAAATACCAAAAATTAATTACTGTAGGTTAAGGTTTAGAGGGTGGGAAACGTTATCGCCGTTTGTATGGAGACCGTTTGCTTGACAATCCTCTTGTGTTAAAATGGTCTGTGTGGTACTTAGCGCTTCATTTCAAAATCAGAATTCGTGAAACGGAACATCTTTAGCTTTAGTAAGTCTATGATTTGAGAAAGTGAGTTTTAAGTCTTTCCGCATATAATTCTCTTCTTCGGTCTCGAACAATTTTGTATTGTTATTCATTCGGGCATCGTTTATCCTCTAGCGACAAAATGAGAGCAGTTTCTATTTTAGATTTCAGCCAGGATAGTATATCGGGGTCAGATACGTCGATGACTTTTTCGTCTGTCGAGAAGTAGTTCACCATTTCGTCCTGGAATGTGAAATCAATGATAGTTTAGTAAAAAGTAGTCAATTAATCTAAAAACTCCACTAGCTGATTGATACAATGTTTAATCCATACCTGCTTGATATTGAGCACGAGCTGCTCGCCGCGAACGATGGGCGTATCGATGACGTCATCGATAGTGACCACCCATTCGATGTGCCACGAGCCCCCACTGCCTGCGCGCACCATGAAGATGTGCCTGAAACGAGACTATCATTTCAACACCCATAGTTTTACATGGGGAAGGCTACTTGTATCAGCCATATTATACTCAAGAATTACTTTTAAAACAAGATCGCATCTTTTCTATAGTCAATTTTCTATAATTAATGAATCAGGGAGATAAATCGTGTTAAATCATTGAATCTACGAAATGCATTGTATAAGTATTTGCATCATCATCTTCATGAGCCTATTTAGATCCACTGCGAATCTTCTAGTCGTCTCTAAGAGAACGCATTAATGAGTAAATTGCAGAATACTTTTCGAATATCGCGAACTGCAATAAAAACTGATTAGTACAGGAAAAAATTTAAGAGATTTTAAAGAGTTTAGTCGTGATGTGATAAATTGTGTTGATGGTAAGACTAGCGATGAGGTACTTACTGAGTGGAAATGAGCAGCGTGCAGTTGGATGCTGGCCCGAGATGCGCATGCGCAATGTACGCGTCAGTGTCGGCGTAGTGGCCGCGCCCCAGCAGTGTCAGGAGTTGGAGGCCTAGCGCGGCGTGCTGCGAGTATGGTGTGACCCCCTGCGAGGAATGTTCGTATTGGAAACGGGAGAAAATCGGTAAGCTATGCCAATATTTGATAACGAGATCAAAGGATTGTTTGGCTAAAAGAGGTCCTTTCTTTAGTAAGATAAGAAAGATTTTGTTTCAAGTATACCTACCTAACTGACCAAATATTGGTTGCCTTTACTATATCAAGCATAGTGTAGAAGTTATGGGATATCTATCAAGACGAACTAGACAGGAGTTTTATCGATATCAAAATGAAAAAAAAAACTTGAAACCTTTTCTTTAGTTGCCAAGAATGACAATAGTGTAATATCCAATGTTTAGGCATAATGTCGTCTCCCAAGCGTAAAGATGTTAGTTTAGATGTTTCATATTTAATTTATTGCATCTGTAAGTAGATTTTGGTGGAAATCGTGATGTAGACAATCTTTTCAGTTTCAATGGCTGTTTCCCTTATATCTCACCTCGATCAGCGGGCAGTGTCTTGGCAAACGTTGCCGCGCCACAAGCCTGCCTCTGCTTCGTTCCACGCAGGCTTTCAGAGCGTTTTCAGCGTTGTTCGCACCAAGTTGTCGAGAAAGGGACGCACGCGCTGCTTCGCGACATAAATCTGCAACGTTGTATAGTTTTATTGGACCTTAGGATTTTGAGATCAATTTACTTAGGATATTGAGGATTACGGATGATTTACCAATGAGGTTTTAATTTAACTCTTATAATGTCTTATGAATTTCTATAGATAACGATTACATTCATTTATATTTTAGCTATTTTTTTATAGGGATGATAGATCACTAAAAAAAAGAAAAAATCTAGTTTTAAGATTAATTTATTGAAATATACATTAGTTATTCAATAGACAATGACTCAAAAATAAATTACAATAAGTTTTCGAACTCTAGTATTTGTCTTACAATATTAGCATAAATTACTTCATTTGCCTTATCGGCATAAAGAAAATCCAAATGATTAAAGTCTTGGATATTATTCGAATCATAAACATTTGGCAAGCTTTGAAGTAGCACTCTTACATCTTTGGGAACCGCGAGCCAGTCATTTTCACTGAAATATATCACTACAGGAACCGTGATATTACTCATGTTGTAATCTGGCGGGTACTTGGTGCTATAAATCTCTATATTCCTTTCTGCACCATGATCAAATCGACAGAATCGTCCAGATTTCACTAGTTGTCCGTAATGAATGAGTTGTAGAGTCGATGAAGTGGTAGGCATATGACCCAACACTACTGGCATAATTTCATTCATATTTCTGCTATCTTGACCAATTAACATGTACAAAAGGCTGCTACAAGATATTCCCAAAATACGACAAATAGTCTCAGACATGGACCCCAGAAATTCGGTATTTGATAGATTGTAATCCCACAAAATACTTCCTAGGAGACTAGAAGCAGGAGAGAACATTTTAACCAAAGGACTTCTGACATTTGCCATCCAAGCAACTGGTGCCAGAGCGAACATCAATTTCACTTTCTCATTGTATTCTGGTTTCAAAGTATTCATGACGTAGAAACTTGTAGTGCCTTGAGAGTATCCAATGAAGTAGAGGTTTTCCTTCTCAGTGACGTTAAGTGTGTAATCTATCATTGCTGGCAAATCGTGTAATCCTATTTCTTCCCAGGTAAATTCCCAAAACTCGGATTGGTTGGTGTCCAGTGTCGTGTGCTTTAGGCCATGTTTGTTTCCTCGAGCATTTCCCAGCCAAACATCGAAACCGTTATCGGCTAGGATGTACGCTAGTGATTTTTCAGGGCCTTGCAGGATCCAACTGTCTGAGCTATCAATGATTCCATGCATCAGGAATACTGTTAACTTGTTAGTTTTATTATTTCTTCCTTGTGGTATTCTATGTAGGTTAATAATATAGCCATCTTCTGTAGTAACATTATGCTCTTCAAAAGGGTATCCGTATTTCGCTACTAACTGTTCTATGTTTAAATGAGCATCTTCATTAGGTTCTTTTAAATCAATTTGATCTCCAGCTTGATTCAAAATAATGCTGATTGTATCTTGAACACCACTAAAAACGTTAGCAATTTGATTGACTCCTTGTAAGAAACTGTCCAATATTCTGAAACGCATTGATGATTCCGAACTCTTGGAGTGATTCTGAACGTTATAAGTTTGGGATTTCACTATCACGGCGAACGCGATTGCAACCAGTAAAATATATGTGGGACACATCTTCAAGGCACGAACTAAGTTACACTAATAAATAACATGCATCATTTATATACCTACTTTGGTATTCGTATTTTTTCCATGAGGTTCCAAAATGCGATTAACTTCACCTCATTCTTGAACGAACTTGACATTGTTTAGTCAGATTACTTTAAGCGTCCTAAGCGCATTAAGTATTGGTGACAACATTATCTTTGGTTATTAGCTGGTGGTATTTAACATTGACCTATTTGAGATTTTAGTCCTTAGCTACTTAGTTATATTTTTGTAACATAATTACATTAACTTGTGATGGGTTTATTTAAGGTTTCGTTTTGAAGTTCATGCATTCCTAGTCTTATAATATCATACAATATTTAAATATTAGTCCAAAGACATGCAATCTTAGCTACGAAGAGAGAAGAAGTCTTTATCGACCATTACATAACTTTTTCTCGCACTCACAAAATTATAAAGAATATAAATTAGACAGTATGATCAATAGGTATGATGTTATTGATTTCATGCTTCCTAGATGTCGTCGTCTCTCTCCGTAACGGTCATGCACTAGGATACTCACGTCTAACAAGTACATAGTCCTCGTCTATCCACACCCAGAGAGATAAAAAACGAAAAACAAAGTTAATGGTCACATGACATTAGAAAAATTATGTATATAACCCTTACCATGATAGTGCCGTTTAATTTGATATACAATATCAAAGTTTAAATTGTAAATCATGGTGGGGTTTCGATGACACACGTATTGAATTTAATACGCATTAGAAAATTGAGCCAAATATCGAGCAATCCAATAATGAGTCATGAATCGCAAATATAATGAACGATTCAAAAGCTAAAAGAGTAAATAATAATAAAGTTCCTAACAATAATTATAATTACAGTATAATCTAAGTACTTACATCTAGTTAACTAACAAAAATAATCTAAAACTGTGACCCTAAATTAACAAATTTTTCATCACTACTAACATGCAAGCTGTGCAATGTGCAAGTAATGACACACAGTACCTAAAGGAGACACTGATCAAAACTAACTATTCTAGCTAATAAAGCTCTCATGCTGTGCCTTGAAAGTAAACCCAGTAATGTGAGTCTAAAGAAATAAGCAAAGCAACAACTCGGAGCAAAACTTAAAAATCATTCAGTGAAATGGGCATGCCACAGTGCGGAGAGGCCTAAAGCCGACGGCCTTACCGATGGTGGGCCTTGCGATAAGGCCTGTCAAGGACAAAGCCACGCTCGCTGGGTTCATCTTGTCCCCTTCTAACACTGCCTCTGGCATATCGTTGTCTCCCATTTCTTCTTCACCTTCAAGATTTTGTTATTCTTAAAACTGATTTCCGATATGGTTTGGGGAAAGGAGATGGATTGATTCGAGGAGTTACAGAAAAGAGACACAAAAGAAGATCTTGTGCTAACTATAATAAATTTAATTTAAGTGATCGAAACGTTAATCACTGTCGCGTATGATGATGATGAATGCTGTGGGGTGTTTGCAACTAAATGGTCAATCGGACTCGGCTGAATTTTGAAATCTTGGTATTTTCATCGTTGGTTTACACCCGCTTAAAGCTCTGGAAGGAGAAATATCTCACAGACTCAAATACTGTGTTGGCGGAACAACTCCCTGGGCAAATTGGAAGTCCTTAAATAGACTAAGGCCCGTATTTATAAACCGCTCTCAACGTTGAGAGCTATCTTGAGATCATACTTGAGATGATCTTCTTATAGAAACAGCATATGAGCGGTTTATAAATACGGGCCTTAGGACTCAAGTAGGCCGAAGCAGGGAGAACATGCACAGGTGGGGTTACTGGGGTTACAGTTTGGAGAGCGCATGTCTGTGTGGTATTTCCCCTCAGACAATGGCACATATTCTGTCATGCCCTGCGTGTCCCAACACCTGCACACGCGAGGATCTTTATAAGGCCACTGATAATGCTATATCAGTTTCCGAGTTCTGGTCCTTACAAATGTAATTATACCGAGTCGACACGCAAAGAAGAAGAAGAATGACTTATACAAATGTCGTAAACTCCAATAACATTGTCAGCAGGATCTATGAAGCCTCACCCGGTCTCTTCTGCGTGGTGCGCGCTCGCGGTACCGCCTGGAACAGTTCTTGCGCGCCGCCTGCGCTCGCGCTGTGACCCAAGATGGCGGCCGCTGCGTCGCCCACGCGCCGGCTGATGTCGAGCGCGCGGGCGCCAATCGAACCCTACAAGTAAGATATTTAGTATTACCCTTTGATTTGAACTGTATATGATAAACCCTAGGGCCTGGCTTTAAGACATGGATCAAGAAGTAAATAGATATCCTAGTAAAGATTGTGTTCGGCTCGGAATTTGGCAGAGAACTTCTGTTTAAGGGGTCACACCTTGTAGGTAGGCAGTAGGCTCATACAAATATAAGTACAATGCTATTTGCAAACATCGCAAATGTATAATAGTAATCATTGGTGAACTTGTGACACCTCTTTTCAACCGCCTTTGAGGTGTACTTAGTGGTTCTCCCACCCGTGTAATAACAGGGTCCAGAGTTTGATTCCCAGGGGGGGTAAAATTTGTACTCGGTTTGGTTGGTGGTAGGGCTTATTTTTCAAGTACGCTGGCTATAGCTACCACCATCTTACCTACCTAAGTCTGAAGCCATAACAACAATTTAAAAATTGTTGTTTTCCGGCAGTTAGAGGTAAGATAGCCAGGTCCTCAGTGATGAGGATTCCGGATGTAGTGCGCTTCCACCTTCGGCCTTATCGTCACTTAACATCAGGTGAGGTGAAGGCCAAGCACTATTCCGTTGTGAATTAAAAAAAATGTGCCGTGCCTGCAGTGGCTGCAGTCATTCAATATTGTGAATTCCTGATTAAACAGCCTCTAAAGTTCGACTTACAAGATACGGTTCGTAGTACTGCTTCATGCCCTTGGAGAAGTCCCCTATGACGCTGTAAGGGTTCCCGAGGATGTTGAGGCCCAGCACCAGCACATGGAACTGCTGCACCAGCTGCGTCCAGTAGTGGCGCGACGCCATGTCTACCAGCGCGGGAATCGTGATGGGGGCGTTGCGCAGTTCTAGGTACGCCATCCTGGTGGTGGAATGGAACTTCATTGAGAATACATTTAAGAGTCCATGATAGGAAAACATGGTTTGCGCGGGCCATATCTTTCTATAGAAAACGTAAAGTTGTAGCCACAAAAAAATATACGACAAGCTAAAGAGATTATCTAGTATTGAATTGCATGTAAATCGCACAGATGATTGTAAAAAAAACAGAATATCATCAAAAGTGCATATTGAATTTTACAACAAAATACACTTTAACGTACTGTGAAGTTGCTCCATTAACTTTTTTTAAGAAAGATAATGATGAAAAAACAACGAAAAACATCGAAAAAGTGCAGAAGTCAGGTTATTTTCCATACTCTTTACACATAAAGAAAAAGACAGAGACAATGGGCATATAGATTAGTACATTTAGTACTAGTAGCATACAAAGAATTTGTAAAGTACATAACTTTTCCATATTGGTCAATATGTGTGAAAAATGTGGTAAAGAGAGCAATTCACATACCTTAGGACGACATCCTTCATATCGCATAATGATGAACCCCATGAATTGAACAGATACTCCAATAAATCGCTGTTAAATAGTTTAGGCCTGTTTTCCTTCTTGTTCCCGAACCTGGAGCGACTCGGACTATTAGTCTCAGTTAAATACCCCCTCGAGGATAAACTAAGCACCACCTTTATCGGCGACAAGTGGACAAATTCAAACACTACATTTCTTTGTGCCGTTGTTTGACTCTTAATCGCGATTATTGGTAAAGGCATGTGAACTAATGCCAAGTCAGCCCGTAGTCTGACGGCTGGCTTCTCCTCTATCTTCCAGTGATTCAGTATGTCGAACACATGGTTTACGAAACCACGATCTAAATTCAAGCAGAATTCTCTAACTAAAACCTTAACATGTTTGTACACGTCTTGATTCAGACTAGGCCTATGTTGCTTTAACGTTTCTAATTCAAGACATGGCTTCAATCCTCTGCTGGATCTAGCTTCAGCTGGTATAGGAGCTGGGTACACTACGCTAGGAAACACTGCTTCATTCAACTGATTATCTATTTGGAACCTTTGCACTTTCATATGGAAGTACGAATAAGTGTCAGATTTACGGAATTGCAGCCAGATGCCGGGGTTATACGTTCTTCGTAATTCTGAGAAGAAGGGTTTAGTCATTTGCATCTTTTCTAAATCAATGTCTATGTATTCTTTCAGTTGACATTTCTTTTGGTCCGTTTGGTATTTCTCCTCGATCCAAGCTGTTAAATCCGGTGATAATTGCTTCCATTTGCGACTAACATTCACTTCCCATCTGGGCAAGGAATCCGTTATACTTGCATAAGCCAATTCTTTCACGCTGTTTTGGTTCTGCACACAAACAGACAAACTTACGCCTGATAAAGACATATACACTTCATAGTTAGTCCTTTCAGAGTTGATCCTTGTTCGGTATTGGTGTGCTATCCTTTCGTCTTGAGATAACGCGAAGACTCTTTGGTAACCTTCCATGTAGGAAATCCAGTAAACGATTACTTTGTCCTTCCTCATTTTCTTAGCTTTTGTATGGTTTTCGGGTAAGTCTGAGCTGTCGGAATCATCACTGCTTGAAGAGCATGGTTCTGGGGATTTGGGTGTTAGGCGTTTGAGGGTCGACGAAAGCTTTGATGTTACACTGCTCGTTGCTACTAATGTGGAATGCTTCACTGACTGGAAACTAACTTTTTCTTCGCCAAATCTGAAAAATGGATTAATGTAGTTGATACTATTGACGTTCTAAAAAGGACTGTTCTAAGAATGCATTATAAATAATGTTTTATCTTTACGTACCCATCTTGATTAAAGTCAGCGTTGAAACCCTTGCCCTTGTTGTTGTAGATATTCCAGAACAACGTCCTCTCTTTACCAGGATCGTCCCAGGTATACAGCATCGATTGATATGGACTCAGTAGGGCTACCTAATAAAATTAATACACAGTAAGTACTGTTAATTTTATTTTCTTAAATTTTAGTCTTTAGATTTTTTAATGTTTTTCTTAGGGTTTAATTCCTTAAAGTTCCAAGTATTAAACTTGGAAATTTAAGTTTATCTAGGATGATATTGATTTAGATTTTGAATATTTTCTAGGTCCACACAATGTAAGGTAACAAAGTTCGCCAACGTACGGTCTTTTCTATATTGCAATTTAAGTGTAAAAATGTATACTTATAAAAGTGACTATCCATACCATAACGCCTTTGTAAGGCCAGTGCTGATATCAATAATTAAAAAACAAAAATTGTGCATCACCTGTCCGGAGTCCGCCTGATGCAACTTGAGGAAGAGGTCGTCGCATAGGTTGTCAATGCGGACGGGCGCGTCGCCCGCGGTGAACGGTTTGAAGGTGATCGTGAACGGACGGTCCGTCCCGCCCGTTACGTCTACGCAGATCGCCGACTGGAAGAAAATAGTATGCAGGTAGTTTAGTCAATCCTGTCTTTCTGTGCAAAAATGTCTAGGTTATTCGATATTGTATTTTGGTTTAGTTGAAATCTTTTCAGGCGAATCCATAGATGGCTAAATAAGCACATGTTGTTTTAATGCCATTTAATTTTATGTTCAACTGGGCCTATTTGATTTAGAAAATTAACTTGACATTTCAAAATCGTAACATTTCACTTAACATTATCACTAAGTATATCGTCGTGTACAGTTAACATAATTAAGTTGACTGCAAGCTTAATAATTCACTCTTTGCAGTGATATATGGATATCCCCATCATAACGGTCACATTAGCCAAGTACGTGTCACATATACTTATAAGGTAAGTACCTACTTATTATGTTGTGCACATTACATCACCGGACGTCATATTTGCTCGCGTCCGAGTTTCCGCCTCTAACACAATTAACACCGCTTTCAACTCAACTATTATAAGACAGCGGCGACAATTTCACTTCCTCTCAGTTTTCAGGCGACGTTTAACAAACCGAAATGTTAACAAAAACAGTTCTCGCGATTGTAGTGTTTTATGCTGTGACTTATGTCAAAAGTGAGGAAAGCTATGGGCGTAATTTTAGAATGCCGGAGAACGTAAGGATTAAGAGAGCGAAGTACTATTCTAACCCACCGATGAGATTCTACAGAAAGCCTCCGATACCACAACCAGTTAAAGGAATCTTCTCATACACCCCGCCACCGAATTTTATGGACGAGGAGCCACCGCATCCTGGGAGCTTTAGACCTGCCAAGGTTAGTAAACGCCCTCCGCCTCTTAACGACGGTTTGGGGGACAATGACATTAATAATCTCGTAAAATACCTTTCGAAACAGGATTTAGATAAGATTATTAACTTTGCGGGGGAGAAATATAAGGAGTCACCATTTGAAAAATACAGCAGTTCACAAAACGTTCTTGTAAAAGAAACAGATGATATCAATATATACAAACCAGCTTTAAGAGTATTCGATACAAATAAGAGGTTCTCACAGAGCGAACCCTATGCGGGTGGAGAAAACGCTAAATTAAAAGAGGATGTGGAGTATACTAGCAATGGTCGATTCCTGGGACCAACAGAGAACACAGAACCTTATAGGTTTATTGGACCCTACGCTCCTAGCTACACTGGACCAAAGACACAACCAATTCAATTATTCTACTTAAATCAGCCCCAAAATTTAAACAACAATCTCCAAGATGTCTCTGATGTACCATTTGAGACGCAAGAATCTAAGAATAGTAATCAATTTTCTTTCGTTGATGCTTATATTAAGCAGGAACTGAATAACGCACCATCTCATCAAATCGTAAGCAATGATTTTACTGATGAAACAATAATGCAAGAAGAACAATTGCCAAAACCGGTGAACTTGAGAGAAGATGACTTTCAAGCGTCTAACACAGATAATGTGCCTAGAGTCGTAAAAGCGAGCTCTTATAAAGTTGAGAATTTTGGTAATCTTCCGTTAATGGATTATAATTCAAAATTGCATACAGTTAGCTCGTATCACGTTCCTCATTACAGTGTAAGTATTTATCGAAGACACACAATTAATAATGGTCTATAAACATACAATAGCACTCACTATTTCGCCAATGTCTGATAAAATAGATAAACTTCAATAACTTTAGGGCATTTATTAAAAAAGTGATTAAAAGTAATGCGCGGGCTCAAATAAAAAATCAGGATAAGTGAAAGCTCATTTCACAAGAGTTAATACAACGCCATACTCATTAGAAAATCTTTTTTACAGGTAATCTCTCAGCAGTCCCAGCAACATTCATCACAACTCGTTCCATCTCCCTCCTCGCAAGGAATAAGGGTACCAAAGATAGAAAGTGCTCCACACCCTTCAGCAGCCAGGGAACAAAGCGATGCCCATCTCAAAGCCATTAGGATATGGACCCACATGTCCAGAGGAACTGCTTACACTTTGCATGACGATGGAACCTTATCGTTGGAAAAAGGAGGACGACCGAAACCAATTTATGGACATCTATAATTTACTAAATAGCTTCAATGGAAGCTAAATTATTAAATCTTGTATATAAATAGGTAGCTAAGCTATTAATAAAATTTTAGTCATTCTGAGTAATATTTATAGAATAATTAAGTTATTATTGTAAATAACTAGTAGGTACTTGGTACTTCTTAAACTACTGTACAAAAGACTTCTCATTAAAGATAATGATTAATGTATTGTGAGTTATTTAAAAGCAAACTTTTTTCTTATTAATTTTTAATTTAATTTAAGCGAGAAAACCGCCATCTTCAAGAACGGGTACTGTACTGGCCCAGTTAATATCCTAAGCCCGGCCACACACACGACGGAATCCCGATTCGGAATTCTGAATGGATTCTCGATAAGGCCGGCCACAGACGGAATCCCGTTACGGAATTCCGAACGGAATTTCGATAATGTATGAGGATTCCGTACGGAAAAATCACGCATGTGTGAAAGTGAAAGTGAAATAAGCTTTATTCAAATAAACTTAATTATTAAGTACTTTTGAATCGTCTATATTTTCCTACCACCCGTTCCAGACTTTTTTAGCTGACAAGAAGAACGGGCGCAAGAAACTTATCAGCTGTAACAGCCATAAGTAACGATATTTCCAAACTTGAATATATCGTGTGATATATATATCGTGTGTATATATCTTGAATATATGTGTGTGGTAGGTCCATAGATTTGTATGGATTAGCTGCGTTCGGAATCACGTATGTACGGGATTCCGTAACGGAATTCCGACTGTGTGTGGCCACTCTAAACGGTATTATGAGTAAGGTCAGTGCTAATAAACAGATCCAACAAAGCGTTTTCACGCGTTCACCTTACACGAAACATAAATACGTAACAAAATTATTTCCCAAGACATTTTATGAGATACTTTCTATACTGTACTACTAAAGGATCTTCTACTGGCCTTCAAACATTATAATATACCGCTAGTTCAGTAATATTTGTGATTGATAAAAATATGTTTATAATATATCAAATATTATTCGTTGGTTTGGTTTGATAAAACATAATAAGTACTTCAAACCAAAGCGTTCTAGGTAGTCGATTTTTCTAGATCAATCTAGTTAGATCTCATGATTATATCCACATCTTAAGCTTCACTTATTGACTAAACCAGAATAACTAGCGGGAGGTATTTATTTAAGGGGCCATAATAGGAAAACATGGTTTGCGCGGGCCATATTTTTATATAGAAAACGTAAAGTTGTAGCCACAAAAAAAACATACGACAAGCTAAAGAGATTATCTAGTACCTACAAGTATTAAATTGCGTATAAACCTCACAGATGATTGTAAAAAAAAATCAGAATATCATCAAAAGGCCATATTTTTAGCGTAAATAATAGCGGAAACGTATTAAATTCTACATCAAAATACACTTTATCGTACTGAGCAGTTGCTCCAATAACTTTTTTTTAAGAAAGATAATTGTGCTAAAGATTATGATGAAAAAACAACAAAAAATATCGAAAAAGTGCAGAAGTGAGGTTATTTTCCATACTCTTTACACATAAAGAAAAAGACAGAGACAAGTGATTTCGAGTAACGGAGCCTTAAACCAACTGTCAGACATAAGTAATCAAAGACATATTAATGTCATATACCCAGGCATATATGATACTCACCCCTTTATCCATCCTGAGCACAGTGAAGTGGTTTTTAGTGATCGGGAAGTGCTGTGACACCACAGTAGAGTCTCTAAACTTGCAGTGCATCATCATAGAATCAGTCTGCGGCCAGAACGGGGCGCACTGCTGAGGTGCCAGGTCCATCCACAGATCTGCTGCTTCGTTCTCTTCCATGAACCGAAGGTGGCGCTTGGTGTCGTTGTACACCAGGAAATATGGAAGCAGTGTCACTATTTTGGTCAGTTGTGGGCATAGTTCGGAGAGGGTTACCTGTTGGAATAAGCCGTTGTTATAAGAAGACAAGGGACAATAAAACGGATTTGGAAATGCTTTCATAAAGTTGTGTGTAACTAACTATCCCAATTAGGAGGACTTTATGCACGACTTAGCTGGGCTTCAAGGCAAGCTCTTGCAATCCGAAGCCGTGCTTTGCCTGTTAAAATGCTCGTGACTCTTAGTACAAATAATAATCATTTATGTATATCATTGAGCAGGCCGTATTTTTAACACACATGAGGGGTGGATTTAGAAATGTGATATTCATTTAGTTATTACTCATAAACTATGCAATAATGAAGATTTATGACTAGGATTTTGTGTTCAAGCCACTAAAACAGACACGGTAGATCACGATGGACCGGTCGATCGCGAGAGGTTTTAAGGTCGATCGCCAAGGATAACAGATTTAACACTGCACTCCAATGTAATTTGACTTATGCATTTTTTTCTTGATAAATATTTTGGTGGGTTAAACGGTTAAAATGTCGATCTCTTAGTCAAACATTTTTGCTAGGTCGATCTCTTTAAAAGCAGTATGGGCACTCCTGTACTAAAATTAAAATTATGTCTTGGCTCACGTTGAGTAGCAGGCGGTAGTTGGTGCGTCGCTCTGTGTGCGCGCATACTACGAGGCCAGGCGCGGCGGCGGCGAGCGGTGCAGCGCGCGACCACGCCGAGTGATGCGCGCGCAAACGAACACGTGGCCCGCGACCACCGCGCCCGCGGCTTGCAGCTCGCCACAGTAACGGCTCATCTGTTACTTCGTGCCATACGTCTGTGTGCTGGCCCTATTCAACGAATACGGTAGAAATATTAGAAATAGCGACATGGTAGATAGGAACTATACAAAAACACGTGTGCACGCATTCGCACACGGCTTGGTTTGCAACCCCTGTGACCGCGACTTGCAACTCGCCATAGTAAGCGGTGTAAGCCATAGTTAGTGCTGACCATACGTAAATTATTACCCACTTGGCGTAGAGTTACGCAGCCATTTGAACCAATGTATATTTAAGTACCTAGTCGGGCAAAAACGCTATTCTAAAATCATATTGAATCTAACACAATCATTTGCTAAAGCTTGTATTTAAAAACCGCTCTCAACGTTAAGAGTGGTTAAGTACCTATCTACGGGCCTAAGTGTAGCCTAACTTTGGAGACTTAAATCCTAGCATATCTGACTCTATTAGTAGATATTTCACCTTGAGCTGCAGCGGCAGGCCGGTCTTGTTGATGAACCAGTGCTGCGCGTGCACGTGCAGCCGCCAGCACTCGTGCCGCTCCACCTTGAGGCACACCAGCAGCTGCCGCTTGTTGCTGTCTCTGTCGCACTCGCTCGTCATGTTTATGTTCTTCTCGTTTACATCTGCGGGGAGACAAGATTTTAAAAATCTATCTTGTTTGCTTATCATGAAAAAGAATTGTTCATCTGTCATCGTATGAATATTAGCATCGTATAAATAGTGCGCTGTCAAGCCACCCCATTACATTCCCCTACCCACTTAGTTAGAGCTCTGTGACTATTGTTACTTAGCATTCTATTATAGAACAATACTATTATATTGTATTCCGAATCAAAATTCCGTCTGTATGTGGCCAGTCTAACTCGGATGAACAAAAGCATTTACCTACCTGGCGACAGCGTAAAGCTTCCAGTCCACGGCAGTCCCATGTACTGGATGTCCAGTGTCAAACGATGCGGCTTCGTCAACTGTAGCGTGTAATTGTGCGTCCGTTCTCCCGCCTCGACCCTCACGTGCCAGTCGATGGCGGGGCAAGACAACTCCAAGGCATACGGGAGCCGGTTGTAGATCGCCAAGGGTGGGACAACCCTGATCAAGTAGTTGGGAATTGCCCTGGTCACTTTGTGAGACTGGCAACCTGGCAAGAATTTTTAACTATGAGAAAAAAAACAATGTACTCAAAGGCATACGGGAGCCGGTTGTAGATCGCCATGGGTGGGACAACCCTGATCAAGTAGTTGGGAATTGCCCTGGTCACTTTGTGAGACTGGCAACCTGGCAATTATTTTTAGCTATGAGAAAAAAAACAATGTACTCCAAGGCATACGGGAGCCGGTTGTAGATCGCTAAGGGTGGGACAACTCTGATCAGGTAGTTGGGAATCGCCCTGGTCACTTTGTGAGACTGGCAACCTGGCAAGAATTTTTAGCTATGAGAAAAATAACAATGTACTCCAAGGCATACGGGATCCCGGTTGTAGATCGCCAAGGGTGGGACAACCCTGATCAGGTAGTAAGAAATTACCCTGGTCACTTTGGGAGACTGGCAACCTGGCAAAAATTTTTACTATGAGAAAAAACAATAGGCTTCTTTGCGGTGGAAAATAACATTTCAGAAATTGAGTTTTGACTGATTTCCCAACGCAACAGTGAAATTAAAGTTAAGAGCTCGCTAATTAAAATAATATTGCTTTGAAATCGGCTACTTCGTCGGTACTTTCTAAAAAGCTGTATTTACTTTAGTTAGAGAATCTTCCTGCGGATGGTATACATACCTTCGACAGTTAGTATCCTCATGGCAAATATTCTGTTGTCCTCTCCATCTTTGGCAGGGCATATCATATCGCGAGGAGTACCTAAATCATTCGCCAATTCCATCCACCAGATTCCTTGCGTGGCTGTCTGATAATACCTAGAAACACAGTATATTCCATTATTCACTTGAGAAGAATGTTTCCATTGGTCGATTATTTTTATTTGGGTCTTCATTAGTAAAATTTAAACCCCATTTTAAATTGAGTTTTTAATCGGATGCCCATTACTAGATGGGGGGTATAACTTCAGACTTTACTTACATTGACCAGGCTTTATGATTTTTCGATGCATTAACTGGATCAAGAGTTTACAGAAACTAAAACTCACTCGAAGTTCGATGGTAGTAGGAACAGCTTGCAGTGATAAGCGATATACAGCGGGATGTTGTACGTGTCCTGTGGTGCGATGACTGCCAGTCTCATCTTGTCGTCGAAGGGATTGGTGAGCGATCCTATGAGGTCCGCCCCGATGGCTTGCAGGTCCGTCTTCTTGTAGAACAGCTCGAGGGCGTAGGAGGTCTCGTTGCGGATCTAAGTATGTTAATAGATGGATAGGAGAAAAAATTGTTTACGCCTTCATCAAAAATTGTTGAACTTAAATTCGAGGAGCTTAATGGATGAAAAGTTAAAGGATATTAATAAAAAGAAAATAATAAATATGGACTGACCTGTAGAGGAGATCTGACGACGATCTTCTTATTGTTGTACTTGGAAGTCCTCTCCACCACGATATAGTAGCGAGTGTTGTTTTTGCTCGGGTGGAGCACGTGCAGCTTGGCAACATTCCTTTGAGGACATAGGATCTGTTCAGAAATGAAATACATTGAAAGATTCAAAAATAATTGATAAACCTTTTTGCAGTTTTTTAGCATCTGCTTGTATTTCATTAAGATAAAGTCAAGGGAAAGGTATGGGTTTCGATTGGGCACCATACCATTACTAAACTAAACACTTTTGGAGTGAGAACTTTCGGGAAAGATTAGAAAGGACAAGTGCGAACATCTTACCGTAAGATGTTGTAGATCGTGCAGTCGCACACTGAGTGTGAGCTCGGTGAGCCGGCGCAGAAGGCGCGTGGGCGCTGGAGTGGCGCCGCCGCCGCTCGGCGACATTTCGCCCGCTGGGAACCCGCCCTCGAACACGCTGTTACCACACAATACTTTACTCTAGGCGGTCCCTCCACTAGGATTGAGCCCCAAGCAGCACGGAATAACGCTCTAGCAAATGACGATCATCAGTGATAGAAGAGGATAGATCATGAAAAATGCTATTCCGTGTTGACAAGTGGGGTTCAAGACCTATTCACCATTATTATCATGAGCTATTTCAAAGTGGTTTTATATGCATGAATAAGTATTTAGGAAGAAGATAACCTATTACGTTGGCCCAATGTAGATAGGTCGACGGTAACGACGCTGTTATGTCCGGGATTAATGGCTTACCATGCCTTCTGAATCACAGAGGAAGAACCAAGCAGGTACGTACTGTAATCCACTATGCGCCATCGAGCTCCTCAACCAACATTTAACAATAGGTTTAGATGGTTTAGATTAAATATTTATGTTTTGTCGATCAGTTCGTCATCATTCCATTTGTTGTTGTTGGTATTCTATTTTTTACTTTTATAACTTACCAATCCCAATCTTCACCAACGTCTGTAACTTCGGGCTTACTTGCTTTAACACCTTCGTCTAAGAGATCAGCTGCAGATGTGTCGCAACCTAAAATTATTGTTGAAATTACAATTCTACAAGTCATTAAGATTATTGTCATAGCAACAATAAAAATAAGTACTGTTTCAAAAAAGAAAATCCTAAAAAGTCTCATCCTCTTACCAGGTGTGCTAGGTCTGCTGTTGTCTAAATCATAGTCAGCTATGGCTAACACCCTGTCGTTTCCCGCCAAATCCGTTTCAGTTGAAGTTCGAAGATGGACGGTTGAACCAGGTCCTAAAAAGTAAGTATAGTGTACTAGAGTGTTTCAAACGTTTTACTGTTAATGCAGTTGCTTGATGCGGTTCGATATTGAACTAGGTTCTAACAAAATTGTAGCATCCTATGCCTTTTTATTTTTGTGGATTTAAACCAAACCTAAATGATTAAAGATTTCTTAATCATCTTCGTCAACTTTGCTGTCGTCTTTTAATTCAGGATCGCATCGTCTTCTCTTCTTCGTACTACTTACCGATATCGTTAACAAGCGTCAGCCCAGTCTCAGCAGTGACTATGGCAGTGACAGCGGCGGTTCTGTCGCTACAAGCGGCTGACAGCGCCAACAGAGCTCTGGCGCCCGCCGGCGTTATGGTGATGTTCAGCGCGTGTCTCGCCTCTAGTATGATATACGTGCATAGGCGTTCTTGGAAGCTCTCCGTCTCCAGCCCTGAGTCTATGCTGTCTTCACGGACTGGCTCCTTAAAAAAATAAATAAAGAAAAGTGCAACAAGTTGACATATTGTGTATCAAAATAAGGTTTTGTACGCAGGAAAAGGTCCTACGAGTGCTTCTCTAAACAAAACTTTTTGTGAAGTTTTTCTTGTTTGTGTATCGAGTCTTTGCATATGTTTCTATTCATACTAAATCTTAGTCTTATTACCTGCAGTGTAACAGTCTTAGGTTCCGTCTCTTTTTTGCTTTTATGGTCGCCGTCTGTGAAGGACACTGCCTTGTCATTGTCATCATTATCACTGCCTTCCACTTCGCTCTGCTCCGGCGCGGACGAATCTTCATCGTTGCTTAAGTCATCACCACTTGAATCACTGTTACAAAGTATTGCTTGAAGTACAAAGTGACCATTAAGATTAAAAATAGTCGATGGAAAAATTATAATAATATTCAAACCTTCCAATAGCACGCCAATCCAGCTGTCAAATTAGTATTTGCTCAATATTAAAATTCTACAAAAATGCAAGCCTATAGCCAACAGTTTTAAACTACTGGTCAAAAAGTTTACTTACTCGTTGAACAGGTGTCCAAAAGCCGTCGCCAACTTATCCATCAATCCATTTTCATTATCCGAGTCAGAATCCTCAACATCCAAAGCCCCCAGTAGCGACATATTCCCAGCGCTGAAATCCACGCTGTAATGCTTGCTTTCCCTCCCATTAGGGTTTCTGATGAAAGTCATCTCGTTGTCAGTATCGCATTCATCAGCTGAAGTCTCGGATTCGAATTCGTTCTTCTTCTTTGGTTTTTTCGGTTGGTCAGCGAATGATGAATCTTCGACGTTCGGTTGGGATGATGTGTCGAGGCGGGATGACATGGGATAAGCTTTCGCCTGGATGGAAAAATAATGATAATGTATTTTATTTTTTTCCTAACAACACTGTATAAAAAATAATTTTCTTTCGAGTTTACCTGGAAAATGGTGGCAGCTAACTCCCAAGGCTGGTGTATATTCTCATTGATGACTACCGGCTCTATCAGTGGTTCCCAAACATCGAGGCGCTCGTTGTAGCAGCTGGCACCTGCCGTTAGCGACGCGCTCCCGTGCAGTTGCCGCGACCAGTCGTGGAGCGTTAGCTCGCTTGATAGCTGTACACCGAATAAATAATAGTGCTGAAACACTAAACAATTTTTGCCATAGGTAGTCTTGTAAATGTTGAAGTCAATCTCTTCACCAAACTGCATTTTGCAATGAATACATGAATTAATATTATGGGCAATATTGTAAGTATGGCTATAACAAATAAATCTAATGTGGCGATAAATGCGTTAACATCATTCTACCTTCGCTGTTTCTTTATTATAAAAGGTAGGTGTGCTATTAGTATCAACATTTTATTGTCCCGTTTTATTATTTATACCTATGCCTTAAATTGTAAAAGCTGTACAAAGTACAGATTTACAATATATTAGCATCAGCAAAATAGTAGATAATGACAACACTCGGAAAATATTCACTTGATTTATTTATAAAATGTAAACAAATGTGTGCACACAAAGAAAGACTGCTTAGAACTGAATTACATGTTTATGAAATAAGTTAATTATGATCCGATTCATTGTGCAATACCTACTATTTTGCTGATGCTAATAATAATAATAAAATAATAATAATAAAATTTATTTATTTTCTCCAACAATCTACAATTTGAACATAATTTCTAAGAGTACAGCTAAAATAATAACATAAGATTGCGAGAGAACTGGTACCTGAACTAAGCAAGGCTTGTGTCTCAGTGCACCAGTACCCTCCTCCTCGTGATGTGACCATGAAATACACTACAATGTCTCAATTATGAAGTTATATACTATGGAGAGATTATATAGCTATTACACTTTAGTTTAAATATAAAATTAAATTTAAATTAAAACAATACTTTAACAACTAAATTATACAATTATGATGACTTATTCAATCGGAAGTATTAGATTTTCAGTGTCATCGTAATTGAGGTTATGAAGGAAGGAAGTTACACATTTTTTGCAGAAGTATTTCGTAAATGAAACAATGTTAAGTTTATGATGGAGTCTATTATACAGGAATGGGCCCATAAAACAGAAAAAACGATGTGAGAATTTGGTTTGAAATAATGTTGTGGGAGCGGCTAAGTGGTTTCGGTGAGAGCGAGTAGCAAAAGAAATATGATCAATGTAATGATGCTGCTTGAGAACAGTGTGCAAAACGTAAAGTTGACGGACAGACAAGAGTTGACAGAACTGATAAAGATCGTATGTTGAGTAGCGATAGGGTAAAAATGTGCATACCTTAAGGAGAGCTCTTTGAGCACGTTCCAATCTTATCATATGTGTTTTTGCAGATCCACCCCATGAGGTAATGCAGTAAATTAAAAGGGACTGACAAAGTGCAACATAAACTAATTTAATGGTATCCGGATCAGCTACATGCCTCAAATTTTTAAAAACAAACATTAATTTACGAAGTCTTCCTGCTGTAAGATTGATGTGTTGTTGAAAAGTCAGACAATGATCGATCAGAATACCTAAGTATTTAATCGAATCAGTCTTATTTAGAACAGGGCACGAACAGGAGGCAGTAGTCGAGGAAGAATTGTGGGTGCATGAGTGTGCAGTAATTGACATATTTTCTTCTGTAGATAAAGAAAATTGCCTCATAGAAAATGTCATATATTGAGTTTTATTTGCATTGAGGGTTAACAAGTTAGTGCGGAGCCAGAAATTTACCAAATCGAATCCAGCCTGTGCCAATTGGTAAGCACCCTTCCAATCTTCCGCGGTAAATATTAAGATAGTATCATCGGCGTATGAGATGATTTTACAGTTGGGGATGTTAAGGGAACAGAGCTCATCAATATAGATCAGAAACAGGGTCGGGCCAAGGATACTGCCCTGAGGGACACCATAATCAATAGGAAGGTCGGAACTGGTTGTGCCATCGATTTTAACCCTTTGGTTACGATCGGTGAGGTAACTTTTGAAGAGTTGAAGCTGGTTACCTCTGATTCCTTTGCTTTCTATCTTCCTCAATAGCAGGGGGACCGAGACCGTGTCGAACGCTTTAGCAAGATCTAAGAAGATCGCCAAGCATTTTTGACCACTGTCCAGAGCCCTAACAACCGAATCTGTAAGGTCATGAACAGCGTCCGCAGTCGATCTTCCAGAGCGAAAGCCGTATTGACTTGGCGACAAAGCGGACGTCGTCTCAAGAAAACTCTTGAGGCGCAGATTGAGAATGCGCTCCAAAACTTTAGCCAATGCAGGTATGATTGCAATTGGGCGGTAGTTGTTCGCACTGCCTCGGTCCCCAGCCTTCAAGATCGGGTGTACAATGGCCCTCTTAAAGGCAACAGGGAAAACACCTGATGAGATGCTTATGTTGCAAATATGTGTTATTATTGGCACTAGTATAGATTTATAACGCTTCAAAAGTGCAGTTGGAATATCAACCCAACCCGCTGCACAATCCCGTTTCAGAGAATTAATAATGGATTCAACCTCCTCGTCGCTGGTTTCTAAAAGAACAAAAGATTGAGATCTAGAGGATGTACGGCTCGTTTGGTTGGTGGATTGTGCGCTAGGATGCGAAGTCTGGGCAATATTAAAAGCAAGAGTTTTTCCGATAGTGGAAAAATAAGCATTAATGTGATCCGCTGACTCTTTAGGAGTAGATTTAATATTAAGGAGTTCGGCAGATGAGGATCTCAACTTATTTGTATTAGTGGCTTCACTTATCGCCGTCCACAGCTTTTTTGAGTTTTTACCAGCTTTGTTTATGCTTTCCTTATTGAACTCCCTCTTAACCTTTTTATAAGGACATTGCAATAATTACGGTAGCGGACATAGGTGACTCTTAGGATATCATTTTGTGGGTTGTTTTTAAGTTTTTTGTGCATGTTGTCTCTGTTTTTAATGCACCTCAAGAGACCTGGAGTTATCCAGGGTTTGATTATTCTACGACGTCTTGGAATAGTAAGAAAGGTGGAATTATCCTAATATATTGTAAATCTGTACTTTGTACAAAAGCAAAAAACATTAATTGTTATTGATATTTCTATGTTTTGAGTCCGTTTTAATGAGACCTATTTCTATTGTATAATGATTATTCCTTATATCTTACCTGCATCACGAGTACTGGCACCCTCTCAGTATGTTCTATCTCCAACGTGATCTGGACGCACGGTATTGCCACCAGTAATGTCTCTGAAGGTATCACACTCGGGTACTGCGGCTGCACGTAGCTATCCTCCGCGTTGATCATCACGTAAGGGGTCAACTTCTTCGGAGACCATAGATCTTCATCCTGCTTTTCCATTTTAGGATGGTATGTTGCAAAATTGAAAGGTTCTTTTTCATCAGGTATTATTAATTCTGTTGTTATTTCTTCGATGATATCTGAAAATAATGCAATAAGAGTTGGTAAGTTCTGCAAATCAGTTCATGCACTCTGGACATTTATGTCTGTCTTTAAAGCGATGTTCATAACTGCTTTTGCTTAATATTCTCGGTCTTGATTAAATTAATCAAAAAACAGGCTAACTATAATAAATAGTGCATCAACTTACCCATAACCGTGTGCACAGTAGTTGCCGCTATGTGGATGTCTACTTCAGAGACAGTCAATTTGACCTTTACTCCTTCCTCCGCATTCTTGAAACTCTTGGAGAATTCCACATCGCACGGTTTCAATACTGGTTGTGGGGGAAGATTCTTTAGCTTGGATTGTAACTTGGACATTACCTGTAAACGTTAAATTATGCTTCGACTAGTTCACTAGTAGGTCTTTCGAACTCGCTTTATTGATTAAAAAGTGTCAACACTCGATATTAATAAAATATGCTCTCCAAATACGGTCTCAGACGGTCAAGAATGATTTTGTCCACGAGAGTAAATTCGAAGTCGTCAGAATTAAAAAGTGCGTAAGAGTATGTATGTAGACTATGTAGTAAAATTGGTGATGCAGATAAGTTGTCACATTTCATCGAGAGAATGTAGAGTATGTTTACAAGAAATAAATGTATGTATGAGTAGTAGTACTTATGTGATAAGGAGTTAAATGGCGCAGTGGTTTAGCGCTTGGCCCAGTGATTGCGGAGTTTAAGCAACTTTCGCAAGGGTCGTGCTTGGGAAGGCACGTTTAGCCGTTGGTCCCGGCTGCATTTGCAGTCGTTAACACCCACTAATCCGCATTGGGCCCGCATGGTAGGTTATGACCCATCCTCCTTACCCACCCATAAGGAAGGCCTGTGCCCCAGCAGTGGGGACATTAAAAATGGCTGATGGTCATCTGTGCGATGTGATGTCTAACCTGTAATCCCGCCAAGGAGACGACCAAATTCTCAGAGCTGCAGTGACTAGAGTAGTCGAGCATGAGCTCGGCGCGCAGCAGCAGCGCGTGGCCCTCGCTCTTGCTCAGGTCCGTGAAGAACATCACCTCGGGCTGACGAAACTGGATCGATATGGATAGGCCAGGCATCTCTTCTGCTATTGACGTCGCTGGAAAATATGTTTTGTGTATTACATTTAAGAGCTAATTAGATCATCCTAAATATCGGACCCGATATGAAGTCTCTCCTAAATTCAGAGCAGTGTAATTGCATTCAGGAAGCTAGGATCCGATTTAGGATCCTAGTTAGGATAGAAATTGTCTCCGACATAACGGATGCTAAATCGGAAGCACTTAGGACAGTGTAATCGCATTCAGGACGCTCGGCTCCGACACAGTAGTACCACAGCATAAATAGTACAGTCAGTCAACGCCTTTTATGTTGGCGAAAAAAAATCCGCCGCGCCGTTCGTCTAGATAGACAGTTGGCGCAACGACTAAAAGTAAATAAGGGTTGTCACTCTGTGATTTGCTTTTTTTTTACCTACATCAATATAAAAAACAAAAAAACCTGCCTCTGAAAAGCAAGAAATAATATATAAATCATTAGCTACGCATTATCAATTTTATAATAAAACACGTCTATTAAAGTCGGGTGGGGCTGGAGTACCTACAACTTTCTTTTTTTATTCTAAAAGCCCCACCCGACTTCAATAGACGTGTTTTATTATAACAATGATATGATAATGCTAATGCTAATCTAATGATTTATATATTATTTCTTGCTTTTTAGAGGCAGGTTTTTTGAAGTCGGTTTTTTTGTTTTTTAAACAATTTTTTATTTTTTTATTTTTAGTATAAGTACCTTCTGTATTAGGTAGTGTAGGTATATTATTTAGGTAGTAAAATCGGTTCAGCCAAACGTGAGATAATCGCGGAGAAACGTACATACATATACAAACTGAATACCTCCTTTTTTTGAAGTCTGTTAAAAAGACTACACAAAGGTATCCCTCTCCCAACAAAAACAATCATCTAATTCGGTTCATAAATAACAAAGTCGTCAAGGTAGTTGATGTAAAGTCATAGTATTTTCGGGATTACTTGAAAACTACTGACCCGATTTAAAAAAATAAATAAATGGAACCATCTCGCAAGAAAACTCAATCGAACAACAAAATAATCATCAAAATCGGTCCATAAATATCGAAGATACGCGCGAATAACGATAAAAAAAAAGTATACAATCGATTTAAGAACCACCTCCTTTTGATGAAGTCGGTTAAAAACTAGTTCAGATTAGCGTTGAAAATGACACGTACCTACCTAGCTACCTACATATACCTCCTATTTACCTAGCTATGTATTTTTACAGCTACAAGAACATTCGTTTAACAACTGTTTGATCGTAAAGCTGTGATATCGGATCCGACATTCAGGACGGTCTAATTGGCGACTGAATTTCTCGTCCTAAATCGGACACTAAATTCCGGGTCCGACATTCAGGATGGTGTAATAAGCGCTTTAGTGATTACCAGACATCGGAATCTGCCGGACATTCCTCCGCCTTTAAGTGATATGATTGGACTTCAAAAAAGGAGGAGGTTCTGAATTTGGTGCGTATTTTTAATGAATCTACTTTGACTTACTCGATACTGGTAACAATAGTACAAAAATCATTACTATTACAGCGCAATCTATATAAGGTAGCGATTTTTTTGTACAGATTTTTACATACGTTTTTTTGTGATATTCTGATTATTGGCAAGTTTTGGATACTTAATATTGTTTATTGTCGGCTGTTATTGTTGTAGTAAGTAGTAACTTTTCTTCAAGTGATACTGACCTGCAGAGTAGTACCCGCTGGAGTCGCTGCAGGAGGGCGGGCGCGCGGGCTGGCGCGCCGTGGGCTCTCCCACGTACCCGTGGTTCACTACTCCGCCCTCCATGGCTTTATCACCTACAAGAGGGGCACATTTATACAGGATCATTCTAAACTTACTATCCCAGTTTCAAGGATGTGTCCAGTCCATAAAACTAAACAACTTTCTCCAAGAAACATGTGTCCAATTTCGCCACAAAATTTTGGACAACCCATACTAAATTGTTCACGGTGATCCCTTTGCTTTGATTTGTATGGATAGTCGATTCTTTTACATAATTTGACCCTGTGTTCCTTAGAGAAAGTTGTTCAGTTTCATGGGCTGAAAGCACATCCTCAAAATTTTGATGGTGTTTACAAAATGACCTTGTATTTGATTTTAGGTAGAACCAGATACTTAAATGATGCGGCAACCGTGGTAATTGGTATTGTGTAGAGATGATGATGTCGAACCCAAGGGTTTCGGTTTTGTTTTTTGAAGATGTGTTTGTGTTTGGTTTAGGTATTGATAGATGTGTAATTATTATTATTCTTTTTCAAGTAAATTCACTTTAGCTTAGGTTTACACTTTGTAATCTGGAAAGTTATTTGACCCTTCTTCTTAGGGTGCCTTTCCAACTAGTGAAGGTTGGCAGTCAGTTCCGCATACTTAGTCTTGTCCTTCCTTGGCAAGGCGAAAGAGTTCTGCGGTAGGTAGCTACTTGTTATTATTATTTGTCCCGTAATACCTGGCACTGCTGCCCACGTGATCCTGGAGTGCGTGGGTTTCACAACCGCCGCACAACGGGCAGAAATCCTCACAGAGTTGAGGTCGCTCCTAAAAGTCTGTGAACGCCCCAGGAGGCTTCTGCGCTTCTGGAAGGAGCTAGGATGGCTTGACTATCTATACCGATGCTATGTAAACGCATAACGGACCAAATTAGAGTCTAAATGCGGAGAAAAGAGCCCATCACCAATACCAATAATACTGACCTGGCACGGCGTCGAGCAGCGTGCGTGCCAGCTGCAGCAGGAAGGCGGGTGCCAGGTTGGAGCGCGTGCGGTCGACGCGCACGTCCACTTGCGCGGCGCGCGCGGGCGCCACGCGCACCACGCAGTCGATGAGCGGCGGCCGCCGCACGCTGATGCCGCCCGACGCGCGCGTCGCGCCGCCTTGGCATTGGAAGATCCTGACCGGGCGGTGTCAAATTGAGCTTACTGAATCGTGTAAACTGAACCGAAGATCTTAAAAACACTCCATCGATAAGGATACGGCGGACAAAAGCCTAAATTGAAATGTTACATTGGTGACTTTTTTTTCCAAAAAGCGTTTCAAATTCAATTTCAAAAATGGAAGAGATGTATGTTTTGCACCTAACCCAAATAAACTGGGATACAAGCATAGATGATAATTCGAGGACAAGAAAGCAGAAAATAACTAGGAACCTCAAGGAGTACAAAAGAACTTAATACGAATTATTAAAATATTTTTCTACTTATTAAAAACAAGACAATTACTTCTTGCAAAAAGCGTTTCGTATTAAATATAAAAAACGGAAACAACAGTACAAATTAAAGAGAAGTATGCTTTGCCCCTAACTCAAATAAACTGAAATACAGGCAGAGATGAAAGAAGGCAGACAAAAAGAAGGCAGAAAGTAACTATAGGAACCTCGAGGATTACAAAATCTACTTATTAAAAACAAGATAATTACTTCTTTATTACGATGGTGGGATCTGGTCTAATATCTTCAATGAGCAGGCTCTGCAAACTAGAGCGCAACTCGGTGCTGCCGTCGGAGTAATAATCCATATGTAATGTGGCTTCTCCAGCAGTTAGTTTGGCCAAGCCGTGGTTCAAATCACGGACGGGAGAACTGAGCACTTCGTCCATGTCAGAGAACAATTTTAGTTCTACGCCATCAAGGGTAAACCTGAAAATTAGACAAACGTCTCAGGATTCTGTTGGATACTTTGCGTTATATTTTCAGTAGATACGTGTAACGTTACCTCAAAACGCCTTCTTTTCTAATAGCTTCGCCTTGAGCTAAAAATGCTTGCAGCTTCTTTACTGATACATCGGCGGGTGCAGTTTCTACTGGAGAGCTGGGCACTATACTTCCTGTAATTATCAACAATATAATAAACTATTGAGAATATTTCTTAAGGTCAAGACAAGAATGACGTCAACGCAAGAACCATGTCAACACGTACCGATATAATGCCCTTCGCTTAAGTTGTCACTCCAAACCGCCAGCATAGTAGCCAAGTCTTTCTGGCCAACGTTCAGCAGAACACTGTCCAAGAGCACATCTGCTTCCAACCCTAAGAGCTCCCGGTTGGCGTTGCCGCTGACCAGTTGCTGATATCCGACGGCTCGCTTCATGTCGCAACGGGCTGATACAGGCTCTAAGATTGGCTCCTGGGAATTTGAAAAAAGATGTTTCAACCGAAAGGATTTCGTGATTCTGTTAATCCTTCACTATCCCTTAACCATTTATTAAGATCAGAATCTCTACATAGTATAAAACAAAGTCGCTTCTCGCTGTCTGTCCCCATGACCTTAGTTAGATCTTTAAAACTACGCAATGGATTTTGATGCGGTTTCTAGTGATTCAAGAGGAAGGTCTATGTATGATACAACAAATTGCACACTACACCGAAGCGAAGTGAGGGCGGGTCGCTAGTGCCTAATACGTCTATTAAGAAATATTGTAGCCACAACTTAGACTTTGATTAAATCGGAAATGAAGACAGAGTATCAGAACATCTTCTAAGTTATAATATGGAACTAAAAAATCATCTGGATGAAGATACTTACTTGAACTTCAAGAGTCCCGGCGAGAGTCATTACGGCGCGTGACAGCGTGACATTAACCAACTTCACCAGGATATTGTCTATGACGGGACTCTGCCCTGGACTGCTCGCTTCCTGGCCCGTATTTACTAGCTTGAAGAAGTTCTCTATAGTCAGGTCACCTGGTACAAAAAGACGTATTTACATTAACAGTACCTACAGAATGATGTTATGAACATAGCAGGTTGAAAGTTCAATCAAAACTCACCCATATTTAGTACCAATAAATTAGGAGATGAGGGTTTTTGAGGCAGTAACAAAACAGGAGCATGGATCTGTAAAAAATATTTTAATGGTAAACACAACTAGTTTGATGTCTCGAAACTTTTATCATCATCATTCTTAAGGCAAGTTGTTTTTTTTTGTTAAACCTTACAATAAGGATCATGCTAATAATAACAGTAAAATTAAGACAAATGAAGTATGCTCATTCCTCGGTTTTTAAGGCTTCATAATCTTACTTCTATCACCAGATTGAGCCTGGCGGAGCAAGACCGGAGACCCTCCGCGTGTTTGTGCGCGGTGCGCTCGGCCACTGCAGCCGCGTCGCCCGCCGCGGTACTCGGTATCAGCGGCTCTAGGAATTGCTGCGGAAAATGATACTTTTGAATCCGACCATTTTTTTAAATGCTCAACGGGATAGTGCTTGGCCTTCACCTCACCTGATGTTAAGTGACGATAAGGCCGAAGATAGAAGCACACTACAACCGGAATCCTCACCACTGAGGAACTGGATATCTTACCTTTAACTGCCGGAGCACAACAATTTTTTTAGTTGTTTTTATGGCGTCAGACTTATAGGTGGTGAGTGGTAAGATGGTTGGTAGCTAGCCAGGCGGACTTGAAATAAGTCCTACCACCAACCAAACCGAGTACAAACTGTACCTCCCCTGGGAATCGAATTCGGGACCCCTGCGTCTTACACGGGTGGGCGAATTACTAGACCACAGAGGCGGATAAAACTTCTACGCTACTTGCTGATAAGTAGATAAATATATATGTGAAGCACCGCTACTGTAACAGACTATCGCAATAGCTAAAATTTACAATTTATTGACATGCATCAGCACATGATACGGGTTTTGTGCTTACTTTCAGAAAATGTCTGATGAGCTCGAATACGCAAGCTTTCGTGACAATTTTATGTATGATTAACAACTTTTGAAAAAGTGGCATTCCACGAACGGACCTCCTAAGGAGATGGAGAGTTGGAGACACTAAATAACAATAGTGTACAATACTATAATAGAGTTTTCGAAGGCAGTCAAATCACTCAATCGCACCTGAAGATGATGCAGTATACAGTAGAAGAGCACGACGTGAAGTCTTCCAACATATATGCGCAGTTCCCCATGAGCTTTGAGTTGCTTCTCATCGCCATAGTACCGTGGAGCGGCACGCACGTACTTAATTTCCAATACTTTATCCTCGTCTGGCCATACAAGCTATAACAAAAGAAAATAAAGTCATACATTATTCTGAAACTAAGTTGCCAAAGAACTTGTGTTAAGGAAGGCATAAAACAACGATATAACAAGACCGAAGGTAAAAAAAATATGAAAGTGCTTGTTACAGAAGAACTAGGCATTGATAGATGTGGTTACGTTACAAAACCTTACGATGAGCTACAATCAAATGCAGCGGTCAATACACCATAAAGTGACACAGGTCACAGCCTAAAACGGACTGACAATAATGGAATAGAATACCTTTGGATACAGAGTAGCGTCAGACATATCGTCGATATGCAAGGAGCTGAGGTAGAGTCGGAAGATGCAACGGTCGTTGGCGCGGAACACGCAGTCGCTCTCCAAACCGGACAGCCGCAACTCTAGCAGAGCGCAGTCCAGGTGGCACAACTTCAGAGATATTGATGAGGCCCTGAACACAAAACATAAAATGACAACAAATTGTTACAAAAATCCTAAATTTTGAAAAATGGAAAGATCATTTAATTTAAACCGAATGACAAAAATAAAGTGTCTAATGGTGAAAATGTTTAAAATGTTGACATTTACCGCTTAGAAAATGTGTTAATAAAAACGTTAGGTCTTGAAAACAAAGCTTTACCTACTGGTCAATGCGGTTGTAGTTAGTATCTAGTTGTACCTGACTGAGTAACTGAATTTAGTTGCTCCAGATGGCACGGGTGGGTCTGCTTCGGGCTTCATCAAGTAGTTCCACAAGGAGGTTGTCTTGGGCACCACTATCTTCTTTAGGTTCAGAGAGTGGCGATTTTGAATTCTGAAAAAAATATTTAGTGAGTGATGCAGCTAAATTAAGCTAGTGCCTTCTAAACATGATCTTGTGCTGAAAACTGCCTTGTACGAACTTGCCCAGAGCATTCACTTAGAAAAAAAAATACATTTATACAGGGTCATTTTGTATCCACCATCCAAATTTTGAGGATGTGTTCAGTCCATGAAACTGGACAACTTTCTCTGAACACCGGGCCAAATATGTAAAAAAAAACAACTTTCCAATTTCCATACAAATCAAAGAGATCACGTGATCAATTTAGTATGGGATGACAAACATTTTGTGGCGAAATTTGACACATGTTTCTTGGAGAAAGTTGTTTAGTTTCATGGACACATCCTTGAAATTTGGATAGTAAGTTTAGAATGACCCTGTTTTGTTTTTGAGCCTAAACCAGCTTTGTGGACATTTTAGTTATCAAATATGTTAACTAACTTGACTGGCATATCGGATGCAACACTCACTTGTCGGCGACGTACTGCAGATACTTGATGAGAGTGTTGAGCGCAAGCGCGTGCAGCAGCAGCGACACGGGGCCCGTGTCCAGCACCAGCGACTGCTCCACGCTGTGGAAGTGCGACCGGAACTCGGGGCAGTCGGCGCGGACCTGGGGGGCAAAATGCAAAATATTGTTTACAGTCAACATCACGCTGGGCTTCCACGACAGGTTAATCAATTTTACACTTAAAAATGCTATACCATATGGTAAGGTTCAAAATAAATTGCAGATTTTGTTTGTTTTATTAATTCAACTGAACATTCGTAAATGTGCAGTTGTAGATATTATATCCAAAGAGTTATTAAAATTAGGTAGGTACTTACATACTTTGGAAAGTTTTGCAGATTTGCTAAAGAATAAACATAAAACTTTTGAAACTAGTACTTTTGATAGAATGTGTTTTTTGAAAGATCTCTATAATATTGGTAGATTGGTATTTGGGAATAAGGATTGGTGGAGTAAGATTGGAATAAGGAAGTTGCAGCGCCGGCCCATACCGCATCAGCGCCACGTCCACGCACACTTTGCTCACGCTCAGCATGTATGACGTTGACGATGCACAATTATTCTTACCTTCCTGTATAGCAAGTTGAACAACTCCCCGGAGCTGGTGAGCAGCTCTAGATACTGCCTAGTAGCAGCGTGATGTTGCTTGTCCGTGAGCAGCGCGCGGCCCAATGCCAGCTGCAGCGCCGGCCCGTACCGCATCAGAGCCACGTCCAAGCACACTTTGTTTACGCTCAGCATGTATGACGATGCACAATTCTTACCTTCCTGTATAGCAAGTTGAACAACTCCCCAGAGCTGGTGAGCAGCTCTAGATACTGCCCAGTGGCAGCGTGATGTTGCTTGTCCGTGAGCAGCGCGCGGCCCACGGCGAGCTGCAGCGCCGGCCCGTACCGCATCAGCGCCACGTCCACGCACACTTTGCTCACGCTCAGCATTATGTACGGACGGTCCGTTTGGTCCGTCGAACGGGACATGTTGATCACTATCTCGCCTGGTCAAGGAAATGGAAATTGTTGAAGTTCCCTTCGTCATTGTATTGTAACCGACTCTCATAAATGATGATAAACGCAAACAGTTCCTGTGTATCATAATAATTTGTGACATAACTTGTCATTGGCAGTTTATTCGACTTTATTTAAGACACGACAGCATTTTTCAACACAGAGAGAACTTAATAAGGTACCTACTAACTAACATCACTGTAACTATTTACTAACCTCAACCAGATGCAAAATTAATTTAAAATACTTAAAGGATCTAGCTAGCTCATTGTACCAACATACTGTTCTACGTAGACGGTATTATCCGGTCCGCTTTCGCGGGCCGGATGGTTGGTACTCGCTGGCCGGAGCTGGCCCGCGGGCCGTAGTTTGGAGACCCCTGATTCTCACCAATGATAAATCTCAACAACACGTTGATGGTGTTGCTGGGCGAGACATTGTCATCAAATCCGGGAAGGTCCACAGATCTCGCGTACACTTCCATATCCTCGTCGCTGTGCTCCGACGATACGAACGCTGGCGTCGTCTCTTGGAAGCCGAGGCGGGCGCCAGCTTTGTCAAATGTCGATTCAGCAGCCCTTGGGAAAGAAAAATATTTAACATTAATACAGTACTCTCTTTTCGAAATACCCTTTTCTAACATACAAAGTTTCAAGAGTTTTTAGACTATTGATAAACATTTACACTACCTACTCACCTATGCCGACTTAAATAAGCGCTGACAATTTTCTGCCTCAAATTTACCAGCTCCGTATACCCCGGGTCTGCGTTTACCATATCCTGTTGGAACAGTTCCATCAACTCTGGATCCTCAGCGTCTTCTACGTAATCTCCCGAGTCCATGAATGAGACGGGAACTGTGTTTGGCACCGGGATAGGCAAGTTGTCGCAGAAATCTAGGAGAAGGCTGATGATCCGGTCCGAGAGATTTAGTTTTAAGCTGGATAGTGATATATTCAGTTTGTATCTGGAAACAGCAAGTAGCGAATTTTACAAGGATTTATTGAAACAATTCTATCAATTTCTGAAAAATATGTCTTCTCATTGTTCTCCGGTTACCTTGGCAGTAATTTATAGTCCTTTTTGATGCTGTTTGAGAAGACCACTTGCGCCTTGATCTTCGGGATAAGATGCAATTCTGAGTCTGCGTTCTTACGCTGGTCTCGCCATGGCTCATCCCAATCGCAGAATAAAACCTAAGAAATAAGTTATCTTTATAAAATCTGCTACATTCAGGACTTAAAGATTTAGTTAAACTTCAGTTCAGATAGACAAGATATCGGATACATTTAAAAACAAGGTTAATAAAATGAGGTACCTGAAGATTGCACTCAGCGTGTAATCTGTCATACAAGCGCTCTTCCAGCTCCATGCAAGTCGCATCTTCTAAAGTTAAGTTTGACGGCTGCAAATCTGATTTTACTACGATGCGACTGATGTCCAAGACCATCACGCGCCCTGACCTGAAATGTCCAAAGAAATTAAAAAAATGTCAAAACAGCTAAGTTGGGTCTAGTTATTCGCAGATTACCATAACGAAGTAGATCCGAAATACCAGTGATAAAATACAATTTTTGTTTTAAATTAATCTAGATATGAGAAGTGAATTGAATCAGTTTCATGAAACAATGTAGAGAGGAAACGACTATTTGAGCTCAATCAATTATTATAAATTCTTCTAGAACGTGCTCTAGATTATAGGAATACCGTAAAATCCTCTAAGTACCTACTTCAAAATCAAAACTAGACATGTTGTCTCCTCGGTTGAGAAGAATATGATATGCACGCATTCATGTGCCTGCACAACGATACAAGGTCCCTGATGTCCAAATTGACTTGGAACAGCTTGCGGCGGCTGACGGCGCGCGCGCCCCTGCAGCTTCTCCGACAACACTCCTCAGCGGGAATCGAATGCGTTTGGATCATCTCAGCTAAGCAGAATATGATGACTTACTTATGCACGCATCCATGCTCAGGGATGACGATGCAACGCCCCTTAATGTCTACGTTGACCTGATGGAACAGCTTGCGGCTGCTGACGGCGTACGCGAGCACGGCGCGCGTCCCTGCAGCTCCTCCGACAACAATCCTCAGCTGACATCGAGTGAGTTTGGATTATCTCAGCTAAGCAGAATATGATGACTCACTTATGCACGCATCCATGCTCAGGGACGACGATGCAAGGCCCTTTGATGTCCACATTGACCTGGAACAGCTTGCGGCGGCTGACGGCGTACGCGAGCACGGCGCGGCTGACACGCGCGGTTCGCCCCGCGGCCGCCTGCAGCTCCTCCGACAACTCTTCAGCGGACATCGAGTGGGTTTGGAAGAAGTTTATCAGCTCCGTGAATGCGTGCTGGTGTGGGAAAATTAACATCATTTAACAGGTCATGGTTTTCTTTTCGAAATCAACTATAATTCTAAGGAATTTTCCTAATGTAAAAAATTTAGATAATTCTAGAACATGATATCTAAGTAATCATGATTAAATAATCTACGTAACTAAATTGTGAAAACAAGTTAGGTAATTGATAAAGACAAGTAATAAAGATATTTTAAAATTGCGACGATTCTACATATTATAAACATTTTGCGTTTCAGACCTTATTTAAGCCGTATTAGAACAAAGACTCCACATCTTTTCAGTTAGGTACTTAAAAGGCAGATGTTAAGTTACTTTAGAAGAGGTAAAATCAATAAAAGCTAGCTCATTTCTTGCATTGTACAGACAAGCTGTGCTTTTACCTCGAGGTAGAGCATTTCCACCGGCTCCATGAGCACACACAGCCCGTAGTCCGCCTCCACAGTGCTGCTCGGGTTCCTCTCGAAGTCCACGGCCAGTATGTTGGCGCTCGTCGGCGCTAGACCTCGCTCCGCACTTAGCAGGGGAACTAGCTCGCCGTCGGATGTGGCGCCCTCTATCACGATACTTTCCGCTCTTGCTGATAACTGAAAATAGTTGATTCTATTTATTCTGGTTCTCATAAAAAAGCTGTCGAATGTAGGTAAGCTTATAGGCGACCGAAAATCTTCATATAAGCCAAACGCAAGCGGTCGCAATTTCTTTCGGTGGTGGATGGACCTCTCAATTTTTTTGGGCACATTTAGATGCTTTATATAGGTACTATATTAAATCTAAATTACCTTATATGCCTTTGCTGAAGGTCTAGTTTCCAAAGAAGCAAGGAATTGAGTCAAAGTGACAACCAGAACTTCTTTACTTCGATTCATTAGCGTCAGCGAACAGTTGGCCAATGTGAGATTCAGTTTGTGTTCTGTAAAATAATTAAACTTGTTTGATTACTGAAGAACCTACGAATGTTTTTTTACGATAGCCAGGTATTTCCGAACTACACCAGGACCACACGGTGCGTGATATCACGGTCCCGTGAGTCCTGTGTGTTAGAGCAGGAAGCAGTAGGGGGTTTAGTGGGCAGGGCCCCGGCGAGTCTCACATACCTTCGGGATGCATACAAAGTATTTCCGAACTACCTAAGAATAACAGAACTCACCAATATACTGTTTAGATTTGTCCGGTTTCTTCTCGCCCTCCACGAATCCAATCAGCTCGCAGACCTTCTTCTTCTCCGGACTCGACAGATGGCTCCATAGGCTCTTGCATCGCTCGCTTTTGACGCATAACTCCACATGGATCTTCTCATCCGATTCACTCTCCGAATCCGAGCTGGTTGGCTTCCACCAGTCGAATTCACTTTCTACCACTTCAATTCTCTCTGGTTCTTGAGATAGCAGCTATAAAAATTTTACTTAGAATGTGTACTACATCTTTTTAAAGAAAAAATAATTCCTATCAAATCAGCTATGCCTAACCAACGAGTTGTGCGAAATGAAATTTAACTTCTGAAATAATAAACGTACTAGCAAAAAAGCGACACTCACCTCGAACTTTGCTTGCTCCCTGGCAATAACTACTGATATGATCGGCAAGCTGTCTTCACACTTCTGCAAGTCCAACTTCAGCTCCGTATCATTGGGACTCCTGAGAGTGCTCTTATATATTTTCTTGTAGACCTCGTAGTTCTCTCTGTGCTTCTTGACTGCCGCCCATGTGTAAGGCCTCACTCTTTGCTCCACGACCACGTTGTAGGCATAGCGCCACCATTTCTTGACGTCTTTAGAAGGGGGCACTCCAGGATGGAGGTGGCGATATTTCCTGGAATTTTCCAAAAAGGTTAATGAATCTGAAGAAAAATAGAAGTTAGACAACTTGATCGCGTGTAGAAAATATTACCTAAACCAAGTCGAATCCCTTAAACGAAGGGAAATTGATCGTTACTGTTAACTTCTTTAATGCAAACACACTCAAAGTAAAACAGTCTCACCTATTAAGTTTGATCCTAGTAAACGACGCCAGCAGGTTGTCAATGGACAGGTACTGCCTCCTGGACAGCTGCAGCGCGCTGTCTTGCAGCATTGCGTCTAGTAGAAGACGTGGCACTCGAGCCTCGCCAGAGCGGTTTATGAGGACCTTCACTTTGCAAGTCACTGGCTTCAATACTGAAAGCATGTAATCAATTTTATTCAGGATGCATAATTAATTTTATGTGACGTTTGTTTAATATTAACAAGTATCCAATATGTTTCATCAAGAAAACAATGTGTGCCATCCGAATTTCTTATTAGACCGCACTACAAATTCCAAAACAGTAAAATAAAATATACTATCCTTCCAAAGAACAATAAATCATTCGAATTTTGGTCCTTAGGACTATTATGAATTAATTACTTTTGGCGCGGGTAAACTTACAAAATTCAAAGTCCTCATGGTGCATCGAGAACTTGTCGAGCCCCGTCAGCATGTAATGCTTCCAGTTGTAATACTGTATGGGCGTGATGTGCGCCGTCTCGTTGTCGTCCAGAGCTGTTGCTGTAGGGTTCCAGTAGAACGACAGGGATTCTATGCGCATCATCTGGTACACTGTAGACGCGTTTGGTGGAGTCACGCATGGCTTCCATTTACTAAAAAAAAATTAAAAAATATATTTCCGATTTCTAAACCACAAAATATAAGAGAAGATTACGAGACAATCATACCTATTAGTAGTTTCAATCGAAAGACTTTGCAGACAAAGACCGCATGCCAACGGCCCGTCTTTAGAACTAATGGAATCCTCATATCTGATATGAACATTCCTGACATAAATCTGAAGATTATCGACAATAGCCGTAAACAAATTCTCGAAGAAATTTTGTGGTCCTTTCAATATTTCACTCTCAGCTTCCAAGTCTTGTAAAATTTTCCTTTTGGCAGCTCTCATTAGTCTTTTCTCTCTCTCGGGGTCGAAGTAGCTATTGGAGATGGCTGGTCCTACTAGGATTAGGACGTCTTCGATGTTAACTACTACGGGCTGCGTGTATAGCCCAGACCATGGTATCTGCAGGTTGATGCGTCCGATGGTACCGATTTTCACATCGATTGGCAAGTCTAATTCGTACTGTAATACAGAAAATTTGACTTATATCATATGGTGGTTTAGCTACCTACTTAGCGATGGCGAAGGGTCCATACAAGCAGATTCCCTCAGCTAGGCGATTGCGTAAAGTAAATCGTATTCATTTGACAGTTCATATAGTATCATAATATATGTCATCCCATACAAATTGCAGCCGATGGAATACGATGTGAACTGTCAAATGAATACGATTACCTTACGCAATTCCACCCCTGATCTAAGTATATATAGGTCTTTGCCGATTCCCATCAGCTTACCTTTTAGAAATAGCACTCCACCGATCCACTATGCAGATCATAACATTTTTGTAGAATGGCTTAGGTATACCATCGCCATAATTTCACTTCTCGTCATCGAAGACAAGTAGTCCAAATTTCGGTTTTAGTTTTAGTTTCAGTAACGCGCAAATAATACATCTTCCAATTAGCTTGGCCCAATAATATGTCGTAAAAATTGCTGCGACTTCTAATTTCCCTTACCAATGCTTCAGGCTTTAGCTTGAGGTCTGTGAGGTTAACGTTCCCGGAGAAGATGCCCACGTTGAGATTCTCCGTGTCCAGGTCCTGGACGTACTTGCCCAGGAGCCGGTTGAGAATGCCTGCGACTGCGCCCTCAAACATGGTCGCTGCGGTGATGGGATGCTAGGCTGAGGGCAATTTTGTCGAAAGTATTGTATCGGGCGATGACACGACAAAACGGCTTTTCCTTAACGAGTGTAGTTTATTACTATCGAGATACAATTTTGTATTTTTACTTAGTTACATCCATCTTCGAGACTTGCCTAACCTAGTACTCTTATGCATAGAGGTTGTGCATAATTTTAGAATTAAACTTTTAAGCTATTCATCAGATTGAATCAGAAAACAAAATAGAATACTTACGGGTAATGAGTTAATTTAAATCATAAACCTTATAGCCAATTACTGGAGAGATCCGTTAGGTTAGGTGATGTTCTTAGGTACGTCGATTTTAAAAAAGGCAAACCTAAAGAAAAGTCCTACTGACCTACAATACTTATAAGTTATTTGCGGTTGGCGGGAAATCCCCCTAAATATCCACGTCATAATATCCGTTTTTCACCTGCCCATTGTTATCGAATTAATTTTGCAAATTGTCCGTAATCAAAATTAAACAACCAACCTTTTCAATAGCTATGATATGGGCCTACTCCGAAAGAAATTCAATCACACACAATTACAACTTTATGATAACCAAAGAAAGGAAATAACAATTAAAAATTCATTTTAATTCCTAAATAAAATAATCCAAAAAAATCCTAGACCTATCTACGATTTCATAGCTACCTGGGTGGTAGGTAGGTAGGTACCTAGCACATTATAATTTATCAATCGGCATTTTGTAAACACAAACAAACACAATCCGTCGTCATTTTGTTCAAAACAACCCTAAAACAATTTTTACAACACAATTTACTTCGTAAACGCGATTACAAACAATGTTTGTCGATAAGCTAGCTACACTCGAGTGACGGATATTTAATATATCTTTATCACAGCTCGCCATCATCGGTGATAACAGCACGAGTCGATTTATCTATAGGTACAACTTACTACATAGTAAGCGGAAACAAGCTAATTTGTGTAGGGAGAAAACGTCGATGAGAGTTAGATAAAAAAAATACTTTTCTACAGCCAAATATGATCGGATTGGCTGCTGGATTAGGTACACTGACTGCCTTTCTATAGCCAAGTTAGAATAGTGGTAACTTGTGACAAGAGAAGTAATTAATTAAGATTTGAATTCGAAACTGGGAAATTTCGTGATCCTGCCACCCTAAAAATCTTCGCTATCGCTTGTCTTGCAAAAGATATGGATTTGACGTATTCAAAATTGAGTTTTTTGTTAACGAAATAAGACCCCTAAATAAATAGACTATTAACAAACGCGATTGAATATTAACTATTTTCTCGTTGCAGCCGACTACGAAGAAAATAAAAATCTCGTAGCCATCTACGATAATAAATTAAACTTTCGTAGCCGACTACGAAAAAATTTGAACTTTCGTGACTGTCTACGAAAATTACTAAATTGACATTCTTATGATCCTAGGTACCTTGTAAATAATTAATTTACTAAATTAAAAGGAAATTTAAACAAGCATCCTCTGCAGTTATTCAACTTAGAACAGTAAATAATACTTAAGAAGTTAATTGAAGAAATTCGTATGCAGCAGACGAAGTTAAAAGAAATTGTTTGAAGCTAAAGGTTGAAGGAAAGCTCAGCAGCCATCAAAATGCTAATTCAGCTCGGAAGTGAATTAACTAACCAAGATGGCAGTCGACCGAGCTAGAAATTATGACGTGATTAATCTTACATTTCAATTTGATGCAAACGCAGTGACTGGGACTTTTTTATTGTACAATAATACACAAAGTATATGGTACAAGGGCGGACTTAATGCTAAAAGCATTCTCTACCAGTCAACCGATGACATTCATGAATGCGTTACAAACAAAAGAATTCAACGAAAACTTAACAAATTATTAAATATAGGAACCTACTTCCTAATACTTAACCTTCACTGTCAAGAAAATGCAAAATAATTGTAATTTTTATAAAGAAAGTCGAAGAGCATTCAAAAGTTAGGAAACTTTGTTGCCATTGGATTCTTCATGAACTCACCATAGGAAAAACGGGTTTTCGTATTGATTGATGTAAAAAAATATGTTGTTGTACTTTAACAACATATTTTTAAGATAGAAGATAAAACATGGATATATTGTTCCGTAATCAGAAAGATACTTATAACAACAGTCTTTTAATATGGATGTTCAAAGTCGACAGTAAAGCGACTAAATTAAACTGACGAGAATCGTGGGCAAGAATTTGACTGCTTTATTTTACTCTCAGACGGGTCCTACTGAAATAACCTAAATGAGGAGCAAAACAGATGCTTAGTAGATCACTACCATTTGCTTTCGAAAAACGATCAAGAAATGACATCCTATTGCATGATTACAATTTTTCAGCGCACACCGCGATGAGGACAAAGTCATTTTCGGCTCTGAAAAGTTGGATGAGTCAAGTTTAGACATTACATCTTGCGACTTCTTTATTATCCTAGAAATTAAAGATACAATGAGAAATTTCACATTTATGAGGCCAGAGGAAGCCGTGAAAGCGTGTAAAACATGACCTTAGACAAAATAAGGTTTATACGTTAAAAAAATATTTTAAACTAATTCGTTTTTATACTGTGTGTGACACGCAATAAATATATAAGTTTACATAATGTAGGTTATGAGTTACGCAAAACTTTCAGAGTTCTACCCTGCTTTCCGTTCAGTTAGGTAATAATGGAATGATATAAACAAACAAATTAATGTAAGTCAATACTCAATACTCAATTCTTTATTTGCAACCATAATGTTACAGAGGATGGTACATTTTTATAATTAAGAGCATTATGGACCCTGTCGGGCACGCAAAAGTGTAATAAGAGAGAGTAAACGCAGCTACATAATTATACAAAATTAAATCAAATTAACAAAATAAAGTTGTGTAGATTATAATGTTAGACAAGACGTTTTGAATTATTATTGTATGTATTTATTAATTATTTGCTGGTGTTATCAGTCAAATATTCATTTATGCTATAATAACATTTAGATAGTAAATATTTTTTCAATATGTTAATGAATATGGGGTATTTATTTTCGTTTATTATTGATTCTGGCAATTTATTATATATTTTTATTGAAGAGTGAAATGTACTTTTAGATGTTAGTTTAAGCCTGGAACTGGGAAGTCGATCTAAGTCTGACTGTAAAATTGTTAAACGGATTCATACTTTTGCAAGTCTCTTGGAAACGTTGATTTTAAGAAAGCTAATTAAAGTGCACCTTTCTTAAAAAAATCCATTAAGTATAAGGTTCTTTTCTCCAAAAGTATTTTTATTTAGGTAGTAAAAAAGCTTGATTATGTTAAACAAACAAAACTTTCAAGTGTCGTAACCTGATCTTCTGTTTAAAACCCAACATACAATATCTACTGAGAAAATTATAGAAGGTCGATATTCGGCGGGCTGTATCCTACAAGGTATCTCTATTTACTACGAAAAAGGACACTGAATTTACAGTAGGTACCTGCCTCTCCTTCCTTCAGCCAAAAGCAGGTTAACACATAAATTTACATCAGATCTCAAATACAACGTATGTGCTTGTTGAAAGCATAATTGAATGTTATTACCGTACAAAAACAGATCGACCTATCGGTTACCCGTCTAGCGTAATAGTGACAAATAGCTCAATTAAATGTCGGACTCGTCAGTGCCATCAATTCCTCAATTAAGAGTTGCCCTCGATATTTTCTCAACCAAAATCATCGCAGCGAAGAAAGGTCACCAAGCAAGCGCGATGCCTCAAACAATTGATTGATAATTCCATTCCATCTACTCTCATCTGTGATCTAAAAATAGAACATATTCAAGGGCGGCTAGTCCTCGAAATGAAGGACAAATTATAGAAAATCACTTACATGACATTTCATGCACATAACTTACCCGAATTTTCCACTCAAAATATATCTAAGAAAATTCCGTCGAAAATTAACAGAAAAAAATAATAAAACCTTAACAACTTCGAGTGCGTCAAAGTTAGTAAATGCAACAAAAGACCATCGCAACAAGCACTTTTTATTTTTATTTTTTTTCTAAGGTGTAACTAAAATAAGAAATGAGGTGTTTTACCTAATATTCACATGTTTTTCCAGCCAGTGCACTAGGGTTTTCCAAAGTTTGGTGTGTGTAATGACGTCAAAGGTGCCAGGGATATTACTGAATGTTTTTGACAGGTGTCAGAGATTACCCAGGGCGCATGCTCTTGGTTTAAGCATGCGCTGTGATGAGGAGGAACATTGAAAATCATTTTGTGGGAAAACCGTGGGAGGAAATCGGGCGTTCGATAAACGCGCGGATGTGACGTGTAACCAAGGAAATGTTGATGTCATCTTTTTCCTGTTCCGAGAAAATAAGATGGAACTCTTTATTTTCACTACGTATTGCTTTTTTCTGAAAAAGCGTGTGAAATATAATGTATAAAGGTGCTGATCCTATTTGAAAATAATAAAATTGAACCAACAAATATATAAGTCATTTATTAATTAAAAACAGAGAGCAGATCACATGATTTTCAAAAGTTATAATAAGTATTATGTAGATTTTAGATTATCGCAGATTTAGATCTAAAATACAACTTATTAAACCACAAAAAAAGTCCATTCTAAGTGATTTCGTAGCGTGTAGCAGATTTTTTATTATTTCATAGACTCAAAGTTGAGGTTTTTTGTTGTTGAAGTTTTTGAAGTTAAATAAATTCTGACCACGACAAATGTTTTAAGTTCATAAGTCAGTGGTTAATTTATTATGCAAATTTTAGCGTTCTATTCATAAGTCGAGCGTTACTTCCAGCGGGCACATTGGGTCAAGTTTATGGGGTCCTCGGTAGAGCGAGGCATGCGTTGCAGGCGCCCACGGGCACGGCGGGGGCGAAGCACTCGCTCGGGCACACGGGGCAGGCGGCGGAGTATTGCCGAGGGTACGCACACTTTTCAGTGCTCGTCCACTGGGATGGCTGCGCGCTCTGCGAACACATTAAGGTTTTTTTTTCATAATAGAAAGGCATGACAATTGATTATGCGAATTCGTGACTCCCCTCATTTTCCTCGCTCGCAACTCGCAACTCACGCATGCCGGAGATACGCAACATTTTGTTTGGATTATTATCCCCGCACAACGTTGAAACACAAAATAAATAAAAGAACGCCACATCTGATGGACAGGTATGCAGTTCTGTAAGGTAAGCTAGGTAAGTACCACAGTACTTACTTATATATGTACTGTGTAAGAACCTAGCTAGATTTTATTAGCTTAAGGGACCGTCTATCCAATACGAGCAGAAAACCCCTGTGATAGTTTTATAAAGCGCCGATAAGATAATTTCTACTACAAAACTAAATTGGATTGTTTTTACTTAGAAATTGGGCGAATCAAACATCGTAATGAAACACATGAAAACAATTGCTAATAATTGATTGATAGATACTGTTACGGAAGCTGTGTCGAAAGTCATCCTTTAAACAATACATAAATCACGTCGACCGGAAGAATCTCTTACACAGTAATGTAAGTACTTACGTATGTTATTCATTTTGATTTTCTACATACCTTTCGTTGCGCGGATGGGTCCTCTACTTCTCTCTCCAGACAGGCAGCAAGGGAGCGCCGCACTGACTAAACTAGATAACTTACCCTAATGAAGGATGTAAAGGTGCACCACATGACGTCATACGCGGGGCAGTTCAGGTACAGCCCCTTCGAGGGCAGGTCTCTCTCCAAACAAGCAATAATAACTTCGTGGACATCAAGGAAGCACCGCACTGACTGAACTAGAAAACTTACCCTAATGAAGGACGTGAAGGCGCACCACATGACGTCATACGCGGGGCAGTTCAAGTACAGCCCCTGAGAGGGCAGGTCCCTCTCCAAGCAGGCGGCCTGCACGTGTCGCACCGCCACCATCCACTCCGGGTGCTCTGCTCCGAACCGCTCATAATGTTCAGACACCTTCTTCTTGTCCACCTTTCCGTCCACCAGAAAACCAGACTCACGGAAAGTGCAAGTTACTCGTTCACACTAACGAAAACAACTTTATTTTTATTTATTTATTAATCCTTAAAAACGTACAATCGAATTAAGAACCTCTTCCTTTTTTTGAAGTTGGTTAAAAAGAAACACTTACGGGACCAGTGCTTCCTCCGCATTTACTGGTGACGTTCTCGCCAATTATCTTGGGCAATTTAACGCAATTATAAATCTGAAAAGAGAGCAGACTGTATTAGATATTGAAATGTATTATTTATCACTACACATAGGTGATGGATGAATGAAATAAAAGCGTCCTTATGTAGCTCCCTATGTATTCTGGTATTAAAAACATCTCAAGTGTTGAGCCTTTATTAATTCTTGATTTATTATCCCTCCCTACTTCAGCTCCCATAGTATGACCACCGTATAGCGTTTTATCGACACTCAACTGTAAAAATCCATAGTCTTTTTTGACAGTTAAATACTTATTTATATCATATCGCGGTTCGGTTGTAATTTTAGAGGGGCAGCATTTCAAAGTGTTCAACCATGTTCTTTACCAACCTGACTTGGCACTTCTCCACAGTAGACCTGTGGCGGAGCTGGAGGTGCGACTGGCGTGTCAGATCTGCATGCCTGCAATATATAACATCAATCTATTGAAGGTAGGTAATCTATCGATTTCAAATAGTAGACACAAGACGATGAAATATTGACGCATATAGACCGTACTTACATATAGTAATTAGATTATTGGTAGGTAGGTATTTGTATGAAAAGTCTTTTTTTTTACATATTTGACCCTATGTTTAATGGAGAAAGTTGTTCAGTTTCATGGACTGAACACAACCCTAAAATTTGGAGAGTGGTTACAAATACACTCTGTATAGAGCTGAAGAAAAGTATAACTTGTTCTGCAGTTGTTGCTTCAACTGCTGCGTACCTAACCCTATCAAGCAAGCAAGACTATCTACTCAGTAAATAACAGTTAAGTAAGTACTACCTACTTTAGGTAAGGTTAAAAAATACCTACTTACTCGCTGATAAAGGACTGTATCAGAATGTTATTTAGACTTATGATTACATCCACATGTAACAATATCTATCACACATCCAAGAATTTAATTTCCTTTTAAGTAAATAAGTATCATAATACAAAAATATGGGTGTCAATCCTAAATAAATTATTTTATTTCTCTAATTTTTTTGCTCTTACTTCTTTCGCTTTTTAAACAACGAGATAGGTAACCTAACCTAACCTACACCTAGATTTTTAAGGATGGAAAATTGATAAGGAGGACATCAATAAAATTAATTTGTTAACTCACTCACCACAACAACGCAAAGGCCGATCAAAACAGTTTCTTTAAACATTTTCGTACGGGTCCTCTCGTTTCCGTGTCTAGATGATACTGAGCAAACACATATCACATACAGATAGGCACGGGCACGGGTCGTACGCCCCGGCGCAGGTCAATTCCGATTAGTTCATCGGTACCTACATAACGTTAAAGAATCGTACGTCTCGATGTCTGTTCGTTTTGTTTTATTCTACCTGACTTATATTTATGAGACTTGCGTTACAAAATATTTCTCAAAGTGGGTTAGGTCGGTAGTCAAAAACTATTAAAACTTCTTGCGGGTGTCCTGATGAGCTATAGAAGGCAATGCAATATTATAGTATCATTGAGCTGATCTGATGATGGAGCCGGCCACAGGAACTCTGTAATAAAACCAAACAACCTAAAAGACAATTTTATTATTGATGATAAATTTTATTATTGATGATAAATCTTACAAAATGCACCCCACGTTTTTAGGTTTAAAACTCCTTAACAAAGGGTTATAAATCTTAACGGGAGAGATTATTTTATATCTTTTAGTCCGTTTTCAAAAAGTGTTTTTTTTATTTATTGATTTTGGTAAATTATTAAATCATTATCGTCAGCCGCACGTACGGTAACGCCTACTGTTGCTTTGCAGGACAGGCCATCCAATCCTCAGTTGTCAGTAAAAGAAGGGCCAAAAAATGTGTGTATAATTTGATCTTTAAACACACAATATTACCCAATATTTAAACAATACCTTTATATTTATTAACAGCCAACCAAGATCACGGGACATTACTATAGTCCACCAGAAGTTCGACACCAGTTCACCTTGACGAACAACGTTTACTTAAGTAAACTTTACTTTAATCGGTTAACCGATTTCAAAAGAAGGAGGAGATCCTCTATTCGACTGATTTTTTTATGTACGTTACTCGATATCTCCTCGAATTGTGAACCGATTTCCAAAATATTTTTTTCATTCGAAAGAATACGCTTGAGATGTTTCCATTTTTTTCTAATCGGTTCAGTAGTTTTCAAGTAGGTAAATAATCCTGAAAATACTATGATTTTGGATGAACTACCTTGATAATTTCGTTGTTTTTATAAACCTATTAATTTCGATGATTAATCTTCAAAAATCCTGAAAATCCAAAAAAAAAACAGCTTCAAAGTTTAATACTTACCTACCTCTAAAAAAGTAGGATAACATCTTTTTTTTTATTCTAAAAGCCCCACCCGACTTCATTAGACGTATTTAATTAAAATTTATATTGTTTTGAATATGATTTCTTGCTTTTTAGAGGTAAGAATTTAATTTTGAAGCTGTTTTTTTTTTCTTCAGGTCTTTTGAAAGAGGGTTTTCTTTTTTTTTAAGAAAAAATCGTGTAAAATATATGATCGATATCTAGGTGCCTGATCCTAATTAAAAAAAAACACTTCGTGATTTCCAAAAATTATACTTAGGTAATATAATTCTGTTTAGATCTACAATAGTGCTTAACTTATCAAACCACCGAAAAATTTACACTGCTTAAATGATGTTTCTTAGTCAACTCTAATCTAAGAAGTTAAAGTTGAAATTTTAAGAAAATAAATTCAGACAACGACCAAAAGTTTTAAGTTCACTGTGCAAATTTTAGCGTTTAAGTTCACTGTGCAAATTTTAGCGTTTAAGTTCACTGTGCAAATTTTAGCGTTCCATTCGAAAGTCAAGCGTTACAGGATCCAGTGAGCACATCAGCTCAAATTTATGGGGTCCTAGGTAGAGCGAGGCATGCGTTGCAGGCGCCCACGGGCACGGCGGGGGCGAAGCACTCGCTCGGGCACACGGGGCAGGCGGCGGAGTATTGCCGGGCGTACGCACACTTTTCAGTGCTCGTCCACTGGGATGGCTGCGCGTTCTGCGGACACATTAAGATTTTTATAATACAAAGCACGGACAAGACAACCGATAATGCGAATTCGAGACGTTTTCTCCCTCATTTTCCTCGCTCGCAACTCACGCAAGCCGGAGATACGCAACATTTTGTTTGGATTATTTTCCTCGCGCACCATTGATACACGCCGACCGAAACTTTATGTTATTTCTTTTTGATATTCTACATGCTTACCTTGCGATGCGCTGACAGATCTCTCTCCAGACAGGCAGCTAGGGAGAGTGCCGCTCTAGTCCAGTGACTAGATATAGGTACACAAATGTCCAGTTAACTTACCCTAGTGACCCGAAGGACGTGAAGGCACCCCACATGACCTAATACGCGGGGCAGATCAGAGGTTCAGGTGTACACTGTACAGCCCCCGTAAGGGCAGATCTCTTTGCAAACAGGCAACAATAACTTCGTGAGCAGCAAGGCAGTGACGCACTGATTGAACTAAATAACTTACCCTAATGAAGGACACCACATGATTTCATAATACGCGGCGCAGTTCAGATGCAGTACACTGTAGGTACAGCCCCTGTGAGGACAGATCTCTCTCCAAACAGGTAATAATAACATCGTGGGCAGCAAGGGAGTGTCGCACTCAACTGATTGATTTAGGTAACTTACCCTAATGAAGGCCGTGAAGGAGCACAACATGACGTCATACGCGGGGCAGTTCAGGTACACCCCTTGTGGGGGCAGGTCCCTCTCCAAGCAGGCGGCCTGCACGTGTCGCACCGCCACCATCCACTCCGGGTGCTCTGCTCCGAACCGCTTATAATGTTCAGACAACTTCTTCTTATCCACCTTTCCGTCCACAAGAAAACCAGACTCACGGAAAGTGCAAGTTACTCGTTCACACTAACAACAATACACATAGGTACTAGTAATATTACAATAGCGAAAAGATAACAAATAATAAACTAAAAAATATTCTAGGTACCTACCTAGTTACTCATAAGCATAATGTTCCAGACGGATGTAATCACGCCTCCCATTAGAGGTGACCTTGCTTGATGTCATACATCTAGACGGTAGATATGTAATCCAAATTTCTTCATCTAATCCAAATGTCCTTCAACGTCCCTGGAGGAAGGGCGCGAGTGCCATTCGAAGATGGAGTGCGCGGATTATATCCTTCTAGCCTCCCGATTGCGTCCAAATGCATTTAATTAAACCAAGAGCAGTTGCGCTGCGGCAAGCGGCGGCGGGTGCGCACGAAAATGCCTCTCACGGACCAGCGACGTGATCGCGAAATTTTACTTGAAATGATTGATATTTACAGAGATTTGCCTTGCTTATGGGATGGGATATTACATTAAAAATTCGTAAAAAGTTTCCTTGTTCATTCTTAGGAAGTTGTGAATATCATTCAAGCCTTTCGACGCATAGTGCCAGAAACGCAAATTACCGTACACGCTAACGACCATGTTTACAACAGCAAACTACCAGATGTGCAAACAACCAGATTTTTTTTCGCAAATGACCAGTATTTAATTTATACGCATAGTGCCAGAAACGCAAATTACCATAAAACTACCAGATATGCAAACGACCAGATTTTTTTTTCGCAAGTGACCAGAAACGCAAATAAAAAAAATACCATTCAAACCAGTGTTTGGTAATGCTTATTGACACTGGTAGATTTAGATTCATCATAGATTCAAACACCATTGAAACACGATTTTTACATTAACAATAGCAGACTTGACCCCCAGGGCGTATGGGTACCTACCTGGCCCTTCTTTTCCGAAGCTCCATTGGATGTCCCATTGACGGGACAACGGAAAAAATAATTTAACCGTGGTCCCATTGACGAATAGAGCAACCGAAAAAAGTTTTTACTCCATTATCGTTTTTCCATGGAACCATTAAATTGTAGAGATGTACCCACTTTGATTTTATCGTTGGTATATAAAAAAACTAGGTACCTATTCCACTTCAAAAGAACCTTTTGAGACTAGATTGATAAAACGCTTTACATGATTTATCGTATTTTTTATATTTTAATACCGTTATTGGTATATTTTTGCGTTTATTTTCCACATTTGTTCCTAAACTCTAAAAATATAGAAGTTAACCTTCTCTAGATTTATGTGACTTTGGTACTTTACCAACCTGTGTTACCAACTTATTTTTTTAATAAACTTAATTTTGTGACAACAACTGGTTCCATAGAAAAACGTTACTGGAGTAAAAACTGTTTTCGGTGGCTCCATTCGTCAATGGGACCACGGTTATTTTTTTTTCCGTTGTCCCGTCAATGGGACAGCCAATGGAGCTACGGAAAAGAAGGGTACCTGGTCAATTGCGAATTATTTCAGGTCATTTGCGTACCTGGTCGATTGCGAGTTTATTTCAGGTCGTTTGCGTACCTGGTCGTTTGCGAATTCTTTCAGGTCGTTTGCGTATCGGTGCATTTGCACGTCTGGTCAGTTGCGAATTTGAAATATGGTCGTTAGCGTGCACGGTAATTTGCGTTTCTGGCACTATGCGTCGAAAGGCATTCAAGTCCTTCGATCAGTTCAAGTCCAATAACTCCAATAAAGTTTGAATGGCTGAGGATTAATCGTTCTTTCAACCAGTGTTGCATCCACTTTCGTTTCTCTTTTGTTTTCTGTCGTCAATTAGAGACAAAAGCGCTAAAGAAACGCCCACCTTTTGAAATTTCGACACGTGATTTTGCTACGTGGTGAGCGCGATTCACAATGAAGGGCGAGCGTTTTAGCGCTTGGATGGAAACTTGTGTAGCCGCAACACAATACACGGATGGAAATCACGCTCCAATCAAGCTTCCACCAAGGTGACCTCTGATGGGAGGCATGATTGCATCCGTCTGGAACATGCTCGTACATTCGAAATAAGAACCTCCTTCGTATTTGAAGTCGGTTAAAAAACACTTACAGGACTGTTGCTTCCTCCGCATTTTTTGGTGACGTTGACGTTCTCGCCAATTATCTTGGGTTCTTTAACGCAATTATAAATCTGAAAAGAGAGCTGACTGTTAGATTTTTAAATAATATCATAACAACATAGGACCTAAGTTGTTGTGTGTGATATCCATCTATCCATCACCTATGATTAAAAAAATGAGTTTGAGCTTTTATTCATTCTTGTCCATCAGCCATTTTTGATGTCCCCACTGCTGGGGCACAGGCCTTCCTTATGGGTGGTAAGGAGGATGGGCCATAACCCACCACGCGGGCCCAATGCGGATTGGTGGGTGTTAACGACTGCAAATGCAGCCGGGACCAACGGCTTAACGTGCCTTTCGAAGCACGGAGGAGCTCGAGATAATAAATTTTTGGTCACCCATCCCATGACCGACCCTTGCGAACGTTGCTTAACTTCCGCAATCGCTGGGCCAGGCGCTAAACCACTGCGCCGCCGAGTAATGGTTGTTAATTATCCCTCCCTGATTCAGCCCCCATAGCACGACCATACACGATCGCGTTTCAGGGTTGTCATGTTGGAGCATTTCAATTTGAGATTTTATCATGTTATCAATACTAAGTGTCTATGGGTCGCTACCAGACAAACTGCGACTGTTTCCAAATAAAGCAAATGTTACTTACACGACTCACCACATAAGTACCTACTGACCTGAGACAATACAAAAAGTTCAGCCGGGGATCGACTCTGGGACCTCAAATATAACGACCACAGACCTATAATTAGAGGTCTGTGATAAAGAAACCCAGATGCAACCCAGTATTAAGCCGCTCGACCATGTTCTTGACCAACCTGACTTGGCACTTCTCCGCAGTACACTTGCGGCGGAGCTGGTGGTGCGACTGGCGTGTCAGATCTGCATGCCTGCAATATTAACATCAATCTATCAAAGGTACTTACTTAGTAGTAGGAAGAAAATTTTGCTAGAGCTCGTTGGAGTTATGAAGGGCAATAGGAAAATATATTTATTCTGGGGTTTTTCTTTGGGGGTCATTTCTTTCGCTTTTCAAACAACGAGAATTTTTATAAAATTGATAGGGAGGGCATCAATAAAAAATGTAAGGTAGGTTACTGACTCACCACTACAAGGCAAAGGCCGATCAAAACAGATTCTTTAAACATTTTCGTACGGGTCCTCTCGATTCTCTGTCTAGAGGATACTGAGCAAACACACCACATACAGATAGATAGGCACACAGGCACGGGTCGTGCGCCGGCGCAGGTCAATTCATCTGAACATAACGTTAAAAAGTCGTACGTCTCGATGTCTGCTCGTTTTTTTTTATTTGTTCGAATACCAAGCATCAGAATAAGTACTTAGGTGTTGCCGATCAGAGTAAAACTACTACTTATTTACACTTTGTTTGGTATCCATAGCCATAGTACACTTTTTTATTATTTAGGTATTATCGTCAGCCGCACGCACGCCTACTGTTGCTTTGCTGGGCTGGGCAGGACATCCCTTCCTCAGTGTGTCAATAAAAGAAGGCCAAAAATGTGTGTATAATTTGATCTTTGATGACGAACTCCTTCTTCAGGAAGCCGGAAAGCCGGAACTGGGCCTGGATCAGACCGGACGGTATCAGTCAGTTAAGAGATAGATTTTATCATGTCGACGAAAAAACAAATATTTAATGATGTCACTGTAATCAACTCCGTCAAGACGGGAAGCGATCACCGATTGGTAACGTGGCACATTTAATATCATCCTAGAGCTGGAAAGATCTTGACTGATAAAATCCATGCTCCGACGACCATTACGAGCCCATATTCAAACAAAACCCCGAAAGCTTTCAACTCGAACTCCAAAACCGCAATTGAGAACAGCATAGATGTGGACGATCTAAGCACATGGTGGTGGATACTGTCCGTACGGTAGGGTCCAAGTTCTTTAAAGACTGGTTTACATTATCTTAGGCTTTATATAGTAGAGTGCTTTAGTAGCGTGCGAGTAGATTCGAATGCGAGTGCTTTAGTCGTTTTAGTGCCTTTCCAGTGAGCGTTTACATGCTTCCAGTACAGTGTCATTTGACTAAAGCACTCTACTAAATACGCTACTAAAATGTCGATTTACATGCTTCAAGTGCGAGGAAAGTGTCGCGCGGGGGGTGAGCGGGCGGCGCGGGCGCGCAGGGGGTTCTACTCATCTACTGGAAAGCGATGATTCCAGTTGAAAGGCTACTAGAAGGTTACTCTCTTTAGTCATAAGACGACCATTTACATGTTTCAACTAAAGCTAAAGAAACTCTCCGACCACACACTCCTACTCATGTTTCGGAGATGTGAAATCAGGCTCCAGAGTTCATTGGATGCTCATCGTTATCGGCAGCTAAAAAGACAGATATATATCTAAATCTTTGACGAGGACCTTCACCAATTTAATACGAATCGTATAGGGACCATCGAGTGGAATAAAAGCTCCAAAGTGTTCGCGAGAGATCTATCTATTGGGCTTATCCAGATGACGAAGCTGAAAACTGACGACGGACACATCATCTAATCGAAACCTGAAATGCTGAGGGAGATCGAGAGTTTCTATGGGCAGTTATATTCCACGCAGACATCTGTTGAAAGCAATAGGCTAAAGACCCCAGAGCCAAGCTTACCCGACACTACTTATACCAAAGATATCCTGGACGTCAGCCTGTATGAGATTATAGTATGGCTCTCAAATGACTTACGGCAGTGAAACGTGGTCGCTAACTATGGGTCTCACTCATGCGGCTCAAGGTCACCCAGCGTGCAATGGAGCGAGTCATGCTCAGCGTTTCCCTGCGTGGTCGAATCAGAAATGAGGAGATCCGCAGGAGAACTACAGTAACCGACATTGCTCGAATGATTTCTCAGCTGAAGTAGCAGTGGGCTGGACACATAGCGAGGTTACCTAACCGATGGCTGATGGGGCGGAAAGGTTCTGGAATGGCAACCGCGCACCGGACGACGCTCCGAGGGTAGGCCCCCGACAAGGTGGACCGACGATCTGGTGAAGGTCGCGGGAAGCCGCTGGATGCGGGCAGAGCAGGACCGATCGTCGTTGATATTCTTGGGTGATGGCTATACCCAGCAGTGGGTGTCGTACGGCTGATATGATGATAATGACGATTAACTTTTTTGGGCCAACTTAGTATTTCTTAACAGCCAACCAAGATCACGGGGCATTACTAGTCCTCCAGAAGGTCGACACCGGTTCACCTTGATGAACCACGTTTACTGCATTATAACAAAATTAAGTCTAACGAACTCAATTGTTTAATGCCTAGGTACCACTACCTAATCTGTCGTTGTGATAACTGTTTTTCTTAAACCTGAAGTGCTTCTATAATATTAATGACTCCTCTATTCTCTGTGACTTCGTAAGTGTTATGCAGTGCAATAGTATCTTCATTTATTATTTTCATCATTATTATAAATTCAGAGAAGAATCAAAATGCAACTACCTACCTACTAAAAATGTCTATATAATAACAACGCCGAAACAATGAAGGTGGTCAAAAGCTCATTACTAAACTACTTAGTAGATATATTTTATTTAATATTTATTGCTTATTAAGCCCGGCCACATACAGACGGAATCCCGATTCCGAACGGAATTTCGATATTGTATGAAGATTCCGTACGAATAAATTCCGCGCATGTGTGTGGTAGGTCCATAGATTTGTGTGGATTAGCTTGCGTCCGGAATTACGTATGTACGGAATTCCGTCAATGGGCCACTTTAATAAGCAGCTAATGGCGGACTTAATGCTCTGCTCTTGTACCTAATGTGTGTCAAGGATAGAAATCAAATAGTAAACTACTGAATTAAAATAACTGTTCATACAGAGACTACTCATATCACTACATTTATAAAACAAAGTCTCTCACCGCGTCTGTCTGTCTGTTCGCAATAAACTCGTTAACTACTGAACGGATTTTCATGCAGTTTTCACCAATTGATAGAGTAATTCCTGAGGAAGGTTATAGGTGTATAATAAGTTGAGATTTTATGTAAATTGATAGAAATATGACGATATTTGTTAAAGAAGTCGGCAAAAATTAAGCCGTCTTGGAGCTTGCATCGAAAACGCTGCCTAAACCTTTCGAGCTATAACAAAATAATATACAGAGGAATTGTTTCTCTGTTATAGGTCTACAAAAAAGTCCGCGACGGCATATGTCTGGATAGCTTACTATAGCCATTTTAACTTTTTTTTAAATGGTCACAAATAATGTGGTAATTGGAAAGGTGTTCAGACGGAAACGGTATTAATCCTTATCAAATAAAATGCATTCGTTACCATAAGCGTTTCATGCACATAATTTTAGCTCTATACACTATATGGTTTAAATAAATATCTTAAGAGTTATCGCAAAAGTTTACGCGCGCGAAAATAAATTCAAAAGCGTTCCTCATACCGATGATAACGTGACTCGAACGGGACGGGTACAGACTTTTGGAGCGAAAATAAAGGAACCGAAGCGAAGCGAGGGCGGGTAGCTAGTATAGTATATATAGTAAAGGTTGTAAAAATAAAAAAAAATAAAAACAGTCAAAAAATATATTTAGTCTTTAAATCTATATGTATCACATACAGCTTTAACTTCTTAAGAGCATTTATGCGCTATACTAGCGCCGCCAATGGAAAAAAAAATCATAGTGCTAGCTTAAATAAAGACGAAATTGTGAATTGTGTTTTTCTAGTGTACTCTGTAAAAGATTTGTGGTACTTTTTATCGCTTAAACTATATTTTCTAGTCTGTCATTTATTTAGAGCAGTGTATCCGATAGTTTATGGTAACGTAAACAGTTAGCATCAACTCATGGTAGGGCCACAGGTCATAAAATATTGTTTAAACGATAAAAAGTACAACAAAGCTTATTCGGAGTACACTAGAAGAACACAATTCACAATTTTGTCTTTATTTAAGCATTACGATTTTTTTTCCATTGGCGGCGCTAGTGTAGCGCAGTAACCCTCTTAATCTTTCCTTAATCGAAAAAGTCTTTTTTCAACACTGGCAACGCTTCCTCATCTCTCATATTTGATGGCAGTTTATTATCAAAATGTGGGTACTTTGGATGCCACCAGTCGAAGACGACAATGTTGACAACAGTGTCTAGAATCACAGTGCATTCTGGCAGTATATCTCTAGAAACATTATGGCAACCAGTGTTAAAGCCTAGGTGCAGTCTGTGATGCCGGAAACCCTGGGACAGGACAACACTGACTGACGAGAGGGTCATACCCATCAGTGGAGGCACCTCATAGAAACTCTGACAAGTTACCTGAAAAAGGATAAAAATATTATTTCAGCTTATTGTATGTTCAAGTAGCTGGCAAACATCTTGAAATCAAGTGGGGTTTGCACAGAAGCAGAACGCGTATTTTGGGTGGGAGAGGGGTGTGTGCTATTGGTCGCTCACAAGTGCACATGCACGAACTTATGCCCACTTCGTCACAGAATACATAATAGTACAAGTCTTCGTCAGAGGGGTGGAATGTGAAAGCCCTTGGAGCTGAGCATTCCTGGCTGGAGTGATCTGGCCACACATCCTCCTCACGCAAAATAGGCGCAATAGACGTCGAGTTGCGGAAACCGCCTGCATCGACAAGAAGAAGAAGAGAAGTCTTGGTCAAAAGAGTGTCAAGATGTTGGCCAAAATCTGTACTCTGTGCAGTAGCACAGTGGGCTACCACAACAGGATAATCAATTTTAAACTTAAATAAGAAGACATTAAGCTTCAAAATTAATTGGTGAAAGTTGTATTCTGACCTGCAAGACCTGCGAGTTATCCTCTGGATTGGCATCGACTCTCCCTAGTTCCTCAATAAAATCAACTGCTCTATCAAATCTTTGCATCTGCCACTTCTTAAATTTAAAGAAAATTGACCAGTGCTGAGGGCCTTTACAGAACCACACATTGACACACCTTCGTTTCACAAGCAGGTGAGGCTTACTATCATGGGCCGCCTGTTGGGCAACTTTCTTTATAAATACATCATAAGTATGATATAAAGCCCTGATAACCCGTTGTCGGAGACCGTACACTTTAAAGCTGTTTTCCAACCGAAGTCTATCAGGCAAATTTGGATTATCTTCACAATGTCTTTGATACAGTAGCCTCCAAAACGATTCTCGTTTAGTGATTGCATATGTAGATTTATTTATACTAGCAAACCTCCCTACATCTTCTGGTTTTATGAACTTTGAAATCAAATACCAAACAATTTCTGGGTAAACAATGCCAGGCCTATCTTCAATGTTGTCTTCACTCTTGGAATGATTTCTCTTCTTCTTATAGACTATGCTCTTGGTGCCATCTTCGTTGATTTCCTCCACAAGGTCGTACTCCTCATCCTGAAGTTGGTCCCAAGACAGTTCAGGAGGAGGAGCGGTCTCTACTGACTTTTTTAATTTACCTACTGGCTTTGGAGCATTTGCACAATCATTAATAGTAAAATCTGGAAAAAATATTAGAGATTAAGACATTTAAAAACTTTAACTACTTTGGGGAACTTAGGCCCGTATTTATAAACCGCTCTCAGCGTTGAGAGCTATCTTGAGATCATACCTGAGATGCTGTTCCTATAAGAACATCTAAGATAGCTGAGTGGTTTATAAATTCGGGCCTTAAAAACTAAGTGTAACAGTAACAGGTAATATTATACACATAAGCAGTTACTCGACTCCGTTACCTTGATTGGAGATCTTTTTGTGAACTTTTTTCTTAGGCATTTAGTTTTGGAAGCAAAGACTGGAAGTTATTGTTTCATTGGCTATATTGCGAGTCCAGTTTGAGGTTAAAGATTGATGGTGTTTCGTCTTGACCTTACTTTATCGGTTAATCATATCAATGTTTATGATTTCTTGGAAACAGAATTATGTAATTTATTTACAATTTAGAATAAATGAACACTTATTATTTTTATTTTCCTGTTTGTTTGTTTGTCTCCACTCCACTCACGCAAACACACGCCACAGCCAGGGTTGCCAGATGCCTAACTGGTCAACTCGCCACTTTGCGATGAAAAGATAGCCCAAAGTAGCCCAATTTGAAAGAAAAAATAAAAAAAACGTTTAAAAGTGTCGTGCTACTGTTCTGTTACACTGGAATTACGATTATTTATATTATTATTTACCCCATTTTCACTTTTTGTTTGATTGTTTGTTCACTTACTCACCCACCCCGCGCGCATAGAAAGATTAGACTAGACAACGCATAGAGAAAACTATGTAAACTGATATCAATAAGTCGAAAAACGTGTCGCCCAACAGGCGATAAGTCGCCATTCCATAATTTTTAGTAGCCGCGACGGTCCCAAAGATAGCCCAATTGGCGATATGTCGCCCAATCTGTAGACCCTGGCCACAGCACAGGCCACAGACAGTAAAGGTGTTCATAACGGCTGTTTTCCAATATTATAGCTTTAAGCATTAATAATTTATTAGGCTTTTTTAAGAGCTATAATAAAGCTCTAACCTCAAACAACCGAATAACCTAGCGCAGGTTTGCCTCACATAATAAATGACGTAGTCTGTTCTATGGTTAAAGCTTTATTATAACTAATATATAATCACTCACTCGCGCAACGCATAACGCTCTCATAACATTTCATAACGATAAGTCCAAAGATTATAGAGGAATATAATATATTAAAGCTCTTTGGGAGCTTAAATATATCAGACGATAAACGTTATATTTATAAAGCCTTTATTTATAACGGCTATATGATATATTAACCACCACTAAGTCAGACAGTGAATCAGTGAGTGAAGTGAAGTGACATATCAAAGAGAATTATAATGACATGACAGTGACAGCCAGACCCAGAGTTGCCCATTATATAAAATTAATCTATCTATGGGTGCATTCTAACAGAATAATCGCCTCACGAGAACATTTTAACAATGGAAAGTAGAAATCAAATTAAACATTAAAGCAAATTAAGCTCGTTGTACCCATATACGTAACGGCTAAAACCCCGGATGCGACGGGCTCGGGACGGACATGGAACGTGTGGTCCTGACGGGGAGTTTAATGCATACGCTATACAACGTGCTAGTCGCGTAGTGATTATTTCCTCTGTGGTCGCGACAGCTAACGTGGTGTGGTAGTAACGTGCTAGTGTTGTCGTCTGCGATCTGGGACCTTACTATGAGCTCTTATAGCAGGGCTAATATTGAACTGCCTTACTTTTTTAACCGACTTCATCAAAAGGAGGAGGTTCTCAATTCGATTGAATACTTTTTTTATCGTTGTTCGCGCGTATCTTCTAATATTAAACTGCCTTACTTTTTTAACCGACTTCATCAAAAGGAGGAGGTTCTCAATTCGATTGTATACTTTTTTTATCGTTGTTCGCGCGTATCTTCGACATTTATGGACCGATTTTGATGTTTTTTTTTTTGTTCAATTGAGTTTTCTAGCGAGACTGAACCGATTTAAAAAAAAACTAAATGGAACCACCATTCATTATTTTTTCAAATCGGTTTAGTAGTTTTCAAGTAATCCTGAAAATACTATGATTTTACATCAACTGCCTTGACGACTTTGTGATTTATGAACCGAATTAGATGATTGCTTTTTAGAGGCAGGTTTTTTGAAGTCGGTTTTTTTGTTTTTTAAACAATTTTTCGTACTAAGACCTCAACGGTTTATATGAAAGCAGGCCTTAAGCAGTCCTGTTTAAGGCCTGCTTTTGAACTGAACGGTTTCTTATTTGCTGATGGTAAGCCCCCTGTGGCTGTGAGAGACGGACTTTACTCACTTGTTGAACAAATAACTATTTTTCGGCATGTTTTGGCTACAAAAGAGGGATGCTAATCAATGACGAAATAATCGATTATTTCAATGTATCTCCTGAAATAAAAATGATAGGGTTCTTCCTGAAGACTGGTAGCAGGTTGATGTTTATGTATGATCTCAGTTTAATTAATACAATAACAAACAAAAGAATAATAATTACCTAATACATTGATCGCTGGCTAACATCTGCCCAAAGAGAAACATTTTAGGGTTACATCTGATTCTGTCTGTCTACCTGAGTACTCTTTGTAGCTTAGTAAAAAAAAATCATTGACTGACACATACACTTTTATCAACACCATCTATCGAGCCTACAGTTTTTTGTCATTTTGAAAAGCCCTCATTTACCGGAGCCTTAATTACGTAAGTCTGTTGCTAACAATAAAATTCTCGATTGAAATCGATTGAAAGCCCAGTTGCATTGCTGCTTTAGTTAAGATAGTTGTCATTGTCACATTGATGTATGATCTCAGTTTAATTAATACAATAACAAACAAAAGAATAATAATATACCTAATACATAATATGATGATCGCTGGCTAACATCTGCCCAAAGAGAAACATTTTAGGGTTACATCTGTCTGTCTACCTACCTGAGTACTCTTCGAAGCTTAGTAAAAAAAATACATTGACTGACACATACACTTTTATCAACACCATCTATCGAGCCTACACAGTTTTTTGTCATTTTGAAAAGCCCTCATTTACTTGACCCTTGATTACGTAAGTCTGTTGCTAACAATTCTCGATCGAAACGCAGTTGCATTGCTGCTTTAGTTAAGATAGTTGTCATTGTCACATTGGTATTGTCTTACTAAAGCATCGATCTAACTGCGCTTTTTGTCAGAGTTGATTGCAACAAAGTATTTGTGTTGTGAAAGTGTTGATTGCACTTTTTTATTCGTCGGGGGGCACAGCGTATCGATGAGTAGACACTTCCTATTTTTATTGTGATGTGATGGCAACATTGTATCAAAAAAGTGACGTTCTAATTCAAGATGGCAGACATGCCGCTTGAGCCATGATAGTATGGAATCGTAGGAGTAAAAATTTTTAGGTGTGTCTTTCTTAGTATCGAACTAGAATGTCTCCCGAATTGTTGACTAAATTCTTATTCGAACAATTCGATCATGTGAAGCTACGTATTTGTGTGTCGTGCGTTAGATTTAGGTAACACTTGTGCCGGAACATATGTAATAAACGGTGATCGCAATTGTGTTGTTCGGTGTATCGTGTACGTTTGTATTCTGGTTTAGTGGTAAATTAAAATGTGGAATATGATGTGCGACGTGATGCCCACAATATCCGAGGACAGTATCAGCCAGAGGAGTTCACAGTTATCTGGTGAAGATGCGAACTTCGAACAGCTCATGGTATCGATGCTCGATGAACGTGATAAGCTGGTGGAGAGTTTGCGGGAGACGCAAGAGCGTCTCGGAGACTCGGAACTTCGCCTCAAGGAAGTGGAGAAAGAACGAGACTCCTTGCACAGACAAATCGCTGCTAACTTACCTCAGGTCAGTGACATTAGATTTACTTTTCTCGGCTAGTTTTATCAATGCGTTATCTAATAATAGCGCAACTCAAGGGCGACAGCTAGTGTGGTCTACCTACACCTGGTTTAGGTAAAGATTTTTATGTCAAAGAGATACTGTTTGAGAGAGATTTTCTTTGGTGTACCTTATTCATAATACTTTATAACTAATCTACTCGTTACTCCCTTAATTACCATTATTTACCTATTTTAATCATATATCCAACCATTATCCTATTTCTAATCAATACCTATTTTCCTTCTCTCCATCCAGTCCATATCCTGCCAAAACCAATATTATGAAGAAATGCTGAAAAGTTGTAAATGTCTTCATCAACAAGTATTCAACTTGTATTTGCGATTCTAAATCTGCCCCACTCCTTTGAAGCGATCAAAACAGCTAAGTAACCAATTGTAAATAATTTAGACGCCACCTCGCCAAGTTTGATTCCGACGGGGGACCTACTGGGCCCATTACGTTCAGAGAGACGAGATCAAAAAGTACGGTGATATACCATGCAACATAATAATATGGAAACTCCGAAGCATGTGATGCAGCAAGCAATTCAAGATTCTTGAAATTCAGAGGATTTCCTCAAATAACTTTTTGGTTAAATTAGGTAACTTTCTATTATTTTACTACATTTTACCTAGCAAAATGGATATAGTTCCAGATTTCAATATAAAAAGAGACTTGCTTGCTAGAGTTTATTTTTAAGTTACCATTTGTTTGTGTGCCTATGTCATTTGCTATTTAGATAACTATTTAACACAATCATAATAAAGTGTGAAACATTTTGTCTAGTTTACAATAAATACAAGCAAGAAAGGTGTTGTTTGAATGTACATTTAATTCAATATTAAGATAATTAATTGAACTTTAAGATTTTAGGCATTCACAATGCTATTTTTATATTATGATAATAATCGATTTTATCGATACTCGTGCTTGACGTCATCAGTTAGTCAAGCCCTAGCGTAAAACAATATATTACTATTTTACGTAAAATATACTAAATTATTTATTGTATATATAAAATATAACTATATATGTCAAAGGAAATTAATGAACTAAAAAAAAAAAAAATTTTTTTTTAAATAAAGCTAAAAATTTCACAAAAAACTGGTCTTAGTGCTAACTAGGACCTACCTCAGCTTGTGTTGCCATGACACATAAGTGTCACAGAACTATGAACTATGTTTCATACTGTTATCTTCATTGATAAACGAATAAATGTAGCGAAATTTTGTGTTTAAAGAAATGTGTAGCAATATCTTATTTACCTGTGAAAAGTGTGATTACTTGGATTGTTTCTTTTTGTCACATCACAATTAGTTAGAGAGCAAGACACCATGGCTCCACGATACCTTTACTTAAAATTCAAATTAAGATTAACAAATATTTTAAACAAACTGTGATTGCTCATTTGCATGGCGGCATGCTAGGGGCTCTTACTGTAAATAATGTTTGCACATTGTCACTTGATCCTTTGTCTCTTTTTGGATAGACCGTGTCCGTATAATGATCTGGGGTGGAATTGCGTAAGGTAATCGTATTCATTTGACAGTTCATATCGTATTCCATCGGCTGCAATTTGTATGGGATGACTTAAATTATGATACAATATGAACTGTCAAATGAATAAGATTGACTTTACGCAATCACCTAGCTGATCTCTTTTCCACACTCTATTGGTCTTCTTGTTTTTTTAAGTGCAGCAATTTTTTTTTTTAAGTCTATGGTTAAGGGTACATTCTTACATTGAGGCAACCAACACTGGTCTACAGGGAAAAGAATTAAAGAATTAGAAAAAATAATCTTCTTAAATCTTCTTACAGGGCATTTAATATTGCTAAATGTTGTGGGTTTGGTTCTCAACTAAATAGATATGTAAAAATAATATTTAGTACCGACCTATTAGTTTGATTTAACTTTTTAATTTATGAAACCCCTACTACAAACAGAAAAGAGTGATAATAAATCTCAAGATTTATATTAATAGTAATATAAATCTTGAGATTTATTATCACTCTTTTCTAAATTAGAAAAGAAATTACTTTTTGATATAATAGGATTCTTAGTAAAATTTCTTAAAAAATTGATTTCTTAAGTACTTTATTAGTTTTGTTGAAACAAAGAATGTCTGAGTAGGTCAAGGAATACAATTGTTCAGCCACTGGAACTGAACGAAAGGAAATTAATCACAACAGAAACTAATATTTCCTTGAACCAATTGTTTTAAGATTATTCTGTGATCAGATCATAACCACAGAATATCATAACTAGATTCTTATGTCACCATCTCTAAGTAAAAGGTTTGATTCCCAGGTGGGTTAATAAAGAATTGAAAACATTTTTACTCTTTAGTCAGATAAAAAAAAACTTGTATGAGTAAAATATTATTGCAAGATTATTGTTGCACCAAAAAAACTCTGAATTTTTAAATAAAGAAGTCATAGTGCTATGCACTGTGTAATATAATGAAAACATATATTTCCTAACCTGACCCACTTTCCATGTTTATATTTACTTCCTTTACATTCAAGATCAATATACATTATCTATGTGTGTCACATGTTTCTGAATCAATTACACAACTGTTATCTTTCATTCAATTTTATGGTGTTGATAGAAGTTAAAGATTTAATAGCTAGCAATTAGCTTAACTAGTAGTAACTTGTTAATAGAGATAAGGGAACGTACCCATACTACGTGACCCGTTAAGGGGGGTCTTTAAAATACCACGCTTGTTCACAGGGGCGGGGAGGGGTTTCCTAGGTTTCGTCACGTTGTCGATATCCTATATAGAAATCTGTGCCTTTTCGAGCTGTATTAAAATATGGCGCGCAGCGAAAAATTTCATCTTGATACATTTTTTTCACTTGTAATTATAGGCATGATGACTATTTTTTTTATTTTATGTTACGTAAATTACCTCTCAAAAAAAGAAACATTGGTAAAAGAATTAAGTCGCTAGCTTGAAAAATGCCCGAGATATCAGTGTGAAATGCACACAAATGGACAAATCCCAAAAACGCTCCGTACTAACGGCTACTAAGTGATGACGTCACACCGTGATAGTTTGTATGCAACGCGTAGGAAATTTGTTCGGCAGCTATATTAAATATTGTGTTTATCAAAATAGTTTCTTAGACAAATTTGCTATACATTTTACGGACTAATTAAAGGTATCATTTATTTTAATAAATTTTATACTTTTTAAATGGACTTGTCTACCCAACTTTGAAGGGTCATAAAATAAATAATATGCAATATATAAAACCAAGAGGTATACAAGCTACTCTAAAAGTTTAATATGTTTACGATTTTTATTAGTATTTCGTTATTTTATTCATTAGTCATCATCCCTATTGTATGTAAAATTATGGCGCACACTCTTGGCGTTACGTGGCAAGCGCCGTACTAATAAATAGACAAATATACGCATTTTTTTTATTTTTGTTAAAAAATATATAAAACCATTATCCATAATTACTACGTGAAAACTAGGGGGAGGGGGGGGTCTTGGCATATACTACCGGTGGACACCAAGGGGGAGAGGGGGGAAAAATGGGTTACGTGGTAGGTATGAGTACGTTCTAGGGCATCCAATCCCGCATGTTATTTGTGATCTCGGTATTTGCGGGACCGATGATTTACGATCCCGCGGGATCTCGGAATTTGCGGGATCCTGCTGGTGTAAGATGATCTGCTTATTAAATGTTGTGTACAGATGTGTTTTCAGTTAAAACTTTGCCGATAAACTAAAAGAAAGTCCAAATTATACTGAAAAACTAATTCAAGCTCAATTCCACCAAAATCAAGCAAACAGAATGAACATATCAACAGCGCGGGACAAGCGCGCGGTCGTTCGCCAATCAGGCATTCAGTACTCACGTGCCAGGCAGCGCTTACAAGAGGTTTCTATGCTACTTTCTAGTCCCGCAAATCCCGCAAATCCCGCACTGGTAATCCCGCTCCTTGCGGGACTGGAAAATGATGCGGGATCTCGGTATACCGAGACTGGATGCCCTAGTACGTTCCCTAAGTTTGCCTATTCTTGATATCGTTTTAAACTACCCAAATAACGTCACACAATCGTTAGATTTGAAACCCCTCGATTTGAGAACTTAAGGAAGGCCGACCCCGCGTAAAGTGGGAATTAGGCAAAAGAGAAAAAGAAGATTTGACCAAAGAAATGCAGCAATGTGTCACATCCATCTGTCAAATGAAAGCGATTGCGATAGATTTTTAAAATGACCAACCTGACCAATTCTCGGATGGGAATCGAACCCGCGAACTTTGGATATCCGGTCCAATGCTCTGACCGCTGATTGTGAAAGCGAAAATCTCAAATTTAAAAACTATTTATTATTATTATTATTATATGCTACACTAACACTTTACGCCTATAATAATTATTATAGGCGTAGAGCGTTAGTGTAGCGTAGCCGAGCCGCATAAGAGCAAGAACACTCTGCAAAATTTTAACATATCTTTAATTAAAAGCGGATAGGTAATTATTTATCTACTCATAAAGCACGGCCGTTACGTCACAATGTTCATATTACGTTAACAGTTACGTAATTTCCAGATAACAATGCGACGAAACGTTCCTCTGGCTGGGCAGTCCCAAAGAAGTGCCTCCTCACTCTCATTATCTCAGTATTAGCGATGATCATGCCGAGTAATTGCCCTCGCGGTGACTTGTATTCTGTCTTTTGATTTATTACTGTATTATTGTTATTACGTCGGCGTGATTCAAGGTAAAATCAAAACATAACGTCAAAGACAGGTTGACATGGTATTTAGCAAGGAAATTCGAACTCAAAACAGTTACTGATCCTTTAGTCCACGATGAAATCACATAGAGTGACTATCGTAGGGCAATCAAAGAGTAGAATGGACAACCTACGACGTGGATAGTCTCGCTTTAAACCCTTCGGGCCCTTATACACTATGCCGAAGTTACGCGACCGAAGTTCGGCGGCAACGATGTATGTATGTTCATATACCTTTAAGGTGAGTCATGGCTGTGCTTTACTATTCATACATAAAATCTTGTAATACCCATGTTTATGGACCAATAAATGAATAAAAAAAAAAACGCTTTTATTATGAAAAAAACGCAAAGTAATTTCGGCATAGTGTCGTCAGTAATTCAAATAGCATTGCAGGCGTAATCATGCCGAACTTCGGTCGCTTAAATTCGGCATAGTGTGTCTAGTCCCTTAAAGTTCTTGGTCTCGCTCAAGAACTTTGAATTTAAAGTTCTTGCTTTCGCTACTATGTACGAATTGTCCTACACTTTTCAGTTTTCATAGAGATTGCACTACGAGAGAAGATTTTAATACATGTCGTGGACGAGGCGCTGAACAAGGACGTTCTTCGTCCTGGGGAAGTACGTATGACGTAAACACTTCCGTAGACACAACAACTCCTGCAAACAAGATAGCCCACATAACGATAAGCGGTTACCAAGTAATATTTCAAGGAAAGCCAATACTGGCGTATTTTGTACTTGACTATCTTTTGCCAAACAAGTGTGATTATGTTTTGATTTGATGTATATATCTCACTGCAAAACTTCGGTCATAGGGGCAAATAACTTCAGCTTTCCAACCTTCCTTACAGACTGGCTGAATGACTCAAAATATAATTCCACTTGAGGAAAAACAGCCCAAATTAATGTAGCATTTCCCAACGTTGCTTGAAATAAACTTTAACGTCAGACGATTGTTTCCTTTGACGTTGCTTGCTGATATTTAAGGCGAGGCCAGTTCACGAAATTTACTCTTTCACTATGTCTTTAGAATAAGGTTGAATATTGCATAACTTTAATTGACGCTTCGCCAGAAATTTGACGAATTTTAGTATATTTTTATTGATTTCTGAAATACTGGATCATTTATTAAAAATGTACTCGGTTATTGTGTTAGATCGATAAAAAAGCTATCCTTTTTGCATAAAAAATCATATCACTGTCGTTGAAAATTACGAAATCTGACGATTTGAAATTTATTTTTATAAGTTTTTATGGTGTTATTCAGGATTTTTTTACAGAGTTACTATGCTATTTTTCAATATTCTGTTCGGTTAATTTGCTTCTTTGTTTCTTACAAAACAAAGAACTTTTTCAGTCTACAGTAATTTTTGTGAAGTAGAATTTTACATCAGTTCTTCACATTGGATGTTCAAAAATCAGACTTTTCATCAGATCGTGAACTGGCCTCGCCTTAAACTCGAGAGAAATGTCTTAAACTATTATTACAGCCATCTTCCGTTTTTCTGAGTAGGTACTCGTGATCGTGATACAAAGCATACGGCTCTGATGCTCATCCATCACAGCATCAATATCTTGACAAGTGACATGCCACCTTTTATCACTGTAAATAAAACCGTAATTTCTTTGAATTTCCGCGTCTATTCCAGACGATAGAATGAGCAGACTTGTTTTAACCTTTACGATCCTATATTTAGATCTCATAGAAGTTTTATGGGCGCTTTGCACCGCTCCCGTCGCTGGGCCCTAAAGTGAGCCTTGAATGCATTGTTTTAAAGGCGAAGTATTTCGTAAAATGGCTAAGCTTGGTTCCTCGTTGATTGTAATCCATTGCAGGGCTATTTAGTAATGCATCGTTCGACCAAGCTTAATGGTATATACTAGTATATCGATGATATATTTATTATTGCTTTTACGAAATGTTGTTGAAATTATGTTTTGTTCGTAATGAAGGCATGATTATTAGTTAAAACAACTGCCAGAAAGGAAATCTTACGTAGAGCGAATGTAGCCAATGTTGGCAAACCTTATCGCTTTTAAAGGTAGACTAGGCACACTAGGACTAAACACGTGACAAGACTCTAGTCACTAGACATAGACAGTAATATTAAGCTCTATCTAAAGTGTACACCAAAGGTACTTGGTAACTGCTTGGTAAGCCACCTATCAGAGGTCTTCCCCAGTCTAGACACAGCTAAAACCTTAACCTTGGAATCCCGCGCCGACCGCGATGTCTCCAACCAAAGTGACCTTCGTAAGTCACCCTTTGAACATCATTAGCACCAATTTATTATTCGAGGACTAGTGCGAGACGCCTTTTCGCGTTATTTTTATATTTCTTGAGGGCGTGTAAACATATCCGCCACGTTTCATAGTAAGCCGCCATATTTACTCGTTTTTTTTAAATATTAGTAGTTAACTATCTTATCATGATGCAAAAAAATCAGTCTACCTACGTCATTTCTTCGAAAAGCAACAGCGATATACTCGTACATTACCAAAACCTAGAGAAGTATATGTCCCTACACATTTGAGTCTTAAAACGCCATTAAAAAGATAATTGGATTAAAATTTTATTAACTACTAAAATTGTCAGTTTAAATTGACGAGTGAATGATGGACAATCGAGTCGAGCGAGACATCGCATCGCGCGTTGGCTCCAAGCCAAAGCCAACTAATCCACATGCGTATGAGTCGTTTGCGTAGAAAAATGGCACCGGCTGCTTTTAGCACTAAAAATATTTTGATTAATTTCTGAAGGTAAAGTTCAGCTTTTGCGTCAGCGTCTGATTTAGAAAGACCCTTAAAATTTTGTTTATTTTTATTGGTAGTCAAGTCATACTTCTTAACTGCTAGACATTTCGTTTACTTTTTCTCTTATAAATCATTTAAATAATAATCTGTTTAAAAAGTAATAAATGGTGATTTTCCGCGATTTACAAAATGCCTCATTTTGTTTTCAAAATGCGCTACACAACACATGTTGTTTTAATTAATTTCTCTGTTTGCCGTCGAAAGTGAACTGTCAAACTCCTTTGGCTAATCTTTCTTTGGCCTTCAATCAATCAATCAAGTGTATATAATAACAAGTTTATATAATACGGCGCAACCTGACACTGCGATTGTATCGGTGACGGCCGGCGCTGGGCCGCGATTCTGTTAAACGCAACAATCGTGTCCCAATGGTGTCCCAATATTAACGTAACAAACTATTTTATTGTGTCTCACTCAATGGTATTCCAATTCCATCGCAGCGCGGATCGCGGCAAGAACTGTGTTCGGTGCTACATTCGCAAGATTTGCTTAATTGCAACATTATTCACAATATAGTTCGGGCGCTGTACATACAAAGATGAATGAAAGTGAAAGTGAAAGTGAAATAAGCTTTATTCAAATAAACTTAATTGTTAAGTACTTTTGAATCGTCTATATTTTCCTACCACCCGTTCCAGACTTTTTTAGCTGACAAGAAGAACGGGCGCAAGAAACTTATCAGCTGTAACAGCCATAAGTAACGATATTTACAAACTTGAATATATCGTTACCAGGGTAACATAATTACAAAATGCCGAAGTTGCTGCTGCAGGCACAGAATACATAATAGTACTGCAGGTGCGGAGTTACTTTGCGCATTAGCAATTTATAATTATGCTGATAATAACAAAATTAAATAAGATTATAAATATGTGCGCAGTACGCACGCGCTAAACTGTTCGCAAAATTACTCTAATATTAACATATTATAAAAAATAAAATAAAAATCATTTCAGACGTGAGTCCATATTACTTACACAAATTATTATGATTATAGAACGGCTTAGTGTCCTTCGAGAGGTGGACGCGCGTCCAGTGTTGCATAATTGCACTATCCACGTCCAGCCTCGCCGCAACCGTCTGTAGGAGACTGTTGGAGCTGCTCCGCACCCGATGGATCAGGGACGCAATGCGCTTTCTTGTGATGGCTGCGAAGCTATCTACCTCCGCCATGGCTAGCATCCCTGATGCACTGCAAAGGCGTTGTTATATTGGGTGCGTAGGGCCCTGTATGCTCCTTGGGTGTAATTCATCCACAGGCTGCACGTGTACCTACAGTGATTATAAAGTTATGATTTGTAAAACTTGCCTTCGCGCAAACACAGTGCGAATGTGGACCCTAGTCCCGTGCGCTCCTTTCGCGGTTTCTTTTCCGGAAAAATCGTGGAACGAGGTGCGAAAGCGGGGTGCGGATCCGCGAACGGTTCTACACTCATGTTTCGCTGTTGGTTCGCGGCCTCGCACGTGATTCGCACGGGATTATTGGGCGGCCTTTACACTTACTAAAACACAAAAGCCATACTATTGAAACACCATTGAGACAAGCTTATTACGTTGACATTAAGCAGAATCGAGGCCCCGGGACGTTAGTACTATTATATATTCTGTGCCCCGGGTGCGCGGGCGCATAGCGTACGGTTCGGGGTTCCCACGGTCGGCGACCGTTCCGGTGTATTGTAGCTTTGTGCGGCCATTTCTTTGATGCTGTCCATCTGAAATGCAGCCAAGTGACACTCCCAGTTGCGGTATTTTGTCAATGAATCATTCATCTACAGTTATTTAATTAGTGTTATGATTTTTGTAAATTATTTAACTGGGTTTTTTGTCGTCGACTGCTTAGAAACTATTAATTAGACAGAAGTATTATGTATTCTGTGACAGAAGTGACAACTCAGACCCACTCAAATATTGACAACATTTGTTTATCATGATTGACCCGATGACCCGATGAGTCTTATGTCATGTCAATGTAAATTTAAATAAAGTTTTGTTTCCCCGCCGCCCCCGTACCTCACTGTACGCATACCTAAAATACGCATTTCGCGTAATCCCCACCCGATTTCAAGATGTTTGCCTCATTTTTTTATCTTAATGGTTTCCTTTCTCAAGCGACGGATATATGTTAATATTCATCACCCAAAAGTATCCAAATCAGAACGGAAGGAAATCCTTTATTTGAACCACTGGAAGTAGCAACGATCTGCATATAATAACAAAGTAAAGGGCTTACTGGAATCAAAATTCAGAATTCCCGAGTCGTCGGAATGCGCCGGGACGGGCGGGAACGGAGGCAGGCAGGCACCGTCGCAAATGCGTCGTCGCATTGAGGACATTTTTCAAAGACTTTCAATTTAGGTCGGTGGGACACAGGCGCAATGGCTTCGCGACTAATTATTCACGTAGATTTTTCAACATCACCGTTAAGAAAGACTTTATTACGTTACGAGTAACATGGGTAATATTTGCAATCAGTCTTGGATATAATAGTGTACCTATGTCACTGGTTTAGCAGATTTTAAGTGACTTCACTGGGATTATAAACGTCCCTATGGCACAACTGGTAGTGCTGAAGAAAATAGCAGTTCCCAAAGGCACTACTGGGGCCCTACCGGCTAACTTTTCGAACTTCGGCCGAGCTTCAACTTAAAAGTTAAAACAGATAAACCGAAGTTAGGAATTTCTTACTATTTGCCGAAGTTATTTGGAAGATATCGATGTTCGTGTGACATCGTGAATTGGCGTTTGCCATTTTGGCCTGATTGGGGCTCGGTTTATCTGTTTGTATTTGAAGCCCGGCAGACTTGCCTAAGTTCGATGCGTTAGCCGGTACGGCCCCTGGTATTGTTACGCGGTTGTGAAAGGGACAAAAGTTCAATAGGTTCTACCCTGGAATGTTATGTATTGTGTTTATTACAAAACAAGCTCTGAACCAACATAAAATGCATTGAATGACTTCAAACACTCATAAACGTTCACATAACACATCTCCTAATGTTTAAAAGCGGAGTTATATGCTAACAGCTTATGCAACAGACATACTTTGGAGAAAATACCTGCAGCTGTCGAGCTCAAATATTGACTGAACAAATTGTGCTCTCGTACACCACACTTTCTACAGTCTTGTAATCAAGGTTTTTGAGGATTGTATCCAATTTCATTAGCTAAATGGATATTTAAGTGCACGTTAATGCTTAGTCCCTGATTATGAATACTTAAGTCCATGGTGTTCGATATATTTTTCAGAAATAGCTATTGTGTGAGTAGGTAATCCGGTTTTCAAGTATCTCTCTCTCTAGATTATTTTCAGATTAAAATTGTAATTAGGTTAGTGTATTTCTTACATTATCCTTAATTCCAATCTGAAACACTATTGGGTCAATAATGGAGTTTCTCCCTCAGACTGGAATGCCCAGGAAATACTGTTTGAGGTAGGTACCTATAATTCACTGTTTCCATTGTGAATTATAGTGAGTAATGGTTAAAAGTTTTTGGCCGTCTGGCAATGCGCGGGTGGTTTGTTAGAACGTATTTTAAGAAACAGTTTGATTCCTCTGCTTTCAAAGCTTCACAGTCATGGTCATCTAACTAAATAATACGTTATGCTTGTTTTCCACCCTTGTGGAAGAAAAACAACGATTGCAACAATACTGTTACAAGCAAATGCGTTGATGATGTAACCTTTATTGTTGAGCGAAAACATCTGAGAAATCTGAGCGGGCTATGTTGTGGTGTGGGTCAAGCGATGAAAATGGATGGAAGCGCTCATGGCGGAACTTGACAGACTGATCGTACTCGATCACGTTTGTTAAGCAACGCTCGGTCCGGTCAGGTGTCGGATGGGTGACCGTTAAGTGGCATTACAACTGAGCGCTTCCGTGCTTCGGAGGGCATGTTAAACCGTCGGTCCCGGCTGTTGTCATCTGATAACAGTCGTTAAGCCAAGTTAGAGGCCTTACAGGCGGCTTGATAAACTCACCAGAGGTGGCCACTAATCCTCATTCAATAAGATAAGAAAGAAGCGATGACAGATGGCGGGAAGACTAGTGGTTAATGGGGATTTTTGTGTGGAATTATTATTTGAAGCTAATCATGTTGGTTAAAGAAATAGGTTTGGTTTTATCCATAGCTTCGGAATCTCAATCGAAAGATGAATAATCAAATCATCTTATAAATTGATGTTATTTTGGAGGGCTCCGTCCGGGCTACTCGATACCCTCAACGTGCCTATTTTCTCATGTGCCTCAACCTCCACCGTTAATAGACCGATACCAATACGTTATTTTGAGGGTATAACCTTAAAAAATTCTAAAGTTTATGAAATCTTGTCTGTCGATAGACTTGCATATAAAACGTTTATTTTTGCGTTTTGTGTCACATCTAGCTGATGCATCTTTAGAAATTCGATTATTTGTCGTCGATATAAATAATTGAACACAAAACTGACAAAATTGATTTAAAGTTAAAAAACTCAATGGTATTGTATTTAAGATAGCCTGAGTAGTGTACAAACCTAATTTGTGTCATTTTCGTCCAGTGCAAACTGACTTATAGTAGGTAACGGTAACTTTAACTTCAACTGTATCTGATATAAGATTCCATTGATAAAAACGACACAAATTATGTCAGTTAAATAACAGTGTTCCCGTGGACAAAGATGACACAAAAAGCTCATGTACAGTCAGCAAAGTTATGACCTTAACAGTTTCAAAAACAAATCGCTTGCATGGATGGCACTAAAAGTTCGTCTTTTACCTGCCTCCATTGTTTTTATACAAAAGATGCTTTTGTGACTTTTGGGTAAATGCAAGACAATACAGACTTCTCAATCTAAAAATGAACCTTAAGGTGTTCAGCTCATAGCTTTGCTGACTGTACATCGGTTATGACTTCGTAATCATCATGAAAGTAAAATTTTCAACTTTAATTTTCTTTTCGATTGATAGTGTTAAAAAAAGTCAAAAACCTAAATTGTCACTTATGCATCCACCCAAAATGACACAAATTAATGTATTAGCACAGAATATATAATAGTACTAACGTATTAGTCTTAGTTAATGGTGCAGAAACTATATACGAAAAAAAACAAACTTTAATATTTTTGAAACCTAAAACTCTAGCGGTATTCGTCTATAAGGTGCTATTTTGAAACGAGCTGCCAACTGCAACTGCCGACAGCACGTGCAGCGGCTGTTGGCAGTTGCAGCGTATAGCCGGAATAATTCGAATAGAGTGGCGGCACATGCACCGACTGCACAAACAACACTAGGAGGCGGCCAGTCACATAAATAGAATATTTTTACAGCCGATAGTCAATAGAAGCGCCGTATTGTTTGGCTGTCGCTGCGCTACTGGTATGCCGTCGGTGGCGCCGTGAAACGGCAGCAGCACGTGCAGTCGCCGTCGGCTGCATGTGCTGCTGCCGCGGCGCTTGAAAGCCATTTAACAAACTACCGCCAGAACATGCGACACGACAACAGGGGCAAATGTATCGTTATTGCTGAAGATAGCTTAGTATTTACCATCAGGCGATCTTGTTTGGCATTGCCACTATTAGCGAACAATTATTTTTAAAGTGGGAATGCGTCGGACAAGAACTTAAACGTTAGTTAGTGCATGCATAGGGACGTACCGCGATAATGGCGTCAAGCAGGGATTGAAATATAGTAAAAAATATAACGATACCAAAATACCGTTATTTGATTATTTTTATGTAGTTAAGTATTTGGTATTACAACGGTAAAACAACGTTATTTGTTGGGATGACGGTAATTACGGCTTAAAAAAAAATATAATTTTCAAGTAATGTTTTAATCCTGGTCCTGGCGTCAAGCAAATCCTCAGCCCCGCTGTCTCTCGTGGGTTGCGCCGGCCGGGGCGTCGCAGACGCAATCAGTGCGCGACCGTCGATTCCCTTTCATGCGCTCGGATATCGCATGCTGCCGTCACCCGCTTCTCAACCTACGAATAACCAACTAAACCCAATACGTATAATATTACAGATAATTATCAAAATCGTGTAAAGAAAGATTTCTCTGATGATTTTTAGTTTTAAAATACCTGACCCGATCCGATGAAATTTATAATTGATCGTATTCGTAATTCCTACATGGATTCTGTTAGTTACTCACATTACATGATGGTTACATGTTAAGAGCTAATTAGATCATCCTAAATATCGGACCCGATATGAAGTCGCTCCTAAATTCAGAGCAGTGTAATTGCATTCAGGAAGCTAGGATCCGATTTAGGATCCTAATTAGGATAGAAATTGTCTCCGACATAACGGATGCTAAATCGGAAGCACTTAGTACGGTGTAATCGCATTCAGGACGCTCGGCTCCGACACAGTAGTACCACAGCATAAAGAGTACAGTCAGTCAACGCCTTTTATGTTGGCGAAAAAAAATCCGCCGCGCCGTTCGTCTAGATAGACAGTTGGCGCAACGACTAAAAGTATATAAGGGTTGTCACTCTGTGATTTGCTTTTTTTTGACCTACATCAATATAAAAAACAAAAAAACCGACTTCAAAAAACCTGCCTCTAAAAAGCAAGAAATAATATATAAAACATTAGTTACGCATTGTCATTGTTATAATAAAACACGTCTATTCAAGTCGGGTGGGGCTGGAGTACCTACAACTTCCTTTTTTTATTATAAAAGCCCCACCCTACTTCAATAGACGTGTTTTATTATAACAATGATATGATAATGCATATCTAATGATTTATATATTAATTCTTGCTTTTTAGAGGCAGGTTTTTTGAAGTCGGTTTTTTTGTTTTTTAAACAATTTTTTATTTTTTTTTATTTTTAGTGTAAGTACCTTCTGTATTAGGTAGTGTAGGTATATTATTTAGGTAGTAAAATCGGCTCAGCCAAACGTGAGATTATCGCGGAGAAACATACATACATATACAAACTGAATACCTCCTTTTTTGAAGTCTGTTAAAAAGACTACACAAAGTTATCCCTTTCCCAACAAAAACAATCATCTAATTCGGTTCATAAATAACAAAGTCGTCAAGGTAGTTGATGTAAAGTCATAGTATTTTCGGGATTACTTAAAAACTACTGAACCGATTTGAAAAAAAAATAAATGGGACCATCTCGCAAGAAAACTCAATCGAACAAAAAAAGAATCATCAAAATCGGTCCATAAATGTCGAAGATACGCGCAAATAACGATAAAAAAAAAGTATACAATCGAATTGAGAACCTCCTCCTTTTGATGAAGTCGGTTAAAAACTAGTTCAGATTAGCGTTGAAAATGACAAGTACCTACTACCTACATATTACCTCCTATTTACCTAGCTATGTATTTTTACGGCTACAAGAACATTCGTTTAATGCCGGTCACTCACATTCGCGCTAATACGCGAACCCACAAGTGTGGGACGGACATTAGCAGACATTCGCAAATGATTTTCCATACATAATTGAAAACATTCGTACAATGTACGAACCTTTGCGCGCATGTGAGTGACCGGGGGTAACAACTGTATTATCGTAAAGCTGTGATATCGGATCCGACATTCAGGACGGTCTAATTGGCGACTGAATTTCTCGTCCTAAATCGGACACTAAATTCCGGATCCGACATTCAGGATGGTGTAATAAGCGCTTAACATGAATCTATGGTGGATCATCTACAAAAATATGGATCATCTTGGGATTCTATTTTTTTTTTATATTCAATTTGTATTTTGTTTCAGTCTATATTTATTAGTTAATCGAATTTAATTGTATTCAATCTAATTAATTTTTAATCCGATCTAATTTATTTAATTTTGTAATGTAATTTAATCTTAATCATTTTAATTTAATTATTATTCAACTTAATTTATTTTATGTTATCTAATTTAATTGCTGACTTGTCTGATTAATCATGTTGTTCACACATATTGTTGGAGTTGCAGCCTACCTGCTTACTTTTTATAATGTTGTAATCTATATTTATGTATTTGCTGTAAATCTGTTTTGTGTGACAAATAAATAAAATAAAATAAAAAATAGTGTAATAAGTCGAAGTTCGCAGGATGAGGGGATGAACAGCGTCACCGCTGATTGAGAAGGCTTGATGCATAGAGTACATTATTATACTAGAGATAGAGTTATCAGTCAGACCTAATGATCAACGCCATCTAACGAAATGTGACAAAAAGTGTACGATATTATAATATAGGTACTAGTAGGTTTCTATAAATCTTGACTTGTAATTTTTTTGGGAGGTAACCGCTGTCATGAAAAAATTTAAAATAATTTACTTTATTTGACTATATAAAACTGTGAAAGACACACGATACCGCGATTCAGCACAGGATAGCGACATCTCTCGACTGTTTGACAAACGAAAAATGAGCGCCATCTATGAAATCAATCCGCAACTAAAATCTTAGGCCGCGCTCCCTTGTAGTGAGTCAAGTACTAAGTGAAAAGCCCCTGGCTTGATGTTGATTAATAGTGGTTTATTAGGTGCAGATGACTACAAACACACGAGACGAACCCAGCAAGGTCCCACGAGCGTGGAAGCCAAGCTTAGTGTCGCCATATTGAAGGGTGACCGAGAAGTCCCAATATGCTTAGATTGATTCGATACAGTAGCAAAAACAATACCAGAGCCTGTAGCCAATGTCACATTTACACATTTTCGCTATCGCTTCGCTACGAAAAATGTATGGAATTGACGTTTTAAAATTCGATTGTTAACGAAACCTTATGTCAATCCCATACATGTTTCGAAAGCGAAGCGATAACGAAGATTTGCAAATGTTACTTTGGCTAGGGGGGCAGACCTTATAGAAATGGCAAAACGAAACGCTACCGTGATGCAGCAGACTTGTAGTGCCATCTATGATTCTTCGGTAGTACTGTGTTTATAAATAGGTTTGTTACAAACTGAAATATTTTGATTATTTCCTCCGCTTCCGTTTGTTGACTGAGTTTTCTTCAAAAGACTTCCGGTCTATCTAACATTGTTTATTTTAACATCTATTTATTATCCTAAATGTCTTTCAAATTTAGTGATCGGTAGGTTTATAAAATGGGGCCAACAACTTTAAATAATGTAGATAAAACCAGAAAGTCTTAAGAAAATAGATTTGACTGATCCTTACTTCCCGTGACGAACCCATCCTCGTAACGAAATTATCACTTACGTTTTAACGTAGGTATAGGTATAATGTTAAAGGTACTTTGCCTACCTTAAATTGGGACCAATGATATAAGCTTTATGCTCAGTATATCTTCGTATTTACAGATGTACGACCTCTTACTCATCCATCTCATAGTAATCTTGATCATACATTGTTGATTGAAGTTAGTATCCGTCCACGTATTGAAGTGGTCAAGTCTCATTTGGTCTGTCTTCACCGAGTCGCTTCAACTTTCACGACAAACGCATGCGATATCGTCTCTAATCGTGCGATTTCCCTTTCAACATTTTAATTTGACTTGCGACAAACGCATGCAATATTGATTGCCTCCAAACCGTGCGCATTTCAATTCAATTCAATTCAATATTTTATTGCATACCATAAAGTGAATACATAGGTGGTAGTTTATAGAAAGAGAACATTATGGACCCTGGTAGGGTATAGCAATTGAAGTAGGAGAGGACGCCTTATTAAAAACAAATTACAATTATTACTATATCAAAAAATACATAGTTTTGAACTGTGTATCACATATAAGTCACAATATAATATAAGTAGATATTGTTTAAGTGTATTAGTATAATATTTTTCTATTATTTTACGTTTATATTAAGTATGTAAGTACCTATATCTTATTAGGCATTTATTTTATCATTCAAATACTCTTTTACACTATAGTAGCATTCATTTAATGACATATCTTTTAGACTTCTGTTAAACAATTTGTTATTTTCTTCATTTATTAATTTTTCAGGCAATTTGTTGTAGATTCTGATAGACATACTCGCACAGTACTCGCGTAGGGATGTGACCGAAAAAGCTTGGAGTGAGGTGGAATCGTCGTGTGATGTAGTAGAGAAGTAATAACTCTTCATCGCTCGAATAGTTAGCCATTTCAATATTATTCCGAAACAACACACACACCGCGTTTCGTGTAAGTTTCAATAAAACTTGGTAGTGCCGTGTACGAATCTCAGTCACTAACCAGTCAACTAGTTTCGTCAGTTTTGAGTAGCGCCGTGTAAGAAGGGGCTTATTGGTTGTTTCAATCTGAATTCAATCCAAATTCAATCTGTTACGCAGTATTGACAGGCGAAGGATTGATGCGTGGCGTGGCGTGCGTGGATTACACAGTCTGCCGTTAATCTGAGAGTTTACGACAGTCATAATAAACACTTCGTTCTGTTGAAGTGAGCCCGCTGAATTGAAGATTGATTGTGCTGATTTGATGGGTACGTGAAAAGTGAAAACCAAGAAACAGCTCAAGTACTGTAGGATAAAGTCAAACTCATAATGTCTTTATTTAAATCACAGCTATTAAAGTATTGTTGTATGGTCTGTAATCCAATTAAACTTTGAATCGTCTATACTTTCCTACCACCCGTTCCAGACTTTTTTTAACTGACGAGAAGAACGGGCCCAAGAAACTTATCAGCTTTAACAAAATATGTAACGATATTTTCAAACTTAAATATATCGTTACGAAATATAGTACACATGATTATTGGCATGATTATTGGGGCGGAAAGGTTCTGAAATGGCGACCACGCACCGGACGGCGCTCCGTGGGTAGGCCCCCGACAAGGTGGACCGACGATCTGGTGAAGGTCGCGGGAAGCCGCTGGATGCGGGCAGCGCAGGACCGATCGTCGTGGAGATCCTTAGGGGAGGCCTATACCCAGCAGTGGGTGTCGTGCGGCTGATATGATGATGATGATTATTGGCAATTTAATTAAGCTTGCTTTTTCTTATTTTTTCATGCCGTAAAAATATTTTGTCCTTGACAGAAATAATTTAGAAATATAGAAAATGAGAAAAAATTTACTTTTTATAATGATTCCTTTTTTTATCGTACGTGGTGTGAAAAAGTGTCAATAACAGCAACCACTCAGAGCCTCGCTTGTTTGTTGCAGTAATTGTTGTAGCTAAGAGCCTGACTACTAGTTTAGTACTTTTATTGAGTATCCTAATCCTAGTGAACAGACGACTATTCTATCGCAGTTGTCCACTGGGTACACTATATAAATAAATAGGTACTAATACTCTTAGCTTGGCCACAGAATTTGTATAAGTACGTAAAAGCAGTATTGCATCTAGTGTGGACTTAGCCTGAGACTTCAATTGTTCATTGTTGTGTCGCATCGTCTAATACAATTATAAAAAAAAACCGGTCAAGCAATAGCGAGTCGAACTCGCGCACCGAGGGTTTCCGTACCATCATAATAAATACACTGCAGAGCTGTAGAATAATAAAATTATTATTGCAGTATGAGGTCAGCACCATCTCTTGGCCGATAGTGGAACTATTTTTTTTCTTAGGCCAGCGCCATCTCTTGACCGATAGTAGAACTAAATATTTTTTTCTTAGGTCAGGGCCATCTGTTGACTGGTAGAGGAACTATTTTTTTTTTAAATTTCTAAAAAAGTGTGTTATATTGAGACATCGTTTTATTTTTCCTGTAATCTTTATATAAACTACTATCACATAGAATTATTTCAGATTTTTCTCTGCAAACTTCGGAGATAAAGGGGGGTATACGGTATTTTTTTTTACATTTTTCATCATAAGTTGAAAACTATGGGGCCAAAAAAAAAAGAAAAAAAATATTTAAAATGTGCAAATGGCGCTCTTTTATATGATACCCCACATGCCGTAGTCGCCCCACTTAAATTTTTTAAGACCCCTTTTCAGTCCCTGTTGTAAAAAAACTATTTATTTTTTTATTTCTTTCTTATTTGCAAAAAAGTTGGACAAAGGTCATCTTTAACTATTCTAAATTTCAAGTTGATACCATTAGTAGTTCTCGAGATATCCAGCTGTGACAGACAGACGGACAGACAGACAGACAGACAGACGGACAGACAGTCAGACAGACGGACTTAGTCACACCATAAGGGTTCCTTTTTACCATTTTGGTACGGAACCCTAAAAAAGTAAAATAATTGACGTCTCTTGAGTTCGCCTAACTAAATGATGAAACTCCGCCGCCCGTGGGTCTGTGAAAACTACACAGCTCATCAAATATAAAACCAAAATTATATTTAGATGTCGGGATCCAGCGCCATAGCAACAGACCTGTGAACCTTGCCCTATCCACCAGATGTAAAAATAAATGTATTTTTTTCCCCGTTCTTCCGAACAAAATAACATTGTACATATTTGTGGGTAAAGGGAATTGTTACATTTTAATTAGCTACTGTACGAAAATTCTATGGTGCTTGGGAAAAAAGTTATAAAGGTCGCATATAGCAGCAAATTAGCGTAGGTATAATTATATTCCAGGAGGGTACTGGAAATTATCCTGAGATGAAGAACGGCGTCCATCTTTGTTGAGTGTGCGAACTATTCTATGGTGCTTGGGAAAAAAAATATAAAGGTCGCAGATAGCAGCAAATTAGCGTAGGTATAATTATATTCCAGGAGGGTACTGGAAATTATCCTGAGATGAAGAACGGCGTCCATCTTTGTTGAGTGTGCGAACTATTCTATGGTGCTTGGGAAAAAAATATAAAGGTCGCATTTAGCAGCAAATTAGCGTAGGTATAATTATATTCCAGGAGGGTACTGGAAATTATCCTGAGTTTAGTTCATGAAGAACGGCGTCCATCTTTATTGAGTGTGCGAACTATACTGTGAACCTGGCGCGAACTTCTGCGAATGTTTAACAGCCTTCCAATCACGCTTAAATCTATTATTGACTATAAATTATTTCAAAGACAATTAAGGGACTTCTTGTTAAAAAAATGTTATTATAGTTTAAATGAATTTGTTGAACATAAGAATTATTAATTTCGGAACGTAGGTAGGTATATATTTTTTATTTTAATTCTCATTAACTAATAATATTTCACATTCATGAATATTTTTTGACATGCCTTTTTATGCTTGCCGATTGATTAATTTAATTTATTATTTTTGTATGTTTTCCGACACAAATTATTTTGTTATGGAATAAATGAATTATGAATTATGTGGAACTGTGGGGGCAGGTTTGCCGTGATTCGCAAGCGATCTGCGCCACGATTTCACGCCGTGATTCGCGCGTGTCTGGATAGGTCATTACTAAAACCGTGCTTCAGATGGAGAATCTAGATGGAGCATTGCCCCAGACTATAAACAAGACTTATAGTTAGTACTAAATACTTCTAACTAAACTGATCAGCTAATCCTGTCGCCATCTCTATTCTACCCCTTTCTAGTACTTGTCCGGAGGCCGTCCCCGGAGGCTTCCTATCGATTCACATGTGGTTATCGGCGGCCTAAGTAATTACACATCCTGTGAGGACCCTGTGTTTACTATCAACAGCATCATATTAGTACAGTAGACCGCTAATCTGATGTGACAGTTCTTGTCAAAGATTATTTGACTTTCAAAAATACTGAAACAGCAATTTGTACTCTGTTTAGTTGGTCTTGCTTCTATCAAGTCCGCCTGGCTAGCTGCCACCATCCCACCATCTTACCTAAGTCTGACGCCGCGCCATAACAACAATGAAAAAATTGTTGTGTTCCGGTAGTTAGAGGTAACATAGCCAGTTGCTCAGTGATGAGGATTCCGGGTACCTTCGGCCTTATCGTCACTTAACATCAGGTGAGGTGAAGGCCAAGCACTATCCCGTTGTGCATAAAAAAGCTAAAGTTTCTTATTTATCTATCCACTGATTTTTTACTTTTCTTTCAAGAGTATGTTGTACTTACTTTTTATTATGTTTTTGCATGAGATTTATTTATTCTTTAGCTTTAGCCTGTTGTTTCTCATACTTACCAGTAAAGTTTTAGTGCAGAGCTGTTTCACAGCTTCGGCAAATAACTTCTGGTTTAATTTAAATCCGATCAGAAATGATACTTCAAGTAAGTTAGTATAATCACAGATAATATAATACTATAGGTATAATTAGGTATAGGTATAATGCTATAGGTAGGCTATAGGTATAATGCGGCTGATATGATGATGATGATGATGATAGGTATAATTTAATTTATTGAGCAACTGCGCCGGAATAACGGTCAGCAGATTTAAAGTAAGTAGGTAGGTACTATCACGGAATACATAATATTAAAAAAATTGCTATCAACAAATTATGCATTTTTTTATTTATTTTACTTCTTTTTTACTTAGAAGTTGTTGTGGCAAACGACCCAGATGCTTACGTCCTTGAGTTAGAGTGCGAATTGTATTGTATTTCACTGTGATTGCCATAACGCCCTTGCCGATATGGCTGAAACGGTAATCGATATTTGATGTTTTCGAGAAAATACTTCAGATCTCAGAAGACTTCTCGTATTTATAATTAATGACCGAATCGGAAAGGTCTGTCTGTTCTAATAAGCATTTATATCTGGCCATACTTTTATTGAATTTTAGGTTTAAGTAGGTACTGAAATTAAATTCATTTATTTTTCGGTGAAACATCATCTGACACAACAATATATTAAATTTCAAAACGTTCAAAACAGATCACGGTTAGAACTAGTGTAGCTAAATGTAATTAACAAAAATGAATCAAAAACAATGGTACAATATGACAGGAAATAACAACGAAATTATTCGCCAGTAAAGAAATGCCTACTAATCACTAATGAGTAGGGTTACCAGATCTAATAATGAGATTTCCTGACTGTTCCCCTGACTTTTTAGTAAATGTCCTAACATTTTGTCACCTACATCTACATTCTTCATTCAGTTGATATTTTTTTCTCACCAAAATGATTGTCAAATCTTACATTTTTTGGAATATCAAAAATTCCTGACAACTACTGTTTTTTCCTGTTTTCCTGACAGATGCCTTAAATTACTGATTGTCAGGAAAATTCCTGTCATCTGGTAACCCTACTGAAAATGATCCTTCGGGAAAGAATAAATGAAACTGCGGACTGTATTAATATAGGGGCTGGTTTAATAGCCGTTTACAAGGTAGTAAAAAATAGGACTATGATGACGTGGTCTTATATAAATCAAAGGGTAGCGATTCGAGTTTGGTGTTCGTCCCTGTATGTATGGAGCGCAAGTAAGTAGGAGCTGCGTCCTTGGTCGTCGCTCGCCGCAGTGACGTAGCCGGCCCTCCGCCCCCGCGCGTCTCCTCCCGTGCGTGGTAGACCGGTCGGCGACATGCTCCCCGGGTTGAAGGCTGCTGAAGGCTTCTAGGTTCTGGAAGGGGACAGATGTTGTTAAAAGCCCTTCGAATGGTGCCTCGTTTGGTCTTCAGCTCGGCGACCCTGACGATGCCATCACTTCCCGGGTAAACGTTGACCACTCTTCCCAAAGACCACAGAAGAGGTGGAAGAGTGGCGTCTTTGATAATGACAAGGGAGCCAAGTTTTAGCTCATTCTTGGAAGATTGCCATTTCAATTTCTGCTGCAGCTGGCTGATATATTCCAAGGAAAAGCGGCACCAAAAATGCTGCTTTATATGCTCGATTCTCTTGAATCGATCGAGGCGAGTGATGTTAACGTCCATGATCTGTGGATGTGGTATGGATACCAGTGGTCGTCCAATTAAGAAATGAGCAGGAGTGAGGGGGGAAAGGTCTAAAGGATCAAAGGATAATTGGGTTAAGGGACGTGAATTTAAAATAGCCTCAATTTGAGTGAGGCAAGTGACCATTTCCTCATAAGTAAGGTGCGTAGTATCTAAGAGCCGCTTAAGATGGTACTTAGTTGAGCGAACGGCTGACTCAGCTAAGCCGTTGAAGTGGGGAGTATACGCTGGAACAAATTTAAATTCTATACCCTCCTGAGCAACTAAACCCTCAAGATCTGATTGCACTAAGAATCTTGAGAGTTCATTATATGTGCCAACAAAATTAGTGCCATTATCAGACGTGATGGTTTGGGGTTTGCCACGCCGTGAAACAAAGCGATTTAAAGCGGCTAAGTACGCTTCGCTAGACAGTGCCGTAACGAGTTCGATATGTACAGCCTTTACCGAATTGCATATGAAAATAGCTAAAAATGACTTCATGAGCTTGCACCCTCTCCCTTTTCGGTCGGCTATCAGCACTGGTCCACAATAGTCGGCGCTACAATGTAGGAACGGGAACTCTAGTTCGGTACGGGACGACGGTAACTGCCCCATGATGGGCTGAATGGTTTTAGCTTTAAATCTACAGCAACGAACACATTTATTGACACATTTTTTAGATAAATTGCGGCCTCCCAAAGGCCAATAATTTTGCCTAATGTTTGCTAATAAAAGTTGGGGGCCTGCATGTAAGTATTTTTTATGAAAGTATTCAAAAAGAATGTAAGTAAAGTGGTGCTTGCTGCACAGTAAAATAGGGTGCTTTACGTCATAATTGTAAGGAGAGTTGTTGAGCCTGCCACCAACTCGAATAATATTATTGGGATCTAAGAAAGGAGACAAAGAAAGCAGACGATTTTTATGAGGCAATGATTTTTGAGATTTTAGAATGGCATACTCATCTGGGAACATTTCTATTTGAGTTTTACGAATAATAATATTTAATGAACTTTGAAGTTCCTCTACAGATAAATGACCAGTTAATTTATTGTTTTTATGTTTGCAATTGTGAATAAATCTTAATAAGTATGCCATTGTAAATTGCAATGATTTGAAATTTGATTTTTTATTAATAAAGCCACTAACTACGTCATCAACACTGCTACCTAAATCTATAAAGCCACTAACTACATCAGCGTTAAGTTGATTATTGCGCGCTACTGGTGTGGAAATCAACTCAGGTAGATCGTGCTTCTCATTGGGCTTTTTAGGCCATTGGGTTTGATCCCTTAATAAGAAGGTGGGGCCAGACCACCACAGGCTAGAACCGCTGATGAGATCAGCCTTCAGCCCGCGGGAAACAAGATCCGCCGGATTGTCTACCGACGGTACGTAACTCCACGTGTGATCCTCCGTGCTCTCCTGAATTTCATGAACACGGTTTCTAACGAAACTTTTGAGTTCACTAGGCGGAGTCTTTAACCATCCAAGAACTATGGTAGAATCACACCAAAATCTACATTCTTTTATAGGTATGGTTAAGGAAGCTAATACTTTTGTACACAGTCTTGTTGCTAGTAAAGCCGCGGACATCTCAAGTCGCGGGGTACTAAGGGGTTTAATGGGAGCAACTCTATTTTTTGACGTAAGTAAATGTACCTTTACTGACCCAAAACTGTCAATGGAACGAATGTATATACACACTCCGTAAGCTCGTTCTGAAGCGTCTGAAAAAACGTGAACTTCATGTGAAACGGAGTCATTCATAAGAACCCAACGAGGAATTTTAAGTTGATTAAGAAAGGGTAGAGTATTTGCAAAGGCTAACCATGATTGTTTTATTTCTTGACCAACTTCTTCGTCCCATGTACATTGATCAATCCACAATCTTTGCATGATAAGTTTCGCTTCAACGACACATGGGCCCACTAGGCCTAAAGGATCAAATATTTGACTAATAACGGAAAGTATGTGTCGTTTAGTTATTTTATTATTTATATTAATATTTATTGAAAATGATAAGAAATCAGAATCGCAAAGCCAATTTAAACCAAGTGTTTTTGAAGGAGAGTTTAAATCAATGTCTGATAGATTTAAAACGTTATTTGAACTAGGGGAACATGGGGAAATCTGGTCAAGAATTAATTTATTATTTGATTTAAATTTTCTAAGGTTAAATTTTGCACTTTCTAATGTGGATATGACGCCCTTGCAAATTCTTACCGTGTCATCTATTGAAGATGAACCGTCTAAGTAATCATCGACGTAAAAATTTCTTTTAATGGATTGTTTTACGTCTTCGTCCTGTGCACTCGATGCAAGGCTGACCAAACACTTTGTGGCTAAGTACGGGGCACATGCTGTCCCAAAGCTTACCGTGTTAAGAGTGAAGGTTTTTAAGGGTTCCTTGCTATCAGTGCGAAAAACTATTTGTTGAAGAGGACGTTGGGAAGGATCGAGTTCAATCGCCCTATACATTTTTTCGATGTCGCCTGTTACGACATACTTATGCTGACGAAAGCGCAATAAAATCGAAAAAAGATCTTCTTGTACAGTTGGACCAACCATCAGTATGTTATTGAGTGATAAACCGGAAGTGGTGGTTGCCGAAGCGTCGAAGACTGTACGAAGCTTTGTGGTCGTGCTCGACTCACGAAGAACGCCGTGATGAGGCAAAAAATTATTAGTCTGTTGAAGACAGCTAGCTGAAGGCTCCTTATTTTCGGTCATGTGACCTAAGTGCTCGTATTCGAGCATAAAATCAAAGTACATGTCCTTAAAGACTGGATCCCTGTTGAACCTACGCTCTAAGGATAAAAAACGGCTTTTTGCCTGTTGAAATGAGTCACCTAGGACTGAGGGGTCTTCCTTAAGGGGCATGGTCACAACAAAGCGACCATCATCTTTGCGCTTGGTATTTAAGAGGAAGTTTTTCTCACAGGCACGCTCTTCAGGGGATAAGGAGTGCTTTGCTGCTACAGTATCTAATTCCCAGAAACGAGTTAAGTCTGGATTGGGTTCCCCGTTTAAAAAATTACAAACGGGGGAATGAGAAGAGTGCTTAAGGCGGGCAACATGCCCAGACACTAACCAACCCAGTTTCGTTTCATATAACTTGGGTTGATTATTACCCAAGTTAATATGATTATTGCCCAAGACGGACCAAAATACTTCTGCCCCTACTAATATATCTATAACAGAAGGTATATTAAAGGTGGGGTCAGCAAGATTTATTCCCTTGGGAAGAGGAATATTTTCTATGTCGATAAAGGAAGACGGTAGACATTTGGTAATATCAGGCAGTCTAAGACAATCTACAGTAAATTTAAAGTCGTCATGAATTGACATTATAGTAAGGCTGCAAGACTGTGTACATTGAGAAGTATGATGATTAATACCTGTCACCGTGGAGTACGCATCGCGGCGCGACAAACCCAGCTTACCGCACAACGATTGCGTCACTATGTTCGCGGTGCTCCCGTTGTCGAGCAGGAGGCGCGCGGAGTGCGCGGCGCCTCTGCTGTCGAGCACCTTCACGAGCGCTGTGGACAGTAACACATGCGGAGAAGTAGTAAACTGTCTAAAATCATTCGAATCATTAGCGAGATGATTGATGCTATTGACTGGAATTGCAGGCACAGGAGAAGGTTCTGACTCATGCAGATGCAAAAGTGTGTTGTGTCTCTTTTTGCAGTACCTACAAGGGACAAGACTGCATTTGCTCTCAATATGACCAGGCCTGAGACAATTAAGACACACTTTTGTTTCCTTGGCCTTTTTAATTCTATCTTCAATAGAAAGGGACCTGAATGTTTCACAGTTAAATAAATAATGGCTTTCATTACAGAGCGAACATTTAAAAGATTTTAAATTGTAAATATTTTGATAAGATTTTAAGTTTTTATTACTGTAAATATTTGGTTTATTACTATTATCATTGTAAGAAATTGTTTTATTATTATTATTGTACGAATTTATTTTATTAGTATTATTTGAAGTATCTAAAAGAAAGCTAGAATTTTGTTTGTAAATATCCTTTTGTAATTTACCTTTTTCTTGTATTGTCTCCAACAAGTCTGCTCTGTTGCTAAGAAACTGAATAAATATTTTTAAAGAAGGGGGGTCGCTAAGAGTGTTTCTATGTTCTTCCCAAACTCTGTGGGTAGCACTATCTAATTTTTCGGACATCATATGGATAATTAATGTATCCCAATATTCAGTGGGTTGGTCTAAGGACGACAAAGCACGCAAGTTTTTATTAGTTACGTCTATAAGATGACGAATTGACAAGCACGATTCTTTTTGCATGCGTTCGACGTTAAATAATGCTTGAATATGATTGTTTACAAGCAATCTCTTATTGTCGTATCTTTGGCACAACAACTTCCATGCAGCTTCGTAATTATCGGCTTTAAAATCTAAGTTGTCGATAACAAGCAAGGCGCTGCCTTTAAGAGAAGCGTGAAGATAATGTAATTTATTTATATTATCCATATCATGTCGCGAATGTATTAAAGAAATAAAAGTGTCTCGAAACTTAAGCCAGTGCTGATATTGGCCATGGAAAACGGGCAAGTCAATTTTAGGTAAACGAATGCAATTAGATCTCGAATCACTCGCCTGTACATCCTCGTATACGGAACCATCTCGAAGGTCACGCTGGGTGTGGCGCGCGCCGAGCAGACAGCGCGCCGCCGCAACCAGTGAGTAGTACTGGTTTTCAAACTGTTCGCGTTCCGGAATCTCATCGGCGGGATCCTCCGAAAGCATCTCGATCTCCGACTGTAAATCGTCAAATTGAGGGTATAAGGCATCTAATCTGTTAAAGCGCCCTTCCAGGTCTAAAAGTTGCTCAGGGCTAAGATCGGCAGAACTCCTAAGCAAAGTAATATAATTATTAAAAATCGTTAATTTAGATTTTAAACTACTACGCTTTTTAATAAGCTTTTCGCGTTCTTTTTGTTCCTTTAGTTGTTCTTTTTGTTCAGCCATACTAAATAAAGATGTAAAACAAAATAAGCTGGTTAAAAAAATCACAATAATAACCAAATTATCGTTGTAAAGAAACACAATGAATGAATAGATATGTTTATGAAAGGAATGCGGCTGGCAGCGATAAGGAATTGCGAGAACAAAAGAACAGCCGTGCGCCTGCGCTGCGCGCTCGACTAGTTTTTTTATGCACTAAATTTATCTATTTGTTGCAATCGATCGAACGATTTGCAGTGCTAACGTGATAAGCGCAGATGAATTTAAATAAATGAAAAATAACACTATGATTGCGACCTTAAGAATGATGAAATGAAATGCACTCACTAAATTGGGCTATTAGCAATTTGAATAGCGAAAAGAAAGGAAAAGAGAAGGAATTAATTGGAACGAACTCACCAAATACCCAAACCGTCTTCTGATCTGCTGCGACGTAGGCCACGTAGATAGTCAGGTAGGTATATTTTTTACTAGAAAACGGCTACCGCGAAATGACCAATGAAATATAGGGGCTGGTTTAATAGCCGTTTACAAGGTAGTAAAAATAGGACTATGATGACGTGGTCTTATATAAATCAAAGGGTAGCGATTCGAGTTTGGTGTTCGTCCCTGTATGTATGGAGCGCAAGTAAGTAGGAGCTGCGTCCTTGGTCGTCGCTCGCCGCAGTGACGTAGCCGGCCCTCCGCCCCCGCGCGTCTCCTCCCGTGCGTGGTAGACCGGTCGGCGACACCTACTAACGAGTGTCTTCGCCGTACGGATAATGAAATATTGCTACTGTATTACCAGTATTACCACCCTTATCTTACTGCACTTATTCATAACTTCAGCGAGGTCTCCGGGACACCACCCTAGCTATAAAGCTTGATCGTAACTAAAGATTGTTGTAGGTATTTGTATTTTTATATTTTGTATGTTCTATTTACAAAGTACAGAAAGAAACCATTTGCAATAGTTGGACCAGCTCTGGGCGGGCGGTAGTTTCAGCATAAGAATCGAGATGCTTGTTAGAATAATGATGATGAATGGTAAACACATACACGGCTCCACGTCACGTCACAATGACGGTTAAAACATGATGCCGTGTTGCTAATCACCTGTGCGATGCGTAGTGTTGCCCAGACGCAGACCGTGGGTTAATCCGTTCCACGAATCAAACTTCTAGGGAACGAAATACTCGCAGCTCATTGGGCAATGCGTGCGGCTAGAGCCAGACTATAGGCTAGCTGGGATATTGAAGGTCACGCTCATCAACCAATGGGCGCACACGGACCAATTTTTAACCGACTTCATCAAAAGGAGGAGGTTCTCAATTCGATTGTATGTTTTTTTTTTTTTTTTTTTTTTTTTTTTTTTTATCGTTGTTCGCGCGTATCTTCGACATTTATGGACCGATTTCGATAATTTTTTTTTTGTTCGATTGAGTTTTCTTGCGAGATGGTCCCATTTAATTTTTTTTCAAATCGGTTCAGTAGTTTACAAGTAATCCTGAAAATACTATGATATTAAATCAACTAACTTGACAACTATGTTATTTATGAACCGAATTAGATGATTTTTTTTGTTGGGGAAGGGATACCGTTGTGTAGTCTTTTTAACCGACTTCAAAAAAAGAAGGTAAGTTTTCAGTTTGTATGTTTCTCCGCGATTATCTCACGTTTGGCTGAGCCGATTTTTCTACCTAAATAATATACCTACACTACCTAATGCAGAAGGTACTTACACTAAAAATAAACAAATAAAAAAATTGTTTAAAAAACAAAAAACCGACTTCAAAAAACCTGCCTCTAAAAAAAGGAAGAAATAATATACAAATCATTAGATACGCATTATCATTGTTATAATAAAACACGTCAATTGAAGTCGGGTGAGGCTTTTAGAATAAAAAAAGGAAGATGTTCTCCAGCCCCACCCGACTTTAATAGACGTGTTTTATTATAACAATGATAATGCGTATCTAATGATTTGTATATTATTTCTTCCTTTTTTTAGAGGCAGGTTTTTTGAAGTCGGTTTTTTCTTTGAGAGCTCGTGGTATGTTTTATAGCATCCTATTTAAATAATAGTCCATCCACACTATACCATCTTGATCAGTGACCCAAAAGAGTGCAAGTGAAGCCTAGTGGTGCTACGACGTGAAGCGAAGCCTGCGAAGGCGAAGGTGTGAAACGATGTGAGAGTTTGTTTCCATCGCAGATGTTTGAGGAATCGTAGCGGACACATCTGTTTCATATAACACCGTTTATTGACTGCTAGTGCAAGTACGATTGCAGTGCAACACACACCCTCGCGTGGCCTCGCTTAACCACCTCTGTGGTCTAGTGGTTCGCCCACCCGTGTAAGACGCAGAGGTCCGGGCTTCGATTCCCAGGAGGGAGTACATTTGTACTCGGTTGTTGTTGTGTTGGTTGGTGGTAGGACTTATTTCAAGTCCGGCTGGCTAGCTACCATCATCTTACCTAAGTCTGACGCCATAACAATAATTAATAAGTTGTTGTGTTCCGGCACTTCGAGGTAAGATAGCCAGTTCCTCAGTGGTGAGGATTCCGGGTGTAGCGCTTCCACCTTCGGCCTTATCGTGTTCATAACATCAGGAGAGATGAAGGCCAAGAACCAGCCCGTTGTGCATAAAAAAACTGCCGGTGTCTCTCGCGAACACATCCCTTGCACTTGAGCTTTTTTCCAATAATTAGACTTTGTTTTTTTTATTTCTATTCAATCACGTTGCCTCTCCGTTGATAGTGGAAGGTGGAAGGTCCCTTAGGTATCGAAAGGCGGTTAGCACGCATTAACCTAATTCGGAGTCTATTAATTATTAACACGTAGGAAGTCAATCGAAAGACTTGGTCACTGCTCGATCCAACGGCATTCGCCATATAAGTTACCGCATTTTGATAAACGTAAATTACTGACTGGACGTTGCTTGTTGTTTGTTTGTTGTATTTTGTCATTTGTTTACAACTTTTGTTTTGTGTGGCACACCTACACTTACAGAATAACATAGGTAATTAATTTTCTCTGGAAGATAATGACAGAGAACACTACTTTTTGCAATATCTAGTTACATATTAATTACCTAATCACTAAAATAAACAATGTTCACTAGGTAGCTTATAAACAACAAAAAAACTAGGTCTAGGTAATGGTAGGTAGGTACCTAGAGTTTTTAATTAGCTTTTTAAATATCACATGGTTATGTATGTGTATGTATTAGGGCATCCAATCCCGCATGTTATTTGTGATCTCGGTATTTGCGGGACCTATGATTTACGATCCCGCGGGATCTCGGAATTTGCGGGATCCTGCAGGTGTAAGATGAGCTGCTTATTAAGTGTTGTGTACAGATGTGTTTTCAGTTAAAACTTTGCCGATAAACTAAAAGAAAGTCCAAATTACTGAAAAACTAATTCAAGCTCAATTACACCAAAATCAAGCAAACAGAATGAACATATCAACAGCGCGGCGCATGCGCGGGACAAGCGCGCGGTCGTTCGCCAATCAGTCATTCAGGACTCACGTGCCAGGCAGCGCTTACAAGAGGTTTCTATGCTACTTTCTAGTCCCGCAAATCCCGCGGATCCCGCACTGGTAATCCCGCTCCTTGCGGGACTGGAAAATGATGCGGGATCTCGGTACTTCGAGATCTCGGTATACCGAGATTGGTTGCCCTAGTATGTATTACAGATTATAGGATTTGTTATCATGTAAAATAATCGTTTTATTTATCAAAGCCTCATTGTTATACATAATCTGTGTTAATTTAACATCAATTAACATTATGTAGCCGTGCTCGAACCTCACTAGAAAGTTGTTAAGGATCCATTAACGAGCGCTAGTGCTGTGGCAATTTAAACATCGATGAAGCAATCAAAACATGATTTTATTTATTTATTTTAGGTAGGAAACAATCATACATGTCTATCAGCCATTTTTGATGTCCCCACTGCTGAGGCACAGGCCTTCCTTATGGGTGGTAAGGAGGATGGGCCATAACCCGCCACGCGGGCCCAATGCGGATTGGTGGGTGTTAACGACTGCGAATGCAGCCAGGACCAACGGCTTAACGTGCCTTCCGAAGCACGGAGGAGCTCGAGATAATAAATTTTTGGTCTCTATATTTCTCTCATAAAGTCAAATTGAATTTATCCGAGAAATACCTTTCAGAACTTAGCTCTTTTGTATGGGAAATCATATTATTATGGTGGCCCCTATTTTCTTTTGAACAGTATACATATAAAATGGCATTACATAATATAGCTTTAATTCAAAGCAAACCACCCCTGTCAACACGTTTGAGTTACATTACAGCCCTCGGTACAGATCCTTAGCGGTGACAGTCAATCAAAAAAAAAAAACAAAAAATCATTTATTCAGTCTAGGCTGTTACAAGCACTTGTGAATGTCAAAGAAGCTACGCCATCGGTTCGCAAACCCTGAGCGGGAGACCTTGTTGACCAATGCGCAGAAGTATCTTTTGGGTCTCATCTTTTTTGGCAGGGACGTGGTTCGGGGCTTCTGCAAACATGCTCAGTAATCCTCTCCAATTTCTCTCACCGCTCAAGATCTGTGCCGGCCGGCACCTCTACTATACCCCACAGTAATCATTACGCTATGATACATACATATTGTACTATCGATAAAGGAGTCAACGTCTCCAAGACACCACTAGTAAGCAGCAGCTGTCTTTGTGTTTGACATCAAAACGCGTTCGTTTTCAGAATTTCGATGCGTGGGTATTCAAAGGTTTAATAGGTTGTGTCGGGCATTAATGATACAAAAACAAATCCTTAATTAATGTTTCCACGAGGGCTTTGTAAGACAAGTTCCTTGAAGAATTGTCAAAAAATTATATTCAAAATATTTATTTATCTTTTTTTATTCTGTTCAGTAAGTAATATGTTTCTATCATTTGTTTCTTTTTCTTTGTTTAAATAAAACTCGGTAGGTATTGAAAGTAGGTACACTTAGTTGCAAATAAACATTTGATTTGAGCTTATAAGGAAGGAGCTTCAAATCAAGAAATAAAGATAAACTTGCCGTTCCAAGATTTAGGCTTGCAAAAACGAGAAGTTCATTTATGGGGAAAGGCATAGCCTTTATTAATAAAGTTCCACAACAAGTGATTGATCTTCCTTTGCATGAATTTAAAAACCATGTTAAAAAAACGCTCATGGGTAAAGGTTATTATAAAGTTGACGATTATCTTAAAGATCAAAATGCGTGGAAATGATGTAACACATAACTTGCTAATATAAGAACTTTGTTGAAGTAATATAATAAGTCTATGTTGTTGCCAATAATCCTGTCACCCTGTTGTAATTATCTGGTAACGATCGTTGCTTATGGCTGTTACAGCTGATAAGTTTCTTGCGCCCGTTCTTCTTGTCAGCTAAAAAGTCTGGAACGGGTGGTAGGAAAATATAGACGATTCAAAAGTACTTAATAATTAAGTTTATTTGAATAAAGCTTATTTCACTTTCACAAATACATACCTATAATATTCCCTCCAATCTTTGTTACAAAATTAAACTAGGTACTTTAACATTGGTAACCAACAATATAAATTATCGACGAGAAAATCAGTGTCGTCGTTATGTTGGCTGTTGAAGAAACAAAATCCAAGTGTCGAGAATCTCAGCTGGATCACCTGTAACAAAAACAGTAGTCCTGTTTATTGTGCATTTAAGTCAAAGCTTAAACGGCGCTTATGTGTTGAGCGGTCCCCGGCCCGTTTTTACGGCGGCCACCCGCTGAAATATTCAGGGAAGCGCTCAAAGGGTTGCCAACTTTTTTTGCATCAAATATAGTATTTTCAAGATTATTAGTGTAAAAATATAGTAGATGGCCAAATAGTCAAAAAAAATATAGTAAGTTGCCGTTTTGTATGGAGGTTTTTAAACTAGTTGAATTTTTGTATACTTAAGTAAGTACTAACATTTTCAATATTATTCAGCAACCATAAACACAAGTGTTTAATCACAAGGATTATTATGCATTTATCAACTTATGTGCATATTAGTAGTAATTTTTCGTTACTTTTGTTTAATTATTTCACTTGGAAAAATTTAGTTTAGTTTTGCCTACTATATATTTTTTCAAAAATATAGTAGGCGACCCCTCAATATATATAGTTGGATACTATATTATATGGGTTGGCAACCCTACGCTCAACGCATCGCCCGCCGCGCCCCGCGCCGGCCGTATATATCGCCATACGAGGAATTTCATGTTAATGGACTGTCATTCTGAATTTCGACAGTCAATTATTTCGACAGGGTCTCAATTGCGAAAAACAATAGTTCGACTACTCAGTGCTTCGTTCGACAGGACATATTTCGACAAGCATTATTTCGACAGGACATATTTCGACAAGCATTATTCTGACAGATGGGTGGCCGAAAGCCAAATTAAAGTTAATTAAATACATTTTGCTGTATGTATGTGTGTATATTTTCTATGGTTCGGTCGCATAACCACAGCCACAGACTTACTGCCAAAATAATTCTGTGAAATCTTTTACTTTTTAAGACTTATAATTCCTTAAAAGGATTTGCTGATTTGATCTTGAGTTCAAACATGAAAGCGGAAGGTTTCGCTAACTTTTAAGTCCCGGAATAAGTTTCAATAGTTCTTTTAAAGCTGAAAAGAGTAGGTTCTTTCCACTAGAATATAGGTCATTAAGTTTAAGATTTTGGCAACGGATTTCATGCGGCTTTTACTGCAGCTTATACGACTGTCTGACTGTGCTTTTGTGATTGAATCTTTTAAACGACGGGTTTGGTTGAAATTACTGTTAATGTCTGATTATTATTATTATCTCTGATGATTGTAGGATGTAGCACAATCGTTCCTCACAATTATAGTCCTTTTCCTGAATCTAGAGCACTGAATATATAAATAGTGTCTAGAGGCCAATTTCTCTGTCGAGATTTTGAGACTAATGGAAGTTAGTTATTAAAAAAAAATACATATATAGTAAAAGTATAAAGCTAGGTACTTGTTTCTTTAAATTGCAAGAACCCTTTGACCACGTATGTTTTTTTAAACCACTTCTGTAGATTTTCGTTGCTTTACGCTACGTTTGTGGACAAATACAAGAAGAAATACGAGGGACACTCTTGGTACATAGCAAAGAAATTGATTGCCGTATACTCTTTGACTGCTATCACGTCACGTCTGGTGGTAAGCGATGATGCGATCTACGATGAACGCGCTTGCCTAGAAGTAACCTAATCACTCGCGACTAGACGGCCCCCAGACACATATCATAAAATAGTACCAGATTATACCTATCAGGAAACACGACACTCGGGCAAGGAGTTCCACCATGTTCCACTCTAGCGGTACGGATAATTCGTATTACTTACTTAAAAATTTGGCCTTAAAATCGAGCTGTTAAACCCCTTTTATCTATATTTTTTTTACACAATCTATCAAATATTGCAAAGTCGATTTTCGCAAATATTGTGAATTCCACGTTACTTTCCAAAACTGCCCGTACCAGCTACACCGTTTAGGTCCGGGTATATAAATAACAGAGTCAATACCAACTCCGTCTGGTGGGACGTTGAAATTAATTTGTCCCTAATTGTGATTTGAAAGGGCCGCCGCTGCTCGGTGCAATATTGTGCAAATAATTTGATTGGCTGCGCTCTGTGAAGCCGTGAAGCCCGTGAACGTTTGATATGGTTGGTTGCTCGCGATAGTTCTAAATATGATATTAGAGATATTTCTATATCCTAATAATAGAGATGATTTAGCATTTAAGAGTTGTAACTGAACTTTTAGGCAAAGTTAAGACTTTGAACTTTTAAAAAATATTTGAAAACTTATAGGTATTATTAGAAAAAGCAACATTTTTATCACTCGGACAGTAATCGAAGTTGGTAACTAAAACTGTATAGATTTGTTCTTGTACTTTTTTAGCTTTATGGCGAAGTTAACCCAACAATGAGCGCCTAAAGGAACTGATGAGCATCGTACGTACTTGTATAAGGCCCTGTTTTCCCATTGTCCCATGATTTTGTCCCATTAATGGGACCACGAAAGAGAACTATTTCTCGTAGTCGCATTATTATCTAATGGGACCACGAGAGATAATTACTGTTTCTCGTAATCCCATTACCATACGGTTATGGAAATTCCCCATTCTTTTCCTTATAGCTCCATTTGACGTCCCATTGATGGGACAACGGAAAAAAAATATAACTGTGGTCCCATTTTAGTACGATAATAATGGCGTTACGCTGAGCCACGTGTGTGTCTCGTTTCATATTGTTTCGTCAATATGAAACGAGGGTAAATAGGTAATCATTCATACAAATATAAGTGACGTCGCGAAAAAACCGCAGACCTTGACATGCCTTGACATTTCCCCGTGGCCAAGATGCGATGGGCGGGCGGCGGCCGGCGGCTCACCAAAAATGCCAAAACGCACAGCTTCCGGAATCCGTTTATTTTCGCCTGTAACACTGGATTTTCTAGTTCGGGCAAATGTTTTAAATATTGTTCATTATGTAAACCTTGCACAAAAACATTGTATCTGCACTGCACCCATGGAAAAAATAATTATTCTATTCTATTCTATTTTACAAATTTATACTTACTCAACTGCGATTTTGTTTTTCCAAATTTTTTTAATGTGTAGAAATATCGTAACTTTATTTTTGATACTTTTAGGTTAAGTTAATTAACCTAACACAACGTAACTTTATTTATTTTTAACACTTATTTATAATAAAATTTCTTATAATTGATAAATAATTGTTACGTATCGTACGTATTTGCTAGAGGTACTCCAGAAACTCATGAAACGGAAGTAAAATTATTTTTACTAAAAACACGTGGTCGTGACGTGACACAAAGAAAGCAATTTCATGACTTTTTTGACAGACTGTATGCAACAAGCACGTCTTAATTTTACGTTTCATTAGTTTCTGGACTACCTCTATAAATTCTCCTAGTGTTTGGGTTTGTTTGGTCGAAATAATATTAATTAATGTTTTATACAATACTAAATAATATACTAGAAAAAATACGACTCGCACCAGATCAATACTCAGACGGGAATCGAACCCGCGACCTTTGGATATCCGGTCCAATGCTCTGACCGCTGAGCTACCGAGTCACTAGTAACATCGTCGAATTTCTTCTAGTATATCCTACTCTTACGCTGCAAGCCAGCGTTATTTCACCAATGTGAGGAATTACCTCGACATTCTATTGAAATATCTTTCCAGATATTTGGCAATCGATTAAGATGAAATAGCTATATAATTTTTAAATTTGAGATTTTTGCATTCACAATCCTATTTTTATATAATACTAAATAATATACTAGAAAAAATACGGCTTGCAGCGTAAGAGTAGGATATTCTAGAAGAAATTCGACGATGTTACTAGTGACTCGGTAGCTCAGCGGTCAGAGCATTGGACCGGATATCCAAAGGTTCGATTCCCGTCTGAGTATTGATCTGGTGCGAGTCGTATTTTTTCTAGTATATTATTTAGTATTGTATAAAAATAGCATTGTGAATGCAAAAATCTCAAATTTAAAAATTAATGTTTTCTTATTTAATGTCGCTCACGTGCTGTTTGTTGTGATAGTCGACTAGTTGTATTTTTATTATGATCCATATAACTACAACGGATAAAATATCTAAACAGAACTTTATCAAATGGGAATATAGCAGAAAATACATTATTATGGCTAATGGCGAAACGCCAAGTTGCGCTGACTAATCGACATTTGATTATGTACTGATTATATGTCGTCGCTATTTCACTTTCTGTTTTTTGTAGAACAATTTCTTAGAAATTGCAGGAGTTTAATGATCATAATATATGATAATAAGCTGTCAAATATCTGCTAGGTACCTATTTAATTTTAAAATCTCATTAAGTAAAAGTACTTTTCAATACAGTTGCTCGAAAATGTAAGTTTACGATGACAGTCGAGCGTGCGGAAAGTTGATTTTACCGCACGCCGTGCGTTTTTGTTTACGCAGTAGTACAGCGTGCGGAAAGTTGATTTTACCGCACGCCGGCGCCGTGCGTTTTTGTTTACGAACGTTTTTTTTTATTTCTACTAGCTTCCGCCCGCGACTTCATCCGCGTGGACAGTAGAAAAATATTGCAACCAGTTTAAAATGACCCCTTTAGTGTATGAAAGCTAGTACTACGGAGAGTTCAAGCTGTTTCTCTGGTTCCACCCACCCGAATTTGATGAAACATAGCTTAGATTTTAAGTTGGACCACAATCTACTAAATTGTGAAAAATCCATCAAAATTCGTTTAGCGGTTTTTGCGTAATTCGCGCACAAATATTTAGAATTTACAGTTTTATTATATCTATAGATTACAATTTCAGCAGTACCTATAATGTTTTCTCGCAAATGTATTGAAAAACGTAGTATGGCACACGGTTGTTAAGGTTTTTTAAAACTCGTGACGATTATAAACCCTCGCCTACGGCTCGGGCTTATAAAACGTCAACTCGTTTTAAAAACCTCCTTACCAACCTTGTATCATAAACTACTATAAAAAGCCCTTACATATAAATAAAGATAAAAAGCCTATTGATTAATACCCTTTTGTGAGTACATATAAGATTATAGTTCACAATCAGGCCGGCCGGCTACTGGAGACGGCCGCAACTAGTTTTATCCGGCGAGCGCCCGTGATCCGGCAGCCGGATGTTGAGTGCGGCGTAGCTGGTAAGGACCTATGTTGGCCCGGACATGGGCCTAGGACAGTTCAGGGGTTATGACGCTGTGACCTTGTGTTCAATTAAGGCCCCTGACTCCACTGGCTCGGTACGTTTTCATACAGAATCTGTACCGAGCCCATACAACAAAACCGGACAAGTGCGAGTCGGACTCGCCTACCGAGGGTACCTTGCTGTAGGTAGGTACTTAAATAAATGTTATTATGTTCGAATCAGTTAGATTTTCACACGAAAAATGTTTTTTTTTTCTTAGTCAATTCACTCTGGTGTCGTCGCCGTCGACGTCGCCATTACTCAGCGGTAGTGGAAGTAGTAGTAGTGACCCGCTTCACAATGGCAGCTAATCTCAAAAGCTTAAAGCAGATGGCGCTAGTGAGTTTGGAGTCATGCTATCTGTCAAACTCCTTTTATTTCTATGTAAATATTGGGTGAATTTGGGTGTTGCACTTTTAATTGTGAAATTAATATGCCTCAGGGTTGTGTAGTGCCATTTTGCTCATCGAGAACATCGGGACACAGGTTTCCCAAAGATATACATGTTGAGAAAAAAGTGGATCGTAGCTATAAGAAGACCTAAATATACGCTCACAAAAAATACACGAATTTGTAAAAAACATTTTGTTGAAACAGATTACACAATGCTAGATTCTGTTGTAGAAAATCGTAAGTAGTGTGTATTTGTTATATAAATAGTATTTAATAAACAAGCTGAAATACTCAGGTTGATATTTTCTTATTCAATTCTAACATAACCTCAATTTTCTTTTAAACATTTTTTTTGTTTTATTTACAGCAAAGCCTAGACTTAAGAAAGATGCCGTGCCAAGCCAGTTTAATTGGACAAAAAAAAACAAGATTCTGTAAAACAGAGACAAGAACGCATTACAAAACGAGCACTCAGAAAGGACTTTGCATTTTCCATCAGTGTCTAGTTCATCAATGCCTATCGCACCAGAGCCATGCAATGAAGTAGAGATATAGATGAAAACTTTGGAATCAAATGAATATGAACACAAAGAGGTGCATAATATGACAAGCACTCAGCTTAATTAATTTTGTATTGAAAACTAGCACTCAGCTTAATTCATTTTGTATTGAAAACTTGCAATCTGCCTCAAAGATTAGTAACCTCAAATTTTATACTGGATTTGATAGTTGTGAGCACTTCTGGCTTGTTTTTAATATATTAGGGCCTGCGGTAAACCATCTCTTGTATTATCCATCTGGATGCAAAATGAATGTTCGTGTTCTTACTCCGGCTAATGAGTTTCTACTTACTATTGTAAAGTTAAGGCGCAATATGGTAAATAAAGAACTGGCATTTAAATTTGATATTTGATTTATATTTGCTGCACACATGCTCATTCCTTCATTTAGTACATAAACACTTAGGAAATGGTTATTTATATCGACAATATCTATTGGAGGCACTGTAGACATTTGATGTAGTGTAACGAAATCCTCATTTGGAGGCCATATAATGTTTGATAATGGTTCCGCTACAGTGTCCTCTAGAATATTGTATTGAAAGTTGTTATTTCTATCATATTATGCAGCCAATCTGTAACAAAAATAATATGAAAGTCAAAAATAATTGTTGATGAAAGTGTTATGGTGTTGTTTCAAAAAGACAAACTGTAACATTCAGGGATTATTATTCATGTTTACCTTTCAATGAGGTCTTCCTTTTTGCCAGCTATTCTTGCATTTCTTTTTGCCAATCCCTTTTTAGTTCATTTACGGACCACGATCCGTATTTTCCCGCCATTTTTAACAAAATTAAATAATAAAACTAAAACCCCATACACACTCTATGGAGCTGTCAAAATGAGATGCCTCCAACTACACTAGCGACCCTATCGGGAGAAATGGCGGACATAGCTGCCATTCGTTTCAATTTTTCCCTGGTAGACCTTTGTGCACACATGAAATGCACGCGGTCATTCACGGCTGCTGCATGGTCGGTCCATCAGTCTCATTTTGGCGACTACCGCGTGATACACTAAATATTTTTTGAATAATTCTTCAACAGCTGTTATCATTCATTCTGTAAGTTTAAAAATCCATTTTAGCTTAAAGTGGCCACTTTTGGCAAATATGGATTTTAAAACTTACAGAATGAATGATAACAGCTGTTGAAGAGTTATTAAAAAAAATATTAGAGACAATTTAAGAGATTATTATATGAGCTTTTTTTAAATATTGGCTTGGCTTACGAGTAATAAAAATAAATATAGTGGTGGCACTAGTTTCACTACCATCGCGCCTTAATTAATAATTACGTTTCGTAAAATTATTATTATTATGAATACAAACAGAACGATATCCTTGAAATTCGACAAATATCCTTCTTTTTATGAATACCCCAGTAATGCGCCTGAAAAAATCGCCATCTGCGGCCAACTTTGGAACTAATTTATAAATTAGCTTTTGCGGAATGTTAGTTATCTTTTTATTTTCTTTCTCACAGTCATGCATGACGTATCAAATAACTTGCTATGTACAATTTATTTCATATTTACAAAAATGTCGCAAAATGTTAAATACAAATACCTAATAATTGAGTTTCATTCATCTATATTTTCTCAAACAAAGCAGCGCCTCTAGCGACTCTTAAAGGTATCACATGCTAACGGAAAAGCCAAGCTTTTCGCAAGTTTCCAATGGAAAAGGCAGGTTTGTAGTGTGTCTACCCTCCGCTAGATGCCATTGTGTTCAACAAGTTTGTTCTCCCTCCGCTAGATGTTTAAAAAGTTTTTTAGTCCGTAATCTGTACCCTTAGCACGAACTAAAGCTATCGAGAAAAAAAAACGCACGTAAAATTACTCGATAGACAATTCTCTATGGAAAATTTCATTTCGCTTATCGGCGATAGATGGCGTTGTACAAATTTCCAATACAAAATTTAACTATCGAATGATTTTACGCGAGTTTTTTTTTTCGATAGCTGTTCGTGCTGAGTGTACTGTATTGTGGTAACTTCTCTTTATTTGGTGTTTTTCCAAAAATGAAAAATTATGAATGTGATTCACTGACCTGAAAAAAAATGTGTGAAATAGGTATATGGAGGTCAGTGTTGTGGTTTGTCTGTTGCCTGTTTGCTATAGTAAGTTGGATTATTAATATTAATTCTTTTGCATTATTACAGGTACGTTCGTGAGATCCTCCGTCGGGTAAGCGATACAAACGGACACTGCGTGCGTGCGTACTGCGTTGCGTAGCGCTGAAAAGCGCCACTTGCGTCACAAAAATTAAGTTTTCTTTTTTATTATAAGTCTTTCCCAATAGTCTTGGACAGATTTATAATAAAAATACTCAACGCAGATTACTTATTTCGTAGCTAGGTTACGTACTGTGTTTATATTGATATGAAGATCGTATCCACTTCTCAAGCTTACGCGCTCACTAGACATGAAATAAAATACTTTTAACGGATACTAGCGCGGTTTTATTGAAAGTACTTTGGTAATTAGTTGGTATTTGGTTTGATTTTTGATTTTCCCGACGTTTCGGCACCTTTGCAGCTGCCGTGGTCACGGGGGACTGAAGCTACTTGTGAGCCTACCCTCAAGCGATGAATTTTTTAGAACGTTCAGAAATTAAAATTTATCAAATTTAATTAGTTTAATTTGGTTTGGTTTTAATTTAATTTTATATGTTAAAAAGAGAGAATCTACTGAAACTACTACCATTTCAAAATATTGGGAGGCCCCTCCAAGAAAGAAATGGCGAAAGAAAACTTGGAGAGGAAGGCCGACCTCCGTCTTTTATATTAATTTATTTATTTGCAAAAGGAACTAACCGTATCATTAGATCTTACAGTGTGTGTTTGGGGCTTTAGCTTGTGAATGATGGGGTCCCAAGCTGGTGGAATTTTCCAACCATCATCTCTATTGAAATTAGGATATTTATTTATTTCGATAGCCTCGCGGAGCATTCTAGGAATGAATCTACGTTCCCTAGCAAGGATTTGGGGTTTGTCAAATCTAATATAATGGTTGGGCCCCTCAAAGGCGTGTTCACTCACTGCAGACTTGTTATCGCGCCTATGTTTCATGTCAGCTACATGTTCTTTAACGCGGGTCCCTATGCTTCTCTTTGTTTGCCCGATGTAGGAGAGCCCACAGTCACAATCTAGTTTGTAGACGCCTGCGGCTTGAAGGGGGATATTACACTTGACAGGTCGTAAGAATTGGTTGATCTTCTTCGGCGGCTTGAAGTAAGTTTTGATTGACGCTCGCTTCAGAATGTTTCCAATCTTGTCAGTGACACCCTTCAAGTATGGTAGGATGGCAGGTTGACGCTCTACTGTGGCTGTTTTGGTGCGTTTTCTGTGACGAAGGCGTGGTACTTGCAACTTGTTGTTACGTAGTACTTGCTTGACGTGCTGAAGCTCAGCAGTCAGGTGTTGTTTGTCACAGATGCCGCGGGCTCTCTGAAACAAAGATTTCCCTACGGTAGCTAACTGTATAGGATGATGGTGAGAGTCACCATTAAGGTATCTGTCTGTATGGGTTGCTTTACGATACACTGTATGGCTCAAGGTTTGGTTCGGATTCCTGATAATGAGAATGTCTAGGAAAGCTAGTTTATTATCTGCCTCTAACTCCATAGTAAATTGTATGTTGGGGTTTATGGAGTTAAGATGGTTAAGAAATGCAGGGACACTGTCTCTAGGTAGTATTGTGAAAATGTCATCTACGTACCGTTTGTAGAACCGGGGAGTCACTGGTGCTGTGGCTAGTGCTTTCTCCTCAAAATCCTCCATGAAAATGTCAGCAACAATGGGGGATACAGGAGAGCCCATTGCTACGCCATCCACTTGCACGTAGAACTCCTCGTTCCATAACATTAAAGAACATGTAGCTGACATGAAACATAGGCGCGATAACAAGTCTGCAGTGAGTGAACACGCCTTTGAGGGGCCCAACCATTATATTAGATTTGACAAACCCCAAATCCTTGCTAGGGAACGTAGATTCATTCCTAGAATGCTCCGCGAGGCTATCGAAATAAATAAATATCCTAATTTCAATAGAGATGATGGTTGGAAAATTCCACCAGCTTGGGACCCCATCATTCACAAGCTAAAGCCCCAAACACACACTGTAAGATCTAATGATACGGTTAGTTCCTTTTGCAAATAAATTAATTAATATAAAAGACGGAGGTCGGCCTTCCTCTCCAAGTTTTCTTTCGCCATTTCTTTCTTGGAGGGGCCTCCCAATATTTTGAAATGGTAGTAGTTTCAGTAGATTCTCTCTTTTTAACATATAAAATTAAATTAAAACCAAACCAAATTAAACTAATTAAATTTGATAAATTTTAATTTCTGAACGTTCTAAAAAATTCATCGCTTGAGGGTAGGCTCACAAGTAGCTTCAGTCCCCCGTGACCACGGCAGCTGCAAAGGTGCCGAAACGTCGGGAAAATCAAAAATCAAACCAAATACCAACTAATTACCAAAGTACTTTCAATAAAACCGCGCTAGTATCCGTTAAAAGTATTTTATTTCAAGATCGTATCTGTAAACCGTGGAAGTTAATAAATCGATCAATATCGCCAGATGCTAATATTAATCGTATCAGTATATTTACATGTTGCGATAACAAAGCTATATTGATCCTGACTCCGCGGCGCGGTCGGCTATTTATAGTGCGCGCGCGCATTACGAGTTCATTCATTCGTTCCTGTTTATAATTAGAATGCGATTTGGTACGCGTTGAGTCAGTTCGCCCGAAGACGTGGGCGAGTGATGACGTTTTCTTCTTTTTTCATTTCTATTTCACTGAAAGTACTTCCGTTTGCATTTTACATGAAAAAAAATGATAACATTGACGCGGAACAATTTAAAACAAACTTAAAAGATGCTGATCAACGTCATCTTGTCACCATAACATCCACTGCTGGGCATAAACCTCCCCCAAATCAAGGATTTTCACGACGAACAGTCTTTCGCTGCCTACATCCTGAGTTTCCCCGCGATCTTGACCAGATCGTCGGTCCACCTTGTCGGGGGCCTTTTTTATGCCGATGCCCAAAAGGCATTTACGTATCCCCCCTCGCAGATGAGCAGGGAGGTCGTATGTAGGGCTTGCCAGGAGGGGGCCGCAACATTCCAAGTTGCAGCCCGCATTGTCGGGGGCCTACCCATGGAGCGTCATTCGGTGTGCGTTCGCCATTCCAGAACCGCTCTGCCGCCTCAATTTATAATTATAATAAGTATCTTAATATTGTAAAAAAAAACGGACAAGTGCGAGTCGGACTTGCCCACCGAGGGTTCCTTACAAAGTTGGTACTTAAATAAAGACTATATTTTTTATGATTTACTTACTATTATATATTCTATGATAAAAGACGATATTACTTGCCAAATTTCATAGTTCTAGGTCAACGGGAGGGAAGTACCCTATGAATTTTAATTCCCATGAGAGTGTATGTGCATTTTTTGCGGCATGAACGGGCCGTATCTTTTTTTACGTAAACTTCAGCTTCAAGGGACCGTAGATTTGACTATATTATGGTTTTAATTTCAACTTTATACCTCCACACGTTCCTGAGATAAAAAAGGTGTTGACGGACGGACAGACAGATACTTAGACAGACAACAAAGCAGGGTTGGAAAAAATCATGATTTTTTGCAAAAAATCAAAAATCACTTTTTTCAAAAAATCGAAAAAATCATGATTTTTTCGATTTTTTGTTTGAGCCTTTAAAATCCACTTAATATTGTGCGTGAAACCACAACGCGCTTTTGTTTGACTTATTTAACACTTTAATTCGGAAGAAACACAAGTAAAGATCAATAAAACAGTTTAAAATAAAAATGCCTGGTGAAAGTTAAATATTAGGACAGATGATTTGGCGGTTTTTTTTAGAAGAAAAAACGGTATAAAGCAGTATAATTCTAACACAAAGTTACATTTAATATACATTTTTATGTGTCTATCAATTATTTAAAATTAAGAATTTTATATTTTTGTACAAATAGGAAAGAGAAAAGGCAATTTGATTTAATCAATGATTTTTATTCAAAAAATCACTTGATTTAAATCAATGTGATTTAATCATGCCAACCCTGCAACAAAGTGATACTATAAGTGTTTCGTTTTTTCCTTTTGAAGTACGGAACCCTAATAATTAATGACTTTAAAATCGAAAAAAACTATTACCTACTACCTACATCACGGGAACTCCGCTAAAATAAAATGTGAAAAGCATAGGATTAGATTCTGAAGACGAGAAGAGCGAAAGACACGCAACCATAGAGACGTCACCTAAATCGGTGCTTTCGGAACCTCGAGACGCACAAATTAATCATGCTTGTGTTCCCTAAAAGGGCCATCGGCGGCCATCAATCTCGCCAGACGGGAACTGATCGCTGATTGGCAGATATTAGACAAATGATAACGCAGAGACGAAAAAAATTAAGCGCTGATTTGTGGGGGAAACTCAAACGAGTTTGAGCAACAGGAAATTACTGTCGAGTGGTCGTAGTTGTCTCACTTCATTAGCTTTTCTTCACTTTTAGAAACTGTACCCGTAGCACGAACATGCATAGAGAAAAAAAACTTATAGAGTAATGAGAGCTTTTCAAAATGACAAAAAGCTGTAGGCTCGATAGATGGCGTTGATAAAAATGTGTGTCTCAATGTATTTTTTTTACTAATCTTTGAACAGTACTCAGGTAGACCGGGCAGATGTAACCCTAAAATGTTTCTTTCTTTTTGGGCAGATGTCAGCCAGCGCGCTTATTTGCCTCTTTGGTACAAGCCGTTTATTTTTAAAAGCCAATAGGGATGTTGACTATTTTTTTTATTTTATGTTACATAAATTACCTCTCAAAAAAAGAAACATTGGTAAAAGAATTAATTCGCTAGCATGAAAACTGCCCGAGATATCACAGTGTGAAATGCACACAAATGGACTCGATCAAAAACGCTCCATACTAATGGCTTGCACGTTATGACGTCACGCCGTGCTAGTTTGTATGCAACGCATAGGAAATTTGTTCAGCAGCTATATTAAATATTGTGTTTATCAAAATGGTTTCATCGACAAATTTGCTATACATTTTACGGACTAATTAAAGGTATCATTTATTTTAATAAATTGTATACTTTTTAAATGGACTTGTCCACCCAACTTTGAAGGGTCATAAAACAAATAATATGCAATATATAAAACCAAGAGGTATACAAGCTACTCTAAAAGTTTAATATGTTTACGATTTTTATTAGTATTTCGTTATTTTATTCATTAGTCAACATCCCTATTTTGACTCATCTCTTTCCATCAATGCCATCTAGTGTGCCGAATAGTTACTATTTTTATTTTTTAAATGTCACTTTGATAAGCCCTCATTGTCATCTCAAATCTCTCAATTCGTTTTAGTCTTACACATAGAGTAAGATAAATGTCTTACATACGAAGGGAATTTTATTCGCATTACGTTTGCTGCACAATATACGTAGAAAGCTTTTCAGTAAAATGAGTGGAATATTAAATTCTGGGAAAAGGTAAAAAAACTGTTGTTTGCGCATTTTTAATGTTATGCAACAAGACCAATATTTTATCCCGATTCCCAACCAAGAGTTGCATTTGCATTTGGTGCCCAAGTTTTTTCTCATTATTTGAGTGTTTTTTTATTTGATATATTATAAATAAGATTTAATTTTGACGACCGGACTTATGGGATCGGCCAGACTCTCCTCCCCAGTCATGGTGTAAATTTCGTTTCATCGCATTTCGTCCATCCTTATAATTAGTACCTATGTACATCATACATGTATGAAACATTATAGCATCGCGAATTCGTGATCTTGTAACGAGAGTTATCCACTTACAATATTTGTCTTTCTTCAGCAGGCATACTATAATGAGTTCGAGTAATTTTTTGTCGATTGGGTCACAAAATAAATATAGGGGTGTAATTTTTAGGTCTTCGATAACGACAAAAAAATCTCAGTACTTTAAATAAAACAAGAGACAACCCTAAATTAAAATAATGTAAAAAAAAATTGTATCAACAAATTCAGCGTTGACGCGGAAAATATTCTTTTGTAAGTAATCCATCCTCCATAATGACAATTTAATACTACTTCGCACATTTACATATTTGCCCTTTGTATATTTTATTGGTACATTACGTATTCATATTTTGCCTTTGATAAGATTGGGAGACTCCGTAATAAGATTTCTGGGGTACGATAATTCTGAACGATAAAACCAAAACCTCTTCGTTGTCATTTAGGTTCAGGGATTGAAATACCGTTAAAAAAATAACGATACAAAAAAAATACGTTAAAAATACCGTTAAAACATTTTATCGGTAAATTTACCGGTAAAAATAATGTTAAAATTATTGTACCGTTAAAATTACCGTAAAATATAGCGTAAAAAAGTATCGTTATTAATTGGAATAACGTTCATTTTAAAGTAACAGTAACAAAAAGTAAGAAATAACGTTAAAATTAACGTTATTTACTGAAATAACGTTAATTTCAATGTAACGTTGTCTAAAGTAACGTTATTTATTGACTTGACGTTAATGTTAAAAGTAACGGTAAAATAAGTAAGAAATAACGTTACATTTAAAAATAACGTTATCAAACCCTGTTTAGGTTACATCCACCTGAAAATCTTTGTTTTAGCTTTAGTAGGTAGGTACCTTTTCTTATTTTAATTGACCCATATTGCCATCATCGGCTTCCTAGGCATAGCTTTTAACAATATTACCAAAATTAAAGCGAATGTCCATCAGCCACTTTTTATGTCCCCACTGCTGGGGCACAGGCCTTCCTTATGGGTGGTAAGGAGGACGGGCCATAACCCACCACGCGGGCCCAATGCGGATTGGTGGGTGTTAACGACTGCAAATACAGCCGGGACCAACGGCTTAACGTGCCTTCCGAAGCACGGAGGAGCTCGAGATAATAAATTTTTGGTCACCCATCCCATGACCGACCCTTGCGAACATTGCTTAACTTCCGCAATCGCTGGGCCAGGCGCTAAACCACTGCGCCATCGAGCTCCTCTGCGCCATCGAGCTCCTCCATTAAAGCGAATATTTTTCTATAAACGAAGCTGAAACGTTTTATTTTTGGTTTCATCGTTAATTAGCCCGATGAGCCCTGTGTTTGTTGTTTGGTGATTTATGACTGAACCGTCCATCGATGTAACTGACAAATAACTCATTAAAAGTTCGTTTTCAGTTCAAATTGCTCATAATTTCTTTGGGTGCTGGAAGTTCGCTCGCGAGTGCTTTAAAAGTTTTTTATTCCGCCCAGCTGTGTCTTAACATAGCATAGACCGACTTTGAACACCTGCAATGCTGTAAATCGGATGTGGAGTGTGGACTTGGTCTTGAACTAATAGACGTGTGTAATGAAGAAGTTATACTCATAATATAGTTGTTATATCTGGCGAAGACCGTTTTGCTTTCTAACACAATGTGCACACATTCATAGCAATAAGGCCTTCGTGACATAGTAGAACTACACCATCTTAAAACGTAAAAAAACGTGTTAAAAAGCGAAGTTCTACAATTATATGTATGTTTTTGTTTTTTTATAGCTTAATGTTTTATAAATCTTCAAGTTTCATTGTTTTTATGTAGGTACTCATTTTTCACTATTAGTATTTGCAGATGTGGGAAAAGCCTTATTGTCACAAAAAGCTACTGCTTTTTACTGGCAAATGTGATGTAGTTTAAGCTAACGAAAACCTGCTAAGTTTCAGGTCGTCCTCCTATTTCACAGTACATTTGTCTGAGGAGCACTTACTGAAAATAAATTGCGCCGCTTTCCGGACTCGGATATTTCGGAGATTTTTACGTATGACTCTTAAAATTTACGTTGAAATAGTTTCAAACAGTTTAAAGTACTTCTATTACCTTTCAATGCTTTCCTCCGGAGTTGTTAATTCAAAATGCTTTTAGCGTTATGTAAAGAGTTTGGGAGATATCTATGTATGTATTACATACCAGCCTCGCTAGTTATTACACCAAGAAACTTAAGCTTTTGAGAAACAAAGCTGTTTTTATGAAAGTATCTTTATACTAGAAAAAACTCGTCTCTTAGCCAGGTGCGAACCTCCGATAAGTACCTCAGAAACCGGGCATAAGTTAGTCTGACAAAAGGTCTCGTAGGTAATGTGATTGCAATTCATAATTCTAATCTTAGTTGTTGAGTCGTTTGGCCCCAATAGTGATAGGTCACGAAGATATGTAACGATTACGATAACCTATTATTTGCAACCTTAATACTTGTCGGGGGATACTGTGCTCTAATTGGGCATTACTGTTTACTATCATCATCACAGGCCTATGATTCTTCATATCAATATATCCTGCGAAAAGTATACTAAATGGCCGTTCCCAACTATCTAACCTAGGTAGGTAACCGATGCAGATATAGTTAAGGGCCCTATAATACATCTCAAAGTGGCGCCCTCATCTTAAGGCCAGTATATTCCAAAAACTCTGTCTCTGTCTTTTTCTTTACGTGTGAAGAAGAGTAATGAAAATAAACTCACTTTTTCATTTTCTCAATGTTTTTGCTGTTGTTTTGAGCATAAAGTCACTTTTTAAAAAAAGTAACCGTTGAATATTCTTCTATATGTCATTACCTTTTTTTCTATAAATTATTTATGAATAAGGGAAAGTATTATCAAAAAAATATAAAATTAATGAAAATTGATTGTTTATCGTTGAATCAAAAATAGGCCATTTCGATAATTTCGAATATACTGGCCTATTGCTCGCCGAGTAGGTATAGGTACATAACGTATGTACCTACCTAATGTTAATAATAATAAATAATGCTAAGGTTCTATAGTTTATTTACAAACAATAATCTCACCAAAATATAGTTCGTTGTAGAAGTCTTAATGGATCAACAAAGAGGCACTATTTTCCGTCATTTTAAAATAATTTCATAGCAAATACAACAACATTCACCTGCAGTTTTTTCTACATTGCTTGAACTGAAAAGTATACTACCAACTTTTCAATTGAAGTCTAACGTTATTTTTAAATGTAACGTTATTTCTTATTTTTTTACCGTTACTTTTAACGTTGACGTTATGTCAATAAATAACGTTACTTTAGATAACGTTACATTGAAATTAACGTTAATTTTAACGTTATTTCATACTTTTTGTTACCGTTACTTTAAAATTAACGTTATTCCAATTATAATAACGTTACTTTTTTACTGATAATTTTATAGTTTAACGCTGTATTTAACGGTAATTTAACCGGTACAATAATTTTAACGTTGTTTTTACCGGTAAACTTACCGATAAAATTTTTAAACGGTATTTTTTATGGATCGTAATTTTTTTTTAACGGTATTTCAATCCCTGATTGAAATTGTACCTAAAGTACACCTAAAACTTACTTGACTTTTTCCCCATTATTTTCTCCTGAGAAATAGGTTAATATCAATTAAAATGGCTGCCCACAGTTGCGTTGAAGCCCTTTAGACGTGCCAAAACTTTTAACCCACAAGTACTTGTTGTATGGTCTGTGTTTTAACCCCCAGCTGCTTAAATAAATATTCCCGTAGGCGTCGCGGGATACAACGACCTGATTTGAATTATAATGAAGAAAATCATGAAAAATTCCTAAGACCTCAGAGCGGGTTACTTGTATTCGTATTGAAGGCTTAATTTTCTTTTGAAAACCTACTTTCGTTCATTAAAATTGGAGCATTGCATGGTTATGCTTTTTCAAACTAATTATTTTACTAAAAACGGTAATATATTTTATATAATAAATACTAGGTAAGTACCTAAATCAAACTGATATATTTCAAATTGTAATATTTCAGATGCAAAATAAATAGAAAATCGAATTATAACAAACTTTTGTTAGGTACTTACCTATGATAATTATGGTTATCACAAGAGAAAATAAAAATACGTTTCCAGCGTTATTATCGGGCTATTTCATTGAAGTAACAAATACTTGAATTGCAAAGGCGTTTCGTTTTTAACTATAAAAATACAGGATTAAAGCTCGACTATTTTTATTTATGTTATACCAACAACTGTTCCCAAACTTTTTGTTTTGTTTTCATTTACCGAATTGTCACCTTTTTATATTATTAACTATATGGCCCCCCGGCGCGGGTCCATTCGACCCCAATAGTCCTCGTATAACGCCGAGGGTCCGTTTGTTTCCATTTTTGCCCAACCCAATTCATGTTATCAAAACAGATATTGTTATATCCATTTTCCAGGTTTAATGCAAAGTGCGATAGTATTCGGATATTGGTAGGTAACATCTTTTTGTGATAATATGCATTGCTCTCATCATTTCATAAGTTCTTTAAACTGATTGATATGTCGTGGACAACACCACTCTCGAGCTCGTCATGCTATAGGTACAGGGCTGGTCTTAACACAAACTCATGTGGATGAAGTATAGTTATGGGTCCGTTTATTACAAGTACCTACCGATTAGAATTAAATTAAAGGTATTACCAAAAGAAGGTATTATTTTCTAAATTCACACACGGATAAGTTCGAAGCAGTACATTGAGCAGTACCACACCCCGGACACTCCATACAACCGCTCCGTTATAACCAGGGATTAAAATACCGTTAAAAAATAACGTCAAAAATACCGTTAAAACAATTTATCGGTAAATTTACCGGTAAAAATAACGTTAAAATTATTGTACCGGTAAAATGATCGGTAACAAAGTATCGTTATTAATTGGAATAAATTTTAAAGTAACGGTAACAAAAAGTAAGAAATAACGTTCAAATTAACGTTATTTACTGAAATAACGTTAATTTCAATGTAACGTTATCTAAAACAACGTAATTTATTGACATAACGTCAATGTTAAAAGTAACGGTAAAAAAAGTAAGAAATAACGTTACATTTAAAAATAACGTTATCAATCCCTGGTTATAACTACCAATTGTATACGCGCAACTGTGTGTGTAAAGCTACGGCTACTACGGGAATCGTATCGCCTGACACACACAAATAAAACAAAAATATGTATTTACAGGTGATAAGAAATGTTCTTCTGTACGTAGTACTTATATCTATCACATACACTCTAATTCCAACACAATCACAACTACATTAACAGTTTTAATCTACACTCATACTGTACACTTTTCTCTATAACTTATCTAAATCAAAATTAATGTATTTTTTCATTATTGTAACTAAACCTTTTCTCCTATTGTTTTTATTGTTTTTACTTAATATATTATTGGTTGTAAAGCTCATCAGCTTGCTTTATGTCGTAGCTACTGTAATCCTTTCTGCGGGAGGAGGCTGGTGACCTTGTGGTACAGGTTTCTGCGAAACCTATTTCGGGCACCAGTCCTTCACAAATTTAGGTTATAAATGCTTCGTTTTATATGCACAATGTATACATGGAACAAATTTGTGAAGTGACGAATAAATACATTTTATTATTTATTTATTTATTATTTATTTATCTATTCTGTGGCAGTACTACAGAATATACATGCAGTCAGTACACTATAAACAAAAATGTTGTTTACCGCAAATACCGCGATAAACACAAAACGGCGCGTACATTAGCGGCGGGTATTGTTTCCAGAGTCGGCTCGTAAATACCATTCGTTTCTGTTATCTCTTTGTTGGCGATGAAGTCGCGCGAAAGAGATACGACGACAATTAGGCGAGCTTTTTTCTCTAAATTTCCGCCGCACTGTTCATAACGAACGGGACGAAACGCGAACGAAATTCAATGCGTCTACGTCACAGAATCTACGTGACCAATCGCGAACGGGACCAAACACGCCAAAAAGAAGTTGCCCGGGGGTCAGGTGCTTTTGTCACTTTTCAATTGAATTTATTGCATTCCACAATGGTAACAAGATAGGTAGGTAAATAAAATAAAGTATACATTGTAGACCCTGAAAAGGACACAGCAATTATATAGAGAGGATGACTTACTTTTACAATTAACTAACAAAACTTATTAATTTTTAAATCCTTTTCATTTAAAAATTCTGAAACACTTTTGTCGTTGCCTTGTCTAGAGTTTTTGTTTGTTGATCATTATTATAAATCAAATTGACTTTTTATGGCTCGCTCAGGCTTATTACATTATAATATCAACAAGTATTTAAGCAACAGAACTTTTTTCAATCCTAACTGGTAATGAGGTCGGTCGGTCGGTACACCACTCATCTCCAAAACACCATCAATAGGCGCCATTGAAGCATCGAGTCGAACACTGAATCTTTGAATGGCGTATTGACGAGATATCGTTGCTTCTTGCCAATCAGTGCCAGTGCCAGGTCACGAGTTTAAAGGTTTTCCATCAACTATCACTTTTTTTTTCTCAAAAGTAGTCTATTTTTTTCCTCTCCTCTGAGGGCCCCACTTTCGGTCATACAACCGCCTTAAACGCAATAGTCCGTGCATTCCGGTCACGCGTCGTCCTGGCATCAGGCATTCGGGCGACCGGGCGGCGGGCGGCGGCGGCCGATTAGCGGCGTCCTGTTAATTTTATCACGGCCATCTTGACCGGGACTTAGGCGGACAGGTGAAAAGGAGTTGGACCTTCTTGGTATACTTAACTAAATAATTCTATACAACTTATACCGATTATTTAGCCCAAATTAAGTAGAGTTGTGATATGGCACTTATATCTATTCTGTGCTATGGCATCAAAATAACTGATATAATTTATATAAGACTGTATACATCCATAAAATATATCCGCTTCAGAGAAACATTATAAGCATCATGAAGCCGAGACTTATGGCGCGATAGGCAGAAACGCTACTAATGTATCAATATATAATTCGTCTGTAGTTCAATGACACAAGACATCACGACATTCAATATACTTAAACATTTACAAGCGGTAATTGACATGATTTTAACATAAATAACTTAACTAACTTTCAACAAAAATAAGAATACAATTTTAAGTAATTTTGACGCGCGCATCGAAGGCTGTTAATTTCTGAAGTTAGTTGAGGGAATGCGAGCGAAACGCTCTGAAACCGATGAATACCAACGGACAAGTCTTTTGTAATTCGCCATTTAATATCTATTTGCCGATACTGTCTGGAAGTTGCAACAAAGCGACGCTCCCGAACAAAGCGGCGGGACTCGAACCGGGGACAAATTGGCTTTCGGCGGTATTTGAGAACAGTGTTGGTTGTCAGATTACTGATAGAATTAATGGTGCTAATTAATTATTTTAATTGAAATCTGTGTTGCAATTTATTTAAATTAGTTGGGTAACATGGCGCTTTATTAATTAACACTGGATTCTGCAATGTTTACATTTACAACTGCATATTATTTACATGGTAAAGTATATGTTTTGGCTTTACGATTGCCTTTATTTACGTCTATAATTTTATTATGGTTCTTATTATGTAACATAAAGTAAACTTGAAATAAAAATAAACTGTAATTCAGTGCAGTTTTTAACTAAACTGTTTTGCTGAAAGTTGCAAGTTGTTCGACTCAATGTTAAAGGTAGAGGTTATATTCCAAAACAAAGCACTTGAAACAAACAAAGAATATGATGTTCCGATCTAAAGTTTCAAAATATCTACGGAATTTCGTCACAGAAATTGCGATCACAAAAGCTCGTTACGTCACAGCCCGTCGCAGTGCTACGAGGCTACGAGGGCGGCGTAGCAGTGACTACGGACGCTCCGCGCCGACTACGCGCCGCGCTACGCCGTAGTAAAGCGATAAAAGTTTTCCGCTATTTTTGTTCAACGGATAAAGCGATAACGCACTACACGTGGGGCGAGTAGCATCTGTAAATATAAGTTGGAAAACTTTACAAAGTTTAGTGAGTTTTTAGTGGAAAGTGTTAAATAACAGTAGTTGTAGTTTTAAAGCGTAAATCATTACCTTATGCGACGACTTACCTATCTGAATTGATTTATAACACCCTTATTTAAAAATCAAATATCAATCTCCAGTGTTAATCGCGATATAAATACCTCCAATATTAGCTAATCCTGCTATTCAAACTTTCCCAAAATAGACATTCTAAATACGACAATATCTCAAAGTCATTTGCTAATTGTAAGTAAGTCGCTAAATATGAGATAATTTAATTGCGATTTATCTTTTAAATTGTGGTTAATTGTGTGGCTGTTAAATTGTGGGGTTAACTTTGTTAAAATTTTTCGTTCAGCAATTTTCCGACAGTCATTCTTAAAAAAGTCTTGAAAACGAGAAAAAAAGTTTCCTAAAATGTGAGTAGTGATGGGAGAAGGCAACATCCCCGGGGTGTTCTTCGCTGGCGGGGCGAATGGGAACGGGTACCGGCTGTCGGCGCAGGGCGTGCGCACGCTGCAGGCCTTCCTCCGGGAACATGGCGCGGCCAGTGTCCGCCAGTTTATGCAGGTGAGCTACCAGACCAGATTGTTAAAATGTGAATTGTGATGAGAGAATGCAATATTCCTTGGTTCCATGCTGGCGGGGCGAATGGGAACGGGTACCGTCTGTCGGTGCAGGGCGTGCGCACGCTGCAGGCCTTCCTCCGGGAACATGGCGCGGCCAGTGTCCGCCAGTTCATGCAGGTGAGCTCCCAGACCGGATTGTTAAAATGTGAATTGTGATGGGAGAATGCAATATTCCTTGGTTCTTTGCTGGCGGGGCGAATAGGAACGGGTACCGGCTGTCGGCGCAGGGCGTGCGCACGCTGCAGGCCTTCCTCCGGGAACATGGCGCAGCCAGTGTCCGCCAGTTCATGCAGGTGAGCTCCCAGACCGGATTGTTAAAATGTGAATTGTGATGAGAGAATGCAATATTCCTTGGTTCTTTGCTGGCGGGGCGAATGGGAAAAGGTACCGGCTGTCGGTGCAGGGCGTGCGCACGCTGCTGGCCTCCCTCCGGGAACATGACGCGGCCTGCGTCCGCCAGTTCATGCAGGTGAGCTACCAGACCGGAATAGGAAGAGGGTTTGTTTTATAAATTCTTTATGAGTTAAAAGTGAGTTCCGTAAAATATGCAACAGCGTTAGTAAAGTTTACTTTAGGCAATTTTATCATAACCGCACTCACATCACAATTCGTTCATCATCGTCGTTTGATTGAACACCAAGAGATTTTCTCTATTGCCTCTATTCTTTATTTTCCTTCTATTTCTTTCACTCAACTCATTCAGAGATAAGTAAACAATTAAGAAAAGTCTATCATGTTTTGTGCCCAGTACACTTTTTCTAGCTTTGCTTATTTAAGGAATTTATAACAGGCGTAGATTGCCAGGTATTTGATAAAGAAAGTAATCGTTATGATGACAGGTACGCAAAGAAATCGACGGTAACAAATATCTATCGCCACCCAAACCCTTCGTAAATCCGCTGGTGATAAACTACCGCCATAAATCAGCCATCGCCGACCGCCGCAACTTGTGACGGAGAACAAACGCAAGTTCTTCGCTTAATCGGATAAGTAAAGCTTTCTTGAGAAGCTTTGCAAGCCCAGGTGCGCGGGCGATGATGTGGAACTTTTAATGAAATACTTAGATGGCGCTACTTTCTTTGTAAGTTTTAAAATAATTGGACACAAGGCTAGGCTGAGTTGCACCATCTTAACTTAACCTTAACTTTAACAGATACATATCTGAGCCAGTGGTCAAAAGTGGAACTAAGGTGTTATAACATATTGTTACCTAGGTTACGCCATAGACGACAGAGACGCTGTCTTCGAGTCAGATAAGTTTGTATTTGTTATAGTTATGGTTTAGTCAAAATGGTGCAACTCAGCCTTATTGTTATTAATTAGATATTTCAATGTAATTTCATTTTGTACTCCATATTTTCGAAAACGAAATCTGTTTGCTAATGAAAATGAACATAACATTATTGTACAGTTAGTTTTTAGGGTTCTATACCCAAAGGGTAAAAACGGGACCCTATTACTAAGACTCCGCTGTCCGTCTGTCTGTCTGTCACCAGGCTGTCTCATAAACCATGATAGATAGACAGTTGAAATTTTCACAGATGATGTATTTCTGTGGAAAGTAAGGTACATACCTACTAAAATTTAAAATAGCGTATGTCACTCCGAGGAGTGACATACGCTATTATTAGTAAAAATGCTTTTACTAATAATAGTAAGCCGTAAAATATAAAGTATCTCGATACTTTATATTTTACGGCTTACTATTATTAGTAAAAGCATTTTTGAAATCGTGTCAGTACTTTCGGAGATTACCTTCTGCAACCTTTGCAAAAGCTTACAAACTTTATTTTCTTTTAATATTAGTATTAGATAAAAGGTCTTCTCTAATTGCCTCTAATACTGTTAATATTGTGGCGTTCGTATGTACAGTAACTTGAGACTAACTTCAGCTTATCTCTCCTGACTTTGATCTATCGAGACAACACATTTAAACCCACATAAAGCAGTACCTAGTACTTTAAGTTAGAGACGATATTACACTGCACTATATTCTACTACCTATTATCCTATATTCTATAGCCTAATAGTACGCGAAAACCTCTTTTCTATTATCTTTTATTTTATCCAAAAATGATGGCCATGCAAAGCAAGTAAGCAAAGTCTCTGACCTTATTTATAAACGATGGAAGTGCAATCAAATCTTCTATCTCATTTAACGCAACTTAGTTGTTGTAAATACAGATAAAAAAAACAAAAGGCCGTATATTAACTTTACTAAGAGACAATGTATTTCAACATTGTATTTCCAGATCAATGAAAAGACCACAGGCTACACGTACAGATCTACATATTAACTTTGTCTCCTAGTGAACGTATAGCTCTATTTTATTCTCCACTGGCCTAAGTATTAGCTTGACTTCCTAGCTCGACCTGTAGCCGGCATCCATCTGTCGACCGAAGCAGCTTATCTGTAAGCTGTCGCTTGGAAGCATGACTTGGCACGAGCTGTTATCCAAAGATAGGCTGGAAGCTTTTAGCTTTCGAGCTAATAATAATAGTGTGTACTGATACTGACTATACCATGTGGTCTGAATAGGATCATTCATCTTATCAAAACCCATTATCCATAGGACCACGCAAACCGGCCTTTACAAACGGTGCCCATCGAAATTGTTTAAAAATATGACTTTCTCATTCAAACACAAAAAAATTATATTTTCATTAGAAGATTATCGCAAATAACATTGGCCGGAAGCTTGAGAAAATCCTTCAAATTTTAAGGTTATATTTACGTCATGTGACATCAAATACGAGACCCGTGGCATCAGTTACGCTTCAATAGTAAAGAGAGTTAACATAAGTCTGTCACTTCTGAAATGGCCCGAAAGTACTTGACAATGGCCGGAAGGCCATTTCAGAACTAACAGACTTATGTAAACTCTCTCTACTTAACTATTGAAGGGCTAAATGATGGCACGCCTCGGGTCTCGTACTGATGTCACATGACGTAAATATAACCTTAACATTTTAACCGGAAGTGAAGGATTTTCTCAAGCTTCTGGCCAATTATATTTGCGATAATCTTCTGATCCTCGCTCTGCACAACATTTCTGACCGTGTGCCATGCATTTCATCGAGATGTCATATGACGTAGGCAATATTCGCGGGCTTACGGACTATAAGTATTTGGTCGGATTTGGAAAAGGTCGGATTCTCATTGCAATGGCAACATATCTGACTTGTCTAATATAATAAATCATTGTGTGTTCGATGACACGGTATAAGGTACCTAATCAGTGATAGAAATTATAAACTCTTTGAATAAAATTATTATACCTACTTTGAAACGTTTCCCAAACTTGTGTACCGGAATACCGAATTTGTTACGTACTGAAATAGCTTTGAACAGACCGTCGTTTCGTTGGAAATCTTGTAACAATATCAAACGAGGGTTTGTTTCAATCTGGTGTTATGGATGTTTCGCTCGCTCCGGCCTTGTGTCTGCGTGCGATGTCGCGATGTTGTGCTGCGTCTGACAAGAAAAATAAATATTCCACTTTATTGTTACAGGTACGGCTCAGACAACGGTTGACTACTTGAAAGTACTTGTACTGAAAAGGTAAAACGTTTCGGTAACAGAAATATGTACCTACCGAATGTTTGAGAGACGTCATGATGTACAGTCGAGTTCAAATGCTAAAGAAGTGAGGTTTTCCCGGTTACTTATATCTGAATCTACTACCTAGGTATACCTAACCTACCAATGATATTAGATGAAATATCAAAGGAGCGAAATATTATTTTAAAAAAGCAAAACAGAAACGTGTTAATTAACTAGGTATGATTTAAGACCAGATTTCAAAAATCATAAACGGATTTAGCTCTTTGAATTCTCCGCTAGTTAATTTAAATATTTTTAGAGAAGTTTCAGTGACGACGCGACGGGCGGGCGGGAACGTCAAATATATCATGTCCAATTACCGCTTGGAGTCCAGTGTTGAAGTCTCGGCTTTTGCCGCCATATTGAAAGCACAGCACAGATTAAAACTTAGCGTTATAAAGCTCGAGTTTTATTATTAAACTTATAAATTAATTATGATAAATAAAATAATAAATAATAATAATAAACTTAAAATACATTTTTTATCTGAATAGATTTCTAATTATTTTTTTAACGTTAGGTACATTCAGCTTCAGAAGTATCCGACAATTTAGTACTTGCCGTATCAAACAACCTTTTTCTCCATAAAGGATGGATTCATTAAAAAAACTTTTAAGTTTTTTGTGGCATGGTACTACCCCGTGCGCGTGCCGATGTCGACCGTACTACTTTTAAACATTTTTTCGGAAAAGATTCTCAGTGACGAATTCCTCGTACCTATACTTACTTTATGTCTGTGAAAATGTTACTAAGGAAGAAACGTGAAATATGGATAAAAAATCTTTTCTGTAGGTAATGTTATTATGGAAAAGTGTTTCAGGATGACAATAAAAAGGGAACCTTTATGATGCCCATTTCCTTTAATATTTAAAGCAAATTAGAGCATTTACAGAAAAATAATGCACAATGCACATTTGATATAAATAAGCAAGATAACGTGGATAATTATTCACCCCAACTATTTGACATAAAGGCAGGCGCTGTCTGCTGCAATTATATAGCAATTAACGTTGGCTATGACTTTTTAATGCATTTCAGTTCACCATAAAACCCACCGCGACCAGTAATAAAACTAATTTATTACGTCGCGATACTACCTTCTCTACAATTCTATTCAGTTAATGGCAAAGAGCGTTTTCGAAGCGAATCTGTCGGTGAAGGCTTTTCCTCCGCCGTTTTGTGTAAAAACCTTTGTAAATCTTTTTGAGTCTCGAGTCTTGATTCTTGACTGTGTCCAATTTAAGTAAAATCTTAAGTTTTACAACAAACTGTAAAGTAGGATGCCATAGCTAGAGTTCTAATGAGGTATTATGACGAATAAATGAGACGAAGTAAAAATACACCCCTTACTGAGTATTGACCCTATATATAGTAGATCACAGGCTTTTCAGATAGGAATATTTTCAGGTTTAATTAACTGTCAAGAAATTTAATTTCAACTTATCTGCAACCTAAGACACTTGCTCTTTACCTTGCTTTTTAAATTCTCCTATATAGCTATTCATAAATAAATATTAAAATTTCGTAAGCATTTATTAGTACCTAGTTGACGTTTTTTTATATAGAAATCGTTGTTTTTCTAGGGGCTCAGCTCAGACTCATGTTTCATGCAACTAAGTCCTCATGAGTAATGTCTAGACGAATTGGGCAAATAATACTTGTGTTACTGTAACAGACTTATGTGGCCCATTTCAGGGACGTTGCGGCAAAGAAATGGATATTTACTGCGACTGAAGCTGAGCTATAAAACACTGCAGGTACTACACTTTAAAATTGTTTAAGATCTCCATTTTATATCGGAATAAAAATACTTCTACACTGTTGCTGGCTACTCAGTTGTACTGTGTTTTCTAGTTACAAAAATTAAATAAAAACCCCTTTTTCATTAATAGTAGATTATACACCAAGGGGATAAAGCACTGTTTTATGTCAGCGAGGGTGTTATAAGGTAATTCCCGAGCAAAGCGAGGTAATTATATGATTGAGTCCTGAGTGCAGTGAGGGATTCAAGCGCCCAAGAAAAAAACAGTTTTATCCCGGTGGTGTATACTCTGCTTTTCTCACTTTATGCAAGACAATAAAAAACCAGGCTTAGTAGATAATACTTTCATAATAGCTTCTGGAGTCAAAATACTTTCATTACTCGACATTTTTTATTTTTTCTTTGAAATATTTATAGAATCTTCTAAAGCTAGTAGTACTACTAGCTACGGCTATAGCAACTTCTTTCAGCTGGCGTGGCCTACTCGATTTGACAAACAAATGAAGTTCGTCTCAGTGCGAATCTAGTGGGCCACGGCCTCGGTCTTCGAAAATCGAGTTGGCCGCGCCCGCTGAGGACACATTCTGTTTAGTGAAATTAGACTTTATGAACATAGCAATAAGAATTATGAAAGTGAAAATCACATAATTGACCAGCGGGTTATAATAGAACATTATAACCCGGCTAAAGCCAAGAGATATAATGTCTTGCTTTCGGTAAGGTTTACATGACATATAATTCGGCATTGTCGAGCATGTGGTGTGAAAAAAATAATATGGCACAGGTAGGTAACTTAGTGCGACGAATTCTGCAAGTTCTATGAATTTTGGATTAACATGTTAAAAATTTCCTCACGACAAAATGTACAATACGACAAAAAAATAACATGCCCTGTTTATTTGCTTTTCGAAGAGAAAATGACAAAAGAGATGAATTTGAGTTGTAAATTCAATAATCTTCATATTAAACACAACTTATTGCATTAAATCTGTTTAATTTATTTAGATCCTACGGGAGGGAATTTATGGGTTTAAGTCCAATGGTCGGGTTTAAACGGGTCTTTTGCCCATCTCTAAATGTCAAATTTTGAGTGACCAATTTTTTTTAATGTGGCCTACAACGTGAGCAAAGGTGTATGCTTTTGTTCGTGTCGAGCTGTGACGTCACTAAGGGGTTTTTTTTTTACATTTCTTTTATTTTCTCCATAAATATTGCTTTAAAAATTCTAAAACTATTTTTCTCGCACTCCTGAGGGGCAAATCTAGAAACGGTTTTTTTTTATTTTGACAACAGATTTTTTGTCGTATTGTTCACACACCCGTGAATAAATAAGCACCCTAACATTGGAACGGACAGAACCGTGTCTTCCGATGGCGCAAATTGCCTGTAGTCCTTTTTACCTAAAATCAACTCAATTTTTCAAAAGTCAATTTTCGTTGTGATGTGTAGGTCAGAATTATTCTCTGTTTGCCAATATAAATATGTTAATTGTACCACTTAGCATGGACCACACCTACACGATTATTGTTAGCGATTAAGAGAGTCAAGTATTGATAAATCGCTTTATCATATCATATTTCGGTGTCATGATATGGGGCTGAATCAAAGTAAGATAGTAGATACCATCCCAAATCGCTGTAGTTAACCTTCCACACGTCTTTCGGCACAGTATTATAAAGCACCAGTAAACCGACTCCTTTGTTGATAAACGCATGCCGCCACTGCGTAGGTGTACATACGCACAGAAACATCGTCATGGGTCAGGGTTGTCACAACAAAAACTTCTCAAATATTTTACGTAAAAGTTTCAATTTGTAATAACGAAAGAATAAAAATAGTCAATAGAGCCTTTTCAAGATTAACATCGTAACGTACAAACAAAACAGATACAGCAAACATGAAACCGCTGATTTTTTTTCTCGATTTCAAAGTTTGTCCCATAGTAAAAGTTGTTCAGTTTGATGGTCCCTATTAAACCTTGACGTGGATTTACAATTAAAAACGGAACAAATCTTGTTAACCATTATGATGTTTTGAAATTTCGTTACGCTTCTTAAAACGTACACCCCTTCAAGTTAGAGAGCGCAAACTAGAGGAGATTGCGCTCGCCGACTCTGCCGCTCACTTCCCCGCGTACCCCCCATCGTTAACCTGCGCAAGTACATGAGTCGGATGACTGTTAGTAGTATTTAGACTGTGCTTTCGGTGTCACGTTAATATTTGCGGTGTTGCCACACGATTAATTTCGTCTTGTCGCTATTTGTCGAGCAACGTCGCGCGCTCCGACGAACTAGATGATGAGCTATCGTAGTAAATAACTTATTAACTAGACTTACTGATATCTATACCTAGGTTATGAGCATAAGTAATGAAATTGGAGTATAAAATTATGAGCAACAGCTCATCAGCTTTTAAGGGCAAAATACTGGATGTTTTGAACCCATCTCTATAGTTTCCGTAGGTTTTCTTCTATTTTTAACCGACTTCATCAAAAGGAGGAGGTTCTCAATTCGATTGTATGATTTTTTTTTAACCTACTTCATCAAAAGGAGGAGGTTCTCAATTCGATTGTATGTTTTTTTTATCGTTGTTCGCGCGTATCTTCGACATTTATGGACCGATTTAGATGATTATTTTTTTGTTCGATTGAGTTTTCTTGCGAGATGGTCTGGATGGTGATTTTTTTTTTCAAATCGGTTCAGTAGTTTACAAGTAATCCTGAAAATACTATGATATAAAATCAACTAACTTGACAATTTTGTTATTTATGAACCAAATTAGATGATTTTTTTTGTTCGGGAAGGGATACCTTTGTGTAGTCTTTTTAACCATCTTCAAAAAAAGGAGGTACCTATTCAGTTTGTATGTATATATTTTTCTCCGCGATTATCTCACGTTTGGCTGAGTCGATTTTTCTACCTAAATAATATACCTACACTACCTAATACAGAAGGTACTTGCACTAAAAATAAAAAAAATAAAAAAAAATTGTTTAAAAAACAAAAAAACCGACTTCAAAAAACCTGCCTCTAAAAAGCAAGAAATAATATACAAATCATTAGATACGCATTATCATTGTTACAATAAAACACGTCAATTGAAGTCGGGTGGGGCTTTTAGAATAAAAAAAGGAAGATGTACTCCAGATGTATTATTTCTTGCTTTTTAGAGGCAGGTTTTTTGAAGTCGGTTTTTTGTTTATTAAACAATTTTTTTTTATTTTTTTTATTTTTAGTGCAAGTACCTTCTGTATTAGGTAGTGTAGGTCTGTATATTATTTAGGTAGAAAAATCGACTCAGCAAATTGTGAATGCTAAAATCTAAAAATTCAATAACATTCTTGATCCTTAAGCGAATTACTATTCAAATAAACATGAGTCCCCTAATTTAATAAAATACCCTCAGTTCGCACAACCCGGCGTAGGCTTTGCTGAAGGCTTTGCTGAAAATGTTCCTGATTAGGCTGTATCCTGCAGGAATCCTTATGAAGGACCGACAATCTTCCAGAAGAATTTAATCAGATGTGGATGACGCGTTAAATAAGGCGTATTACGTTTGTTTTTTGAGATGTGATTATGAAGCTGAAAAATTCTGTAAGATCCCTTAAATACTCGCACATAGCAACATTGACAAATGAGGAATTCTAAATCATATAAATAAAAAATATCATATTTTTTCGAAAACTAATCACTATATCTCGTTCAAACCAATGTTCGTTGAAAGTTTTTATTAAGATCTATAGCATATATTTTTTTTAGATTTTTCACTCTCTTATTTCAAAAGTTAGAGGGGGGGGGGACACAGATTTTACCACTTTGGCAGTGTTTATCTTTCAAACGGTTGACTTTAAGAAAAAATTGTCTTAGAAACCTCAATGTCATTTTTAAAGACCTATCTATATCTATAGATGCCGCATGTATTGGTATGAAGAAATTTTTTTTTTCAGTTTCAGTTCCATGTATGGGGAGCCCCCCTTAATCTTTATTTTTTTTTTATTTTAGTGTTAAAATCGATAAGCGGTTAACAGAATACATCTAACTACTTAAGTTTCAACTGTGTAACCCTAATACTTTCGGAATAAAATGGCTGTGACATACGGACGGACAGACAGACAGACATGACGAATGAAAGTGAAAGTGAAATAAGCTTTATTCAAATAAACTTAATTATTAAGTACTTTTCGAATCTCTAAGGGTTCCGTTTTTTGCCATTTTGGCTACGGAACCCAAAAAGAGAAATGACAATTTATGTATTATTCAGATAGGTACCTTATAGTTTCCTATCGCTATTAATTGATCGCAAAATATTCCTACTCTAGCTGTAATTCGAAAATTATAAAGCTTTACTAGCGACCGCCGGCGACTTCGACTGCGTGAAAAGTTTTTTTTTTCTATCCCTCGGGGACAGTTGTTTTTTTTCTGGATGAAAGGAAAGCCCTATGTCCTTCTCTGTATCCCTGAGAACGTGTATGCAAAATTTCATGATGATCGGTTCAGTAGGTAAGACGTGAAGGCGTAACAAACAAACGGACTTTCACATTTATAATATTAGGAAGTAAGGATAATATGAAGTCTAGAAATTCAGTCTTATTTGTTAGCAGAACTTCGACCCTTTACGCAACTCGCCCTTAACCATTTTGTCCCTCCTGAGGACGTTGATAAGTGTCCGTTTAATCCCCCACCTGTCCCTCAGCGGGAAGTTTAGATCAAAAGGGATTCCCTGAAACCGGGGATTGTCTCAGATGACGGCTAAAATTAACTCCACTTCTTTCGCTTTAACACCTCCCACAGCCGTTGTCTACCATCGAGATAAAATATTTTGACCTTTATTAATCTTTATTAATTTGTCCCTTTATCTCTTTTAAACTTCCTAGTAGTAAGAACTATTTTTGACAGACGGTTTCAGCTTGGGTAAAATAAAAATGCTTTCGTATGCGTCCGTCCGCCTGTCCCACTGTCCGTCTGTTCTACTCTACAAGCAGGGATTGATAACGTTATTTCTTATTTTTTTTACCGTTACTTTTAACATTAACGTTATGTTAATAAATAACGTTACTTTAGATAACGTAACATGGAAATTAACGTCATTTCAGTAAATAACATTAAATTTAACGTTATTTCTTACTTTTTGTTACTGTTACTTTAAAATTTACGTTATTTCAATTAATAACGTTACTTTTTTACCGATAATTTTAAGTTTAACGCTATATTTAACGGTAATTTTACCGGTACAATCATTTTAACGTTTCTTTTACTGGTAAATTTACCGATAAAATGTTTTAACGGTATTTTTAACGTTATTTTTTTTGTATCGTTATTTTTTTTAACGGTATTTCAATCCCTGTCTACAAGTCGCATTTCTCAACCGATTCTCGTAAAGCTTTGGGATTTTTTTGTCTTCAAAATTGTTGTTGTTTTCAAAATTTAAAAAAATGGCGAAAATATGAGAATAAATAATCTACGTGCACGCTTACGCATACGGTGTGTATCGCACTTAAAATATTCCCATTTTCTATATTATTATGTAATCAGTGGTTAACAATGTTGGTTGGTTGGTTGGTTTAATAATCTTTCTATGTAACCTAAACTGTTTATTACACACATTGTGAAACTGTGTAAGCGTAAGAGTATGATATACTAGAAGAAATTCGGCGATGTCACTAGTGACTCGGTAGCTCAGCGGTCAGAGCATTGGACCGGATATCCAAAGGTCGCGGGTTCGATTCCCGTCTGAGTATTGATCTGGTGCGAGTCGTATTTTTTCTAGTATATTATTTAGTATTGTGAAACTGTTTGTTAGACCCCAATAAACTAAAAAAAAAGAATTATTATGACCTATTTTTTTTGTTGTTGTTTTTAGTTGTTGAAAATTGTTCAATAATGACAAACTCAAAGTCAGTATTAGTTAGTTTTATTTCTTTTTTAATATCAAATGTATAGTTTGATGAAGAGAGAGTCACCATTGTTTAACTACACCCCTTTTAACCATTATAGCTCTAGCTATTGGTAACTTGATGTCCTAAATTGAATGTGGTATACTTTTCAATCCGATCTGACACGTATTTCCCGAGGGATGGCGAAGGGAGGCTAGATCCAGGCAAACTCGGAAGCTAGAAAAATACACGATGACTCGAATCACTTTACGTTATTGGCTTGTGTTTGTAGTTAAATAATGCTTGTATTTTTAACATTGAATTGTTTTGGAATGCTCTAAAAGACTAAACGTTTATTGCACAAGTTTCGCATAATTTTATTTATTTTAAAGTTTGGTTAAAATGGCAAATCATTTCCAAGAGTTCCCTTCAAATTACATAAGTACATAATATTTTTAGGGTTCCGTACCAAAATGGTAAAAAGGAACCCTTATGGTGTGACTAAGTCTGTCTGTCTGTCTGTCACAGCTGGATATCTCGGGAACTACTAATGGTATCAACTTGAAATTTGGAATAGTTTAAGATGACGTTTTCCCAACTATTTTGCAAATAAGAAAGAAATAAAAAAATAAATATTTTTTTTACAACAGGGACTGAAAAGGGGTCTTAAAAATTTTAAGTGGGGCGACTAGGGAATTTGGGGTATCATATGAAAGAGCGCTGTTTGCACATTTTATTTTATTTGTGTTTTGTTTTGTTTTCACAAATATAAATGCCATACGTGCATTGTACGAAGCACTAGTAAAAAGTCATCTTGAAAGTAATGCTTTTGTCTGGAGTCCTAATGAAATAAAATATAAATTAATGATGGAGAGGATACAGAATAAATATACAAGATTCCTTTATCACAAACTTTATGGCGTGTATCCGCTCTACCCGTTGATGTATCCCACATTATTCGTACTAGGAATGGTGGGATACAATAAACTTGAGGTGAGGAGAGAGCTAGGTTTGACTACCTATATATTTAAATTAATACGGGGTAAAACATATAACCAAGTGGTACTGCAGGCGATAAGCATTTCTGTGCCAGACCGGTATGTGTGGCGACGTCGGCGACCGCCATTGTTTGCTATACCGCGCGGGCGCACCAACTTGTTAAAAGAAGCACCTCTTATTCGAGCATTGCGAACATTAAATATTGTTGCCAATACTGTTGACGTATTTTGTTGCTCATTGGACGAGTTCACAAGAGTTACTCTGTTTGTGCTGTGTTACAGTCAAAGTTAAGAAAATGTAGCATTTATTTTTATAATCATTAATATTTTGTCCATAAAACAATAATATTAGTTAAGTATTCTTAAATTATATTTTGTCTACTCTATCGCATTGGGCGTACCTGTAAAGATAGATGTGTGTTATAAATAAATAAAATAAAAAATAAAATAAAAAATATTGATAAACGACGGGTTGCACTCCGGGAGTGCCGGCAGAAGTGAAAACTTGAATGTTAACGTTGTGCATTTTTTATATTTTGGAATGGTTAGGGAATAATTTTGCACGAATTGCTTTAATTATCAGTATAAAAGTAGTACTATCATTTAGGTAGAATACAATTTATTTATTGCGCTATCGTACACAAATATGACATTTATATTACATTAAAAAGTTCTCTCAGAAAAATCAACTTCCATCCATAATTTCGACGGCTCTATCACCATCATTATTACGTCACCGTCCTGGCGTGTCCTGCCTGACGCGAGTTTAATATTTTTTACCGATTGCAAAAAAGTGTACAACGCCGCTAAAGAAGTTTTCACTTCAAAAACTTACAGATAACTTACTAAAATCTATAATAGCTACTACATGGGCCCCCCCACCCAATTGAAAACCCATATTGCATTGTAACCCATCCCAAATTCCCAACGCGCGTTTCACGCCAAGTGTACCTACGAACATCGGCGAATATTTCTCATCTACCTTATTAGGGTGTTTATTTCCGCCTTTTGTTTTTCTTTATTGGATTTCGTTCGGCGTGATCCACTCAGTCGCAGCCTGGGGGCCTACTACGTATAAAGAATAACGATAATCGGAAGACGTTTGTCGGTTTACTTTTTTTCGGGTCCTTTAGCTTAACGCTCTTCACATAATTATAGTCACAGCACAGAATATATAATAGTACTAACGTACAGAAGTCCGACCCCGCGAGGACCATCAAATAATAAGCTACTCTCGCTGCACGGCAATAAAGTACAATTTCAAACTGCACAACGCTGCGTGGATAAAATTATATGCACCTACGAAGAAGAAAGAGAGGCGTCTCTTTCTGTCGCATAGCTCTGTCTCAACCGACACATTTCGGGGTTGCTACTCGCTAGTTACTGATATCATAGAAAACATTCGTTATGCCCATGAATAAACAATGAAATTACTATAATAGGTACCTACTTATAAAATAAAATAAATCTACCTAATAGGTGAGCTGAGCATATTTAAAGAGCATAAATAATAAGTATTTCTTAGTAGTCAGAGAAGCTCGATGGCGCAGTGGTATAGCGCCTGGCCCAACGATTGCGGAGGTTAAGCAACTTTTTATAAAATGAAATGCACTTGGATATTAACCACTGACTTTTATTTCTTTTCTGGGAACAGTTAAACAGAGCTTCCGCTAATACTAGTGTTATTCCTACAAAATTCTGCGACCAACTGAGCTCTCTTGTCCAAGCGCGCCCCTTATATCAGCTTACAGAAACGTTACAATTTTAGACTAAACTCAGTGTTGCCATTTAACTTTTGAAATAACTACCAGAAAATATAAATTCTTTACACAAAATATTAAACAATGCCAATTATAATTTTAAAAACATTCAAAATGTTGGAAAACCCTACACTCGACCGTCCTGACGACGTGTATGTCCTCATTCACGTTCCATGTGGAAAACCCTACACTTGGCCAAGAGAAAACTCGATAACAATTAAAGAAATATATTTGTATTTTCGACATTTGCCACCTAAATATATATGTACCTAATATTACCCTAATATTATTATACTCCATACAATTTTATAAGTAAACATAAAACTGTATCCTACTTTTATTCCTGCACTGATTCCACTAAATACATATTATTAACATTATATAAAAGATTTGTTCAAAACTAATTGTATTAATCTGTCTGTAAGTACATATTTCGTATTTAACCATTTAAAAATTATTTTATTCAACCATTGTCAATTTTATTGTATTGTAAACATAATAGTAAAATTTACAAACTTTGTATTACTTAATAATTCTTATACACATACCTATAAAATGTACTTAAGGACTAGGTAGATATTTTGTAATCAACAGTAAACTTGACAAACCAATCTTTAGTATACCTTAATATTTATTTACATGATTTGACCTATTTTATTGCAATCAGATCAATTATAGTATTCAAACTGAGCCCGTGACGTGAACAATCAATGCCCACGCCCAGCATTAAACTAAGCCCGTGACATGAACCAATCTATTCTCATGTCCAGCTCTATCTCATAACATTCACGTCTGTAGCCTGTGACGTGAACCAATCGATTCTCACGTCTGGCTATCTCATCTAAGCTCATGTCGTGAACCAGTCAATTCTCACGTCTGACTATTTCATTTAAACCCGTGACGTGAACCAGTCAATTCTCACGCCCAGCTTAGTTTTCTGACTCTTTCAACTCATGACTCCAACATGAACCAATCCATTCTCACGTTGGGCCTGAAACAATAATTAAACATTTTGTAATAATTGTAAAGTGATGCAATTTTACATCATAACATAAAACACTATGCATCACTCTGATCATCAGAATCATCATCATTGTCACTCGACTTGTATGACCCAGACTCCTTGTCTAACTGTAGCGCTGCTACATGTACCCACGGCAGCATTCGATCGGCAGCTACCGTAGTAGTACGTTTATTTGTGTTATTATTAAAACCTGGTATTGTCGTTATCTTATATCTATCTTGGCCCAATACCTTACTAACTTTAAATGGTCCAATGTAAGAAGGTAAAAGCTTCTTACTCTTCCCATCATTATTGAAAGAGACTTTGGTAATTTTAACAAGATCACCTTCATTATAAATTTTAGCGGGACGTCGGTTCAGATCGTAACGCTGCTTTTGCTTCTCTTGTTCGGAATCTATTCTTTCCTTAACTTCAGACCTAATAATGGATAAATCAACATCTTCCCTAGTATCGTCTATGATTTCATTTAGACTGGGATTTATTTCGCTATTCATGGCTGTACCAAACATGACTTCGGAGGGTCTCCTGCCGGTTGTCTTTTGCACAGTGTTGTTGAGCCCCCACTGAATTTTTCCCAGCTGACAATCCCAATCCCTTTCATCGTGTCTCAAGTTCTGTGCCTTCAATGAATTGAGTATTGTGCGGTTATATCTTTTTTTTTATTCGTTTATTCAGTACATTTTACATACACATTTTTTACATATATTGCCGCACCACGAAAACCTCACAGGGTTTATCTGGGTGACGGCGAGTCGCTGATTCTACATATTTTGTTTTTAAGTGGTAAATAATACTGTTTAAGCTTAAACCGAAATGCTTTGATATTTTCTTTGTATATAATCTGTAGTTCACAGGGCAACTTATTTAGATAAAAAGGTATTAAATATCTGGAGACTCTTTTCCCATACAAGTTGGTGTGTTTGGGTAAGTGGTACTTATTTAGGTAAGACACTGCTCTCAAATACTTAGGTCTATTTTTTTCTATTACATAAACAGGATTGTAAGATTCAGTAAGGATTAGGTATTCAATTTTTTCATATATGCTCATGACATTACAATAATTAAATAGCTTTTTCTCATCATTATTAAGTTTCTTTAATATATAATTGGGTATGAAATAAAACACTTTTAACGGATACTAGCGCGGTTTTATTGAAAGTAGTTTTTAAAGTATCCGTTAAAAGTGTTTTATTTCATGTCTAGTGAGCGCGTAAGCTTGAGAAGTGAATATATAATTGGGTGTTATTATTTTTAACATTTTTAATTGTAGTCTATAGATGGAATCAATGTATGTTATGTATGTTCTGCCATATGTACTCAGACCATAACTAATGATCGAGTCTGCTAGGGACAGGTATAATAATCTTAGTGTTTTAAAAGGTAATTTATATTTTAGTACATAAAGCTTACTGATAATGGATCTTAATTTATTACAAACGTGTTCTTTGTGGGGTCCCCAGCAAAATCGACTATCAATCGTGAGACCGATGTATTTATGATTATTAACTACCTCTATGACAGAACACGGACACAAATAGTTTGTAGTGTTTGAGTTGTTTGCGTGTAAGCAAGCATGTTCATGGGCTTTCAAGGTGGGTGTAATTGGTGATTTATTATGTGATGAGTGTATATGTACTAATTTAGTTTTTTGAGCATTTATTACTAAGCCGTGATCATGTGCCCACTTGCACATGTTTGTAAAATTTTGTTGCAGCAAATTTTGTGCTGTCAGTACATCTTTACAGGCCACCAAAAGACACGTATCATCTGCGAATTGGTACACAGCCCCCGATTCTATGATGTAGCTCATGTCATTGACGTAGAGGAGGTACTCAGTTGGACCAACAATTGAGCCTTGAGCCGTGCCTTTGGTGGTCAAAGTTTTAGTACTAAATTGATCTTTTACTTTGACGGTCGTGTACCTGTTATTGTGATAGTTGACAAGTAATTTCAACAGTGGACCCTGCACTCCATTTTCAGATAATTTATCATAAAGCGTGTTGTAATCAAGCATATCGAACGCCTTACTAAAGTCAATAAAAAGTGACAAAACATGCATTTTCTTATCGAGGTATTCATTTACTTCGTCAGAGAATTTACTAAGAAGCTGAGAAGCTAAGAAGCTTTCTACCTGGCCGTTTGATTTAGGACTCGCGACTGCATTTAATATTTGTTTTATGCCCTTATCATAACAATACCTTTTAAATATATTAGAAGTAAAACAGCTACCGCGGTCGCTAATCAAACGGTCAGGTACGCGAAACGTGTAAAATATATCATCTAGAACACGAATCACGTTCTGAGTATTCGTATTTCGAACTGGCTTTATAAATACGAATTTAGTGAACGTATCTACCACTACAAGCAAGTACGAGTAACCATGTTTGGACTTAACGAAAGGGCCAAGGTGGTCGATATGCAGGGTGTGAAAGGGCGATTCAACTTTAGCGATTGGATGTAAGAAACCTTCGTTGTTATTTACACATTTCTTTGCATATGCGCAATCAATACAAGCGGACACGTATTTTTTGACGAAGCGCGATAACTTTGGAAACCAATAACTCTTTTTGATTCTTTCTAAAGTTTTTTCCAAGCCTAGATGCCCGATATCATCGTGATTCATCCTGCATATCTGCCACCTCGCTCCCTTCGGTACTACCCAACGAATATTTTCTTTGTCACCCTTAATATACCTATACAGTTTATTATCCCGTAAAATATAGTTGTCTTTAATATGCTGAAGCCCAGTTGAATCAAGATCTTTTTCTAAAATTTGTTTTATTCTTTCCAATTCAGAGTCTCCTAATTGAAGAGTATGTAACCAATCTTCGCTACTAATGACCATTACTCGAGAACATTCAGTCACATCCTCGGAAAGGGGGTTTCGGGAAAGTGCATCTACGTGTGACATTTTGGCGCCAGATCTATACTCGATAGTGCAATTAAATTCTTGGAGCAATAGCCACCAACGTGCTATCCTAGGGATGAGGTCTCGCTTTAGAAAAGTGGAACGTAGAGCGCTACAATCCGACACAATTTTGAATTCCTTACCTAACAAATAGACCCGAAATTTTTCTAAAGACCGAATTACTGCCAAAGTCTCCAATTCATAAGAGTGATAATATCTCTCCTCTGGCGACGTTCTCCTGCTACAATAAGCAACTGGCCGAAACGTACCGTCTTCCTTACACCGCTGTAAAAGCATGCCACCAACTCCATCCTTGCTTGCGTCGGTATGTAATTCCGTTTCAGCTTCGTGGTCATAGATAACAAGGATAGGTCGCTGGACTAGTTTTGATTTAAGTTCCTGAAACGCATTCTCTTGTTCGTGACCCCACTTCCATACGCTATCTTTTTTCAATAAGTTCATCAATGGCGTTGCGATTTGAGCAAAGTTTTTGATGAACTTTCGAAAATAGCTAGCAAGACCAAGAAACTGCCTGACACTATGAACATTTACCGGTTGCGGAAAGTTCGATACCGACTGAATCTTCTTTTCCCCAGGTCTAACTCCTAACGACGAAATCTCATAACCTAAATAATCAATACTATCTCGTAAAAAGTCACACTTGGTCAAATTTAATGTAAGATTCGCCTTACTCAGTAATTCTAAAACGTCTTCGAGCCTATCCATGCACTCAGTAGGATCTTTACCATAAATAAGAACATCGTCCATATAAGCAGTAGCTTTTGTAAACCGAGCCGATCCCAACACTTTATTAATCATTCGTTGAAAAACCGCTGGCGCGTTTGCCAATCCGAACGGCATACGATTAAACTCATACAAGCCGTCCGGAGTGACAAACGCTGTTAGGTACTTACACTGCTCTGATATTGGCACCTGATAGTAACCAGATGCCAAATCTAAAGATATAAAACAAGATTGTCCAGATAATCGTGCCAGCTCATCGTCGATAATCGGCATCGGATATCTCTCCTTTACTGTAACAGAGTTTAACATCCTAAAATCGACGCACATTCTCGAGGTACCGTCTTTCTTTTTCACCAATATGATAGGACTCGCGTACTCCGATACGGACTCCCGAACGACTCCAGCCTCCATCATTTCAGCTACCATCGACTGCACCTTATCCCGTTCGTGGTGGGACAATCGGTAGGGACGATAGACAATCGGGCGTTGGCTATTTAATTCTATAGACATTTGTGTTACATCTGTACAACCCAAATTTTTCAAATTTGTAGCAAAACAATGCTTATATTTTGTTAGTATAGTCATTAGTCTTTGTCTATCGTCACTACTTACTGCATCTCCTACACGAACATGCATTGAATTAATATCCTGTTCATCATTGCACGACTCGTCTGTGGACTCTGCGATACCTGGAGACTGTATTATTATTCTCTGGACAAATTCTACTATCTCACCCCTACCAACCACAAAGTCCTTTCGTATCTTACAAGGAACGGAACATGGATAAATAGGGACGTCCAAACGCCCATGATGGACATGGTAAACACCTCCTGAAACTACGAACTCTTGGTTAGGAGCTCCGACGATATTATTGTTTAACATTAAACAGCCACTGAAATCTAAATTGACATGTGCCCTTATTGATGCAGGGCCATAGAGCTCGACATTCTCAACAATTCGAACTCTACTAATCTGCACACCATCGTTTTCTGGATCGAACATTGGGATTTCAGAATCTAGCCTATAAAACTTAAGGGTACGACAATCCTTATACACAATGATGTGTGGCTGTTCCGAGTATGATTGACCTATTAAAATTGGTTTGTCTAAGAAATTATCTTCGACAACCCTACATGCGACCCTAGCTGCAACTCCGTCTACCACAATATTCAAAGGCAAAGTACCCAATGACTGCACCATGTCATTCCCAAAACCCTTCATATTTGTTGGAGCATGATCATGTTCCAATCCCAACTTTGTAACTATAGAACTCTTTATTAACGTGACCTCACTCCCGAGATCGATAAAAGCCTCTACTGTTAAGTCATTTACTGTTACTTGTTTGAAATATTTTGAGTTTGGATTGGAACTAGAAATGCACATTGTCTTGGGTGGCACAATATTTTTATCACCTATATTCGAAAGCTTTGAGTATTCTGAGCAATTATCAACTCTATGACCAATCTTATTGCATTTGTTGCACTTAACTAAAGGCTTAGGACAACGTAAGAACGGATGACCTCGTTCTTTACAGTTAAAGCAAAATAAGGGGCCACGGAATTGATTGGGCTTATTCTGATTTACTTTCACGTTTGATTGTGAACCGTTTCGATTATAGTTACGTTCAGTAAACGGAACTTCTTTATTACTCATTAAAAATTGCAAGAGCTGGTCAGGCTGAGAACAACAAAGCGCCAAGGCGCTTGATTTCATAGTCCTATCTGAAATACCGTGTATTATGCAATCTACAGCGCGTTTCCCCGTAATATCACACTGTGTTAACAATGAGAGTTTTTCATAGTAATAAACTTCGATTGGTTCACCAAGTTTACTTTTCCGCTTAAGCATGTCTTCCAGGATTTGGCCGTAGTTTTGATCGCAAGGAAATGCACTTATTAATTTTTCTTGCCATTCCTTCCATGTGTGTAATATTGTATTAAGGCCCTCGTACCAAACCTTGGCCAAACCCTGGAGTTTTTGCATTGCGAAATGTATAGTGGTCTTATCGTCCCAGCCGTACACACTCGCACATTCATTAACTTTACGAAGCCAAATATCTATGCGCTGGTTTTTCGCGGACGGATCAAAATTAGGGAGAATATTTTTATTGTCAATGCCTTTTGAAAGTGATGAGCTTGTGGCCGGCTGAGACGTTAACCCACTCTTAAAAGAATTAACTAAATCAAGAACATCTTTTATAGAAAATGTTGGAGTACATGACCTTTTATTATTCGGCGCGTCGTCATCTCGTCGTTTGTCGCTCGGCTCCCGGTCATCCAATCCCCGCTTCGGTGTCACGCTGCCTTCATGAGGACGCTGTGATCTTGGGCTCCGACTACGCAGATGTCTGGAATAGTGTCGGTACCGACTCTCTCTAGCTTCTCGGTCGCGAGAACGACCACTGCTGCCTACGATCCGTTCTCTATCTAGCAGCTCACGTTCTAAAGCACGCAGCCTCTGACGGTCGTGTTCAACTTCTTTTTCACGATTCCGTAGCTCCGTCTCTCGACTGCGCAGCTTACTACGACTTCGGATGGGGCTAAGATTAGCATTAGGAGTCGTACGTTCTCGTCGTGATCTGCCATCACCAGGTGTACTTAAACGGCGTCGACTCTGGCCACGACTTCTGTGGGGCGAGCTTGTATTATCACCTTTCTCCATTTGGTATCCTGAAATTGTATAAATTATACGGACATTACTTATTCATAAATAAATTGATGGATATCTGCAAATAATAACAATAAACTTGCGCACAGCAAACCATTGCAAACAGCACACCAAATTTAGACATAAATTACAATATAGTCTAGTGCATCAAGCGTATTACGGGGAGTACCCCGACCAAATACGCCTGTAGCACAGTGAGCAACGCATGCTACCATTATCAGGGAGTGCCCTGACCAAATGTTAGCATACTACCCCCGTGTAGATAAATTATGCATCTTAAACTAGTGCATCATCAGACGTATTACGGGGAGTACCCCGATCAAATATGACTGACGCTGCAGGCAACGTATGCTATCACTATCAGGGAGTGCCCTGATCAAGTGTTAGCATACTGCATTTTATTGCATACACTACCATAACTATAACCTAATTGCATCATCAGACGTATTACGGGGAGTACCCCGATCAAATACGACTGACGCTGCATGCAACGTATGCTACCACTATCAGGGAGTGCCCTGATCAAGTGTCAGCATACTGCATTTTATTGTATAAACTACCATAACTTTAACCTAATTGCATCATCGGACGTATTACGGGGAGTACCCCGATCAAATACGACCGACGCTGCATGCAACGTATGCTACCACTATCAGGGAGTGCCCTGATCAAATGTCAGCATACTGCATTTTATTGCATAAACTACCATAACTATAACCCCTAATTGCATCATCAGACGTATTACGGGGAGTACCCCGATCAAATACGACTGACGCTGCATGTAACGTATGCTACCACTATCAGAGAGTGCCCTGATCAAGTGTCAGCATACTGCATTTTATTGCATAAACTACCATAACTATAATCTAATTGCATCATCAGACTTATTACGGGGAGTACCCCGATCAAATACGACTGACGCTGCAGGCAACGTATGCTATCACTATCAGGGAGTGCCCTGACCAAGCGTTAGCATACTGCCCTCAACCGTAATGAAAAGAAATTAACAAAAGAAACATGCATTTTTCTTTTGTGGGCAAATGGGGTAGGTAATAAAATAATATTCTATTGTACCTTACAAAAAGAAAAATGTCTACATTACCTTTTCTTTCGTATCCCGGCTTCTGAAGTATAAAATGAAATGCACTTGGATATTAACCACTGACTTTTATTTCTTTTCTGGGAACAGTTAAACAGAGCTTCCGCTAATACTAGTGTTATTCCTACAAAATTCTGCGACCAACTGAGCTCTCTTGTCCAAGCGCGCCCCTTATATCAGCTTACAGAAACGTTACAATTTTAGACTAAACTCAGTGTTGCCATTTAACTTTTGAAATAACTACCAGAAAATATAAATTCTTTACACAAAATATTAAACAATGCCAATTATAATTTTAAAAACATTCAAAATGTTGGAAAACCCTACATTTTGCAAGGGTCAGTTATGGGATGGGTGAAAAAAAATAGTATTTTTTAGCTTTTTTCTTTACTGGTGCCATATTTCGAACTTCGATACAACTAAGTATGTAAATATGTATACAAAAAATACAATAAACTTTGGTAGGTAGGTAGGTACGTTAGTAATTAAGTATCAAAAACGAAGTGCATGCAGTTTCGCATTCGGCGCTTGACTGACTCGTTTCGTTCGTGACGTTCACGCGCTGCGCTCTCGTCGCTTGCACACGCCGCGCGTTTCGGTCGGCGCGGTGATATCCCTCGACAATGGCCCTCTTGGAGTGGGCCGCGAGCAGTAGGCTAATATAAAAGTTTAAGCGCGGAGTTATACCCCCCTGTCACAGTCATTTCGTAAAAATATTATTTTAGGCGGCAACTGATCCTTGATTATAAAAGTATTGTAAGTATGAGTATTCCACCTCACAAAAATGCGTTTTGAGGCGGAAATCCACAGATGTCAAAATTGTGTAGGTAATATTTTTTTTATCTTGATATCTATTTTGTACTGATTTTTTTTTATGTCACAATTTTGATATTTTGTGTCGATTTTTTGCCATACATTCCCGAGTTCCTGAAGATGCAGTGGATCACTGTCTATTGTCAATTTAATCGCATTGTACTAAATTTGGTTGGGTTAACATGAATAAGCCACCTGACACACAAAAGGAAACGAACTTCGTCCGATTGACGAGTTTCAGTTTCCAGAGAAGGCCCTCCATTTACGGCGTCATGAAACCTCCAATACAATAATCTTCATCATAATATCGTTTCTGTTTTGTACGGGGGTGTTATTTTTTTATCGTCTTCTTGATAGATTCCTTGTTTTATTTTATGGTACAATATTCCTTCTTATATTGTTATTTATTTTCGTTTCAAATAACTAAATGATGGAGTGTTTGGCGAATTGAGAAAGATACTTTCACGTAGGTACAGTCAAGTTCATTAAGTTGTTAGCACTTTAGTATACTATAACAGACAATTGTTAGCACTTTAGTATACTATAACAGACCATTGTTAGCACTTTAGTATACTATAACAGACCATTGTTAGCACTTTAGTATACTATAACAGACCATTGTTAGCACTTTAGTATACTATAACAGACCATTGTTAGCACTTTAGTATACTATAACAGACCATTGTTAGCACTTTAGTATACTATAACAGACCATTGTTAGCACTTTAGTATACTATAACAGACCATTGTTAGCACTTTAGTATACTATAACAGACCATTGTTAGCACTTTAGTATACTATAACAGACCATTGTTAGCACTTTAGTATACTATAACAGACCATTGTTAGCACTTTAGTATACTATAACAGACCATTGTTAGCACTTTAGTATACTATAACAGACCATTGTTAGCACTTTAGTATACTATAACAGACCATTGTTAGCACTTTAGTATACTATAACAGACCATTGTTAGCACTTTAGTATACTATAACAGACCATTGTTAGCACTTTAGTATACTATAACAGACCATTGTTAGCACTTTAGTATACTATAACAGACCATTGTTAGCACTTTAGTATACTATAACAGACCATTGTTAGCACTTTCGTATACTATAACAGACCATTGTTAGCACTTTAGTATACTATAATAGACCATTGTTAGTACTTTAGTATACTACTAGCTTCTGCCCGCGACTTCGTCCGCGTGGATATTAGAGAAAATCCTTAAGGAACCTTCAACCAGGATCTGACCAGCCATTTTTACGCATTTAGGCGGGTTCCTACCAAGGGCGCTAACTGGCAAGGCAAGACATTTGCCGCGTGTGGCGGCCTCGCACGTGGCTTCCCGTTCCCGCTCCCGTCCCCGTCCCCGTCCCCATCCCCGTCCCCTGGATGTGCATGTCCAGGTCCAATCATGTCCACCGTGTTGGACTTCAAAATAAATGTCATTTTCGCAATCACCATCCCATGAAACCTCAAGAACGACGTCCACATCGATTTTCATGTTTACTTACCCCATTTACACCTTAAGGGATGATTTTCAAAATAACAAAATATGTGTTTGCCTATTTATTTTTAGACATGCTCCTACGAATTTTAAAGTTGTAATGTATATTTAATATTCTTTTTCCATACAAAATTTGAACCCCATTTTCACCCCATTAGGGGTTAAATCATGTCCACCGTGTTGGACTTCAAAATAAATCTCATTTTCGCAATCACCATCCCTTAAAACTTCAAGAACGACATCCATATCGATTTTTATGTTTACTCACCCCATTTACCCCTAAGTGGTTGATTTTCAAAATTACAAAATATATGTTTGCCTATTTATTTTTAGATGTGCTCCTACGAAGTTTAAAGTTGTAATGTCTATTTTATATTATTTTTCCATACAAAATTTAAACCCCATTTTCACCCCTTTAGGGGTCAAATCATGACCACCGTGTTGGACTTCAAAATAAATGACATTTTTGCAATCGTCATCCCAGAAAATCCCAATAACGACATCCTTATCTATTTTTGTGCTTTTTTACCCCTTTTCACCCCCATTTCATCCCCATAGGGGTTTAAATACTAACAATAACAATATAAGTTGCGTTAGATTTCCATCCATAAGCCTAAATTATAAATTTAGCGATTTTTACTTCGAAAATAAAGGATTTTCTTCAATACACAACTTCATCCCCCTTTTGACCCCTTCGGGGGTAGAATTTTGAAAAACGCTGAGACCCGTATTTATTTATTTTCAATGGTCAGTCTAAACCCAAAATTTGAAGATCCTAGCTTCAAAACTGAGGGACTTTCATACAAACTTTGATCCCCTTTTTTACCCCCTTAGGGGGTGAATTTTGAAAAACCCTTTCTTAGTGCACCCCTAGACCTCATAAGGAACCTATGTGCCAAATTTGGAGTCTCTAGACCCAGCGGTTTGGGCTGTGCGTTGATAGATCAGTCAGTCAGTCAGTCATTCAGTTTACGATTTTATAAATATAGATAACAGACCATTGTTAGCACTTTAGTATACTATAACAGACCATTGTTAGCACTTTAGTATACTATAACAGACCATTGTTAGCACTTTAGTATACTATAACAGACCATTGTTAGCACTTTAGTATACTATAACAGACCATTGTTAGCACTTTAGTATACTATAACAGACCATTGTTAGCACTTTAGTATACTATAACAGACCATTGTTAGCACTTTAGTATACTATAATATAACAGACCATTGTTAGTACTTTAGTATACTATAACAGACCATTGTTAGCACTTTAGTATACTATAACAGACCATTGTTAGCACTTTAGTATACTATAACAGACCATTGTTAGCACTTTAGTATACTATAACAGACCATTGTTAGCACTTTAGTATACTATAACAGACCATTGTTAGCACTTTAGTATACTATAACAGACCATTGTTAGCACTTTAGTATACTATAACAGACCATTGTTAGCACTTTAGTATACTATAACAGACCATTGTTAGCACTTTAGTATACTATAACAGACCATTGTTAGCACTTTAGTATACTATAACAGACCATTGTTAGCACTTTAGTATACTATAACAGACCATTGTTAGCACTTTAGTATACTATAACAGACCATTGTTAGCACTTTAGTATACTATAACAGACCATTGTTAGCACTTTAGTATACTATAACAGACCATTGTTAGCACTTTAGTATACTATAACAGACCATTGTTAGCACTTTAGTATACTATAACAGACCATTGTTAGCACTTTAGTATACTATAACAGACCATTGTTAGCACTTTAGTATACTATAACAGACCATTGTTAGCACTTTAGTATACTATAACAGACCATTGTTAGCACTTTAGTATACTATAACAGACCATTGTTAGCACTTTAGTATACTATAACAGACCATTGTTAGCACTTTAGTATACTATAACAGACCATTGTTAGCACTTTAGTATACTATAACAGACCATTGTTAGCACTTTAGTATACTATAACAGACCATTGTTAGCACTTTAGTATACTATAACAGACCATTGTTAGCACTTTAGTATACTATAACAGACCATTGTTAGTACTTTAGTATACTATAACAGACCATTGTTAGCACTTTAGTATACTATAACAGACCATTGTTAGCACTTTCGTATACTATAACAGACCATTGTTAGCACTTTAGTATACTATAACAGACCATTGTTAGCACTTTAGTATACTATAACAGACCATTGTTAGCACTTTAGTATACTATAACAGACCATTGTTAGCACTTTAGTATACTATAACAGACCATTGTTAGCACTTTAGTATACTATAACAGACCATTGTTAGCACTTTAGTATACTATAACAGACCATTGTTAGCACTTTAGTATACTATAACAGACCATTGTTAGCACTTTAGTATACTATAACAGACCATTGTTAGCACTTTAGTATACTATAACAGACCATTGTTGGCACTTTAGTATACTATAACAGACCATTGTTGGCACTTTAGTATACTATAACAGACCATTGTTAGCACTTTAGTATACTATAACAGACCATTGTTAGCACTTTAGTATACTATAACAGACCATTGTTGGCACTTTAGTATACTATAACAGACCATTGTTGGCACTTTAGTATACTATAACAGACCATTGTTGGCACTTTAGTATACTATAACAGACCATTGTTAGCACTTTAGTATACTATAACAGACCATTGTTGGCACTTTAGTATACTATAACAGACCATTGTTAGCACTTTAGTATACTATAACAGACCATTGTTAGCACTTTAGTATACTATAACAGACCATTGTTAGTACTTTAGTATACTATAACAGACCATTGTTAGCACTTTAGTATACTATAACAGACCATTGTTAGCACTTTAGTATACTATAACAGACCATTGTTAGCACTTTAGTATACTATAACAGACCATTGTTAGCACTTTAGTATACTATAACAGACCATTGTTAGCACTTTAGTATACTATAACAGACCATTGTTAGCACTTTAGTATACTATAACAGACCATTGTTAGCACTTTAGTATACTATAACAGACCATTGTTAGCACTTTAGTATACTATAACAGACCATTGTTAGCACTTTAGTATACTATAACAGACCATTGTTAGCACTTTAGTATACTATAACAGACCATTGTTAGCACTTTAGTATACTATAACAGACCATTGTTAGCACTTTAGTATACTATAACAGACCATTGTTAGCACTTTAGTATACTATAACAGACCATTGTTAGCACTTTAGTATACTATAACAGACCATTGTTAGCACTTTAGTATACTATAACAGACCATTGTTAGCACTTTAGTATACTATAACAGACCATTGTTAGCACTTTAGTATACTATAACAGACCATTGTTAGCACTTTAGTATACTATAACAGACCATTGTTGGCACTTTAGTATACTATAACAGACCATTGTTAGCACTTTAGTATACTATAACAGACCATTGTTAGCACTTTAGTATACTATAACAGACCATTGTTAGCACTTTAGTATACTATAACAGACCATTGTTAGCACTTTAGTATACTATAACAGACCATTGTTAGCACTTTAGTATACTATAACAGACCATTGTTAGCACTTTAGTATACTATAACAGACCATTGTTAGCACTTTAGTATACTATAACAGACCATTGTTGGCACTTTAGTATACTATAACAGACCATTGTTAGCACTTTAGTATACTATAACAGACCATTGTTGGCACTTTAGTATACTATAACAGACCATTGTTAGCACTTTAGTATACTATAACAGACCATTGTTAGCACTTTAGTATACTATAACAGACCATTGTTGGCACTTTAGTATACTATAACAGACCATTGTTAGCACTTTAGTATACTATAACAGACCATTGTTAGCACTTTAGTATACTATAACAGACCATTGTTAGCACTTTTGACAGGATGTTGACTTTTATTTCAAAGGATGAACTGTCAAACATGCGGACATATTTAAACATACATACATACATCGTATCGCAAGAATATTTTCTTTTAGTTTTTAGAGCTTCGATTAACACTAATATAATAACTAGGTACAATATTATATAGCTATTTAACACTACGTCCAATACCTGAACGTTATCGTGACGTGAAAAAGGGCAAAAAAAATTTCCTTCACGTGGCACAGCGAGTTCGACGACCCCGCGGAGCGGTTGCATAAGGCAAAGGGACAGAGGGACTGAAAGCGACCGATCTCGACCAAATGGTCCGCGCCATCGAGCATGCTGCACTAGGGACGTGAAACTATTCTGTGGTAAAACTTAGCCTGAAGGAGTGACTGAAATATGATAGGTATGAGCAGATTTTCTCTTATTTCCAGCGATATAACAAAATATTCACCAGAATATATTCAAGTTTGTAAATATCGTTACTTATGGCTGTTACAGCTGATAAGTTTCTTGCGCCCGTTCTTCTTGCCAGCTAAAAAAGTCTGGAACGGGTGGTAGGAAAATATAGACGATTCAAAAGTACTTAATAATTAAGTTTATTTGAATAAAGCTTATTTCACTTTCACTTTCAATATTGACATAATGAGCCGAAGCCTATTCTACCACTCTTTGTTAAGGCCAGTATATTCCAAAAACTCCGTCTCTGTCTTTTTCTTTATGTGTGAAGAGTTATGAAAATAACCCCACTTTTTCATTTGTTCAATGTTTTTGTTGTTATTTTGAGCATATTAGCAATTTTTTGAAAAAGTAACTGTTGAATATTCTTCTATAAGTCATTACCTATTTTTCTATATGTTATTTGTGAATTAGAGATGAATAAACTTTAAGTATTATCCAAAAAATATTTTTTTTTTAACTTTGTTTTTGCATATTTTTATAGTCGAGTGAAGATACGAATGTGTTTTTAACCGTAAAAAAATCAAGATAGTTTATGAAACTTCAACGTATATTTTTATCTGCTAAAAATAAACAATATTTAATTGTTTACCGTTGAATCAAAAATATGCCAATTTCGATAAGTTCGAATATACTGGCCTTACCAGTTACGTTAACCCAGACGCCCAATACCTATGTGTTCCAACTGTTCGATTTCGATGTGCGGTACGGATTTGGCGAGTTATTTAACATGTAGAATAACTTGCAGGTAGAGTTTTATCACTTGTTCCTGGCAGTTTTACGTTTACTGTCCCAGTTTATATCTTCAAACTTTTTTCATCAAGTCGATACATTGTATTTGAACATTGTGTTTTCTTCTTTACTGAATATAACTTGTAGGTATCATAATAAGACTACATTTTAAACAGTAAAGTTAGAAGATAGATAAGTAGATACTACATTATTTCACCTTTGTTTACATATACATGTAGGTCCTTTGCGGACAAGAGAAAAAAGAAAGATTTTGGTTTTCGAATAAGAGTATAATAAATTTCTACAATGGTTTAGGTCACAAGGCAGAATATGAGAAAGTAAGCAAGAGAAAGTTAGTGTATTTTTTACCATTTTTTGAAAATTATTCGTTGAAACGCGAAAGTTCTATACAAAAATTGACGTTTAAAAGAAGGGATTGCAAGAGGGGCGCACGACGTCCACAGGTCATTGAATGGAGTGAAATTGACGGCTCAGCAGACTCATCGCTTGACCATCGCGTCGCGGCGTAGACAGTAGCGATATAAATACACCACATTAAATATCATAAATAGTTAAGTTTTATAAAAAAGGCTTAATAAAGCTCTGCCTAGTTACGCTTTTCAGCTTTGCACTGAACGCTGATGTTATCATAACTTCCTTTTATCCAATTCCTTCACGCTTAACTGCGACGTCCATTAAATTCATCCATTTAAAGTGGCAGAAACGTTAATTATGGATTTGCGCGATCCTTCGTGGTTCTTTCAGATAACTCCTGTTACTATCTCGTAATTGCCGGCTTATGAACCGACGCTATTCAGGACAGTTTTTAAAACTCTAGCTAGTTGACACAGACCAAGTAAAGCTGAAGATTATACCTGTAATTAAAAAAAAAAAGACTTCAAAGAACTTACCTCTAAAAAGCAAGAAATAATATTTGTAATAATAAAAACACGTCTATTGAAGTCGGGTGGGGCTGGAGTACAAATTCCTTTTTTTTAATTCTAAAAGCGTTTTTTTTATTCTGTCACGTTTGAATCATTTCAATCGGTCCAGTCTTTGAGTAATCGGTGGACATACGCAAAAAAAAACACAGACGAATAGAGAACCTCCTCCTTTTTTGGAAGTCGGTAAAAACTCAAGTGTGTTGAATAAATGAATTTAGTATTTTTTTTTGAAATGGAATAATCGTAATTAAATTGGCTACTTATACTATTACTGGAACTCTGGAAGGATTTTTTTTTTTAAATTTAATGTTGTTATTTGTAATGGGCACGTAAGATAAAAACTTTACTTCTCCGCACTTGCGTGCTTACCAAGATATGATCAAGATCGCAGAGAATCATCTGCAGATTCTTAGGCTGTGTACGTGCCGCCCATTGATGATGCCTACCTCTTTGTCACCTCCTGCCTTCGACGCCTTTCAACCGAATTGCTATTGCGATTGCGAAACGGCTTCGTAACGAAGTTGTGGTCCCAAAGATGTCGGGTCCGTCACGCACGCCTGAATAAGTTCTCGCGATTTCTCAAAAGTTTGAAAGAGCTGAGAAATGTAGAGACTCTGTGACATGAAAATGTAATCAGACGGGTTATTGAACATTGCTATTGCTAGTAGAATATATTTTATTATAAGAAGTGTAGAATTTAAATGAGTGTATTTAAAGCAAACGCCTACCTGCCTAGCATGACTGATTTATATCGCGTGATATAGCGTTTTATCACGTTTAACTGTCAAAAAGACAAAGGAATTTGACAGTTGAGTGTCGATAAAATGCTATATCACGCGATATAAATCGGTCATGCTAGGCAGGCAGATACCATCGTATATTTGATCGGTCACGGTCTTAAACGTTATTTTTTATATTTTGTGACTAAGAAATATCTCGATAGCTTTCAATGGGTGCTTTGGTAGAATTATATATTATCGTAGGTATATCATAAAGTTCCGCCGTGTAGCTGTTCAACCGTTGACCTATGGCCCTACCATGAGTTGATGCAAACTATTTACGTTACCGTAAACTATCGGATACACTGCTCACAGTCAGTGCGAGTGAAAGAGACAAAACGATAGTTTACGGTAACGTAAACAGTTTGCATCAACTCATGGTAGGGCCACTAAACTAGATTTATGTTTCTTATTTGGGCCTAGATGGCAGGTACACGGAACCCCTATTACTACGCCTCGGTGCTTGTTCTGCATTTACTTGCAGACATAAGTTAGACATCACTTTATATTGAAATACGGCTGAAGTTACTTTATAAAAGTTTTGGAGTAATTTTGTAAGTACACAACGGAACTTTGAGTTTTTGAGAGCTGTAAACGCGTTCGTTGTTTGATGCTTTTGATCTAGTTAGGTGGATAATAGTAGATTTATATAGTCATCGCACTATGTTCACATGAGCTGTTTGCAAATTAAATCTTCGACTAACGAAGACGAATGTCGCCGAGGCATTGAAAATATTTTTTTTAATAAAATAGGAAAGTTTATATCCTGTGTTGGATTTCGAATTATTTGTAATATTATTTTTAAGTAGAAAACGAATGATTGCAAAGCGCTTATCCCGTCAATCTCCCATCCCTTTCATATTCTACATACGCATTTCCGTCCATGTCACCGTTGCAAGTGTGTGAATATGTGCATCGGATTTTTTATAAGTAATTTATCTACGAGAACATTCTTTCGCATTTCGCTCAACTGCGAGCGCCTCAGACGCAAGGACATTTTTATTGTATAGAATTTTTATACTAATTGAACCGCATTTTTGAAGTTAAGTGGTAAAGTGCTTGTGTACGGTGCTGCGAGTATACCGCCGCTCCCTGCTATCGGCCGGCCCTCGAACCTGCAACCATCAGGACATCTTGGCGAAGGACTTTCTCCAAAAACAGGTGCGTACTCCTATCCAAAAGTTCCTTTGATACCAACGCCAATTTTCTTCGTCCTAATATTTACAAGCGTTTTCATACACTTCTTCATACACGAACTTTATATTTAACTCCGCGTAATTTTAAATCCTCAATACAGTCCACACTTTTTTTATATATCAAGAACCAGTCCCCTTGTGCCTAGGGAAATTCGCTATTTTTCACTTTATACATTTCCGCTCAAATTGTGGTGTAGGCACCTCCATCCTGCTGTCACATAAACAATATTTCTCACGTCTCTAGCAGAGCACTTGTTTTCCTACATAACTCTATATAGTCCTAATAATTGAGCAGAAAGGTCGTTATATTCAGATCCTTTTTTTTAATTTCCAGAAACTCTTTCCTATTTATAAACTTTTTCCTCTCGTTGCTAAAAGGGGCTGTTGTAATCCAGATGGCAGAGGGACCTTACGGGGAATCGCACAAAGCGCCTTTCTCTCGCTCCCGATCCCATCTTTTATTCGGTCTTATTTCTTTGTTGTAATTTATAAACAACAATTCTTTGTACTGAGATGTGAGTGTGTGTGTCTTACGGGTCAATAATTTAATACAGATAGATACATAAATATAAATAAAGCAAAACCACTGATAGAAAACTCTCGAGGATATAAAAAAAGCAAAACAACTGATAAAAAACACTCTCACATGCCATGGTTAAGTTCCAATCAACTTACTTGGCACATCGTTTCTATGTTCCTTTTTTTATTAAAACAGAAGTCAGTCTGTCTTAAATCTTTGAGTTGATAGTTGTGGCCATTGACCTTTTCTGTGTCAATAGCCACTTGACTGTAATATTTGATAACAATTTCAACTTTGCATCATGAAAAAAGAGTTGTCAAACAGACAGGTGGATGGCACGGAACCCCTTAAAATGGTATTATGCAATGTGTTTCTTTTGTGATATTTTATATACATTTCTCATGGAATGGGTCCGTCTATTTTAATCAAATTGCTAAGGTTTCAATTCAACGGTTGCTGTGCGGCTTCATAGACAATAAAAGAACCATTTTTGATTTATTCACGTATATTTCATAATTAATATTCATTTTGATAAAACATTTTCAAATTCACTACCAAAATTAAGATTCGTATAACGTAAGATTAATTACCATAATATTTATACTCAACAAACTGATTTGTTCTACTTCTCAGCTCGATAAACATAACAATGTAATCATGGTTAATAAATCACGTAGAAGCATGTTGATGAAATGTTGCTGCTGTAATATTATTATAATAAACAGGTGAATTTGTCTTTCTTGTTTCCGCGATCAATACTCATTAAGGTAGGAAGTACATCTTTAGGATTATGATTGATTTTGTTTCCATATTTAGAGGATTGATAGTGTAGCGCACTAGCGCCGCCAATGGGAAAAAAAATAATAGTGCATAGGCGAGGCCAGTTCACGATCTGTACCCTTAGCACGAACAGCTATCGAGAAAAAAAACTCGCGTAAAATTACTCGATAGACAATTCTCTATGGAAAAATTCATTTCGCTTATCTGCGATAGATGGCGTTGTACAAATTTCGAATACAAAATTGCACTATCGAATGATTTTACGCGAGTTATTTTTTTGATAGCTGTTCGTGCTAAGGGTACTGATGAAAAGTCTGATTTTTGAACATCCAATGTGAAGAACTGATGTAAAATTCTACTTCACAAAAATTACTGTAGACTGAAAAAGAAACAAAGAAGCAAATTAACCGAACAGAATATTGAAAAATGGCATGGTAACTCTGTAAAAAAATCCTGAATAACACCATAAAAACTTATAAAAATAAATTTCAAATCGTCAGATTTCGTAATTTTCAACGACAGTGATATGATTTTTGATGCAAAAAGGATAGCTTTTTTATCGATCTAACACAATAACCCAGTACATTTTTAATAAATGATCCAGTATTTCAGAAATCAATAAAAAATGTACTAAAATTCGTAAAATTTCTGGCGAAGCGTCAATTAAAGTTATGCAATATTCAACCTTATTCTAAAGACATAGTGAAAGAGTAAATTTCGTGAACTGGCCTCGCTTTAAATGCAGACGAAATTTGTGAATTGTGTTCTTCTAGTGTACTCCGAATAAGATTTGTGGTACTTTTTATCACTTAAACTATATTTTCTAGTCTGCCGTTTAGTTTAATGGAGTTTTATTGCTAACAGTGGCCACTTTTAGCAATAAACTAAACGACAGGTTATAAAATATTCTTTGAAAGATAAAACATAGCTTCTTCGGAGTACACTAGAAAAACACAATTCACAATTTTGTCTTTATTTAAGCACTACCATTTTTTTTCCATTGGCGGCGCTAGTGTAGCGCAGTAACCCTCTTAACTGGTGCAATCGGGCATCGGCATACACAAAGAAGTAGATAAAATTTACGTTCTACTATGTTAACGTCCTCAGTTGCATTACATTTTGAGGCCTTTGTTTTGACCGGTCTCCAAACACAGTGGCACTGCCCAACTTTGGAACTGATAGGCCTTTGTTTGACAGGTCTCCAAACACAGTGGCACTGCCCAATTTTGGAACTGATAGGCCTTTGTTTGACAGGTCTCCAAACACAGTAGCGCTGCCCAATCGAATACTTTTGGAACTGCCAAGATTAGTCAATATTGCAACCCTTGCTTATGAACGTAATGATTGGGTAGTTAGTTGACGTCATGGTACAGGATTCGACTATTCTACAAAAAATAGGTACTTTATTTCAACCCTGTAAATTATGCAAAAACCAGGATCTTTTTCAATTAACTACAAAAGATTATTTTGATGGAAAATGAGTGACTTTACAAGTTTTAAGAGCCTATATACAGATACCACGGAGTTCATGTATTTGTTGGGTTGCAAAACCGACGATACATAACAACTTATTAGATAGACAAAGCGGGATAAAACTTGTTGATAAATTCCTCTTACCTGAGGAAAGAGAATAACACTTTGTGGCTCACAAAAGTATAACAAACTTGGTGAAACTGCGACCACAAGGCAACGGACCAAAACCATAAAACTATTCGGTACACGAAACAGGCGCCCAATCGCGGTAATTCTGAACGGTAAAACCAAAAACGTTACGTTGTCATTTAGGTTATATTTAAATAAAAATCTTTGGTTTAGCTTCATAATTTTTACTTAAATTGTCCCAGATTGTAATCCTAGACTCCTTAGGCAGAGTATTCAACAATTTTAACAAAACTAAAGCGAGTATTTTTCTGTAAACGAATCTGAAACTGAAACGGTAACGATTTAGCTTTGGTTTTATCGTTGAAAATTAGCGCGATTAGGCCCCTAGTCAGAAATGAACGAACATGCTTATTCCAAATATTTGGAATTAACAATGAACATCAGATATAATAAGTAATGAAAGTCGTGTTCATATCTGATTCCCCGACATTCTACCTGAATTGCGTCTGCGACTGTTTGATAAAATCTCAATTGACCGAGCCTTATTGTAAATAACGCTGCCTCACACGAACCTTGTAGGCGCTGTTCCGAAAAACGTCAACATTAATTTGTATTTTGATTCAATTTATTATTTGATAGCCTTTATTATCGTACTAACGCTATTCCTGTCAAGCGAGAACAGTTAACTTCTACCCTTTGTTAGGTCTACGAATCGATTCGATTTTGTTTTCTTCCAAGTTTTTTAATGCCTTATTTTATTTATCATTATAATCTATGCTAGGAGAGAGGTTTTTTAATGCCTTATTAACCGACTTCATTTTATTGATCATTATAATCTATGCTAGGAGAGAGATTATTTCTGCTCAATGACAGGAAATAAAACAGTTACTTAGTATTGCTTTCTCTGTGGTTACTTTTAGTTACTAATCCGTTGTAGACCGATCTCTTATTAGGATCCAGTTATAAAGTTGGAAAGGTATGTACTGTAAATTATTTAAAAAGACTTTATTTAGTTATGATTTAAGATTTCATATAATAAAAACTGTTAGTAGCTTTTTAATAATTTTTTATGATGGAGGAGCCACTGACTGTTAAATATTACTTGTAAATAAAAAAAAAATTTTTTTTTTATTTTTTTATTTTGACTGACCCTAAAAATATGTCGGACAGAAATATAATAGCTAATATGTACCGCAAAGTTACGAGTACATACAGCGTTAGAGCCGCTCCTCTGTATTGTCTATTCATGCTTTGTTACGCAGTTTTAATAGATGACTGTAAGTAACCTTGACCATCCCTACGATTGATATTTGTAGCTATATTTTACTTATTTCAGAAATTAATTACCGAAGTTTAAGATCAGCTATAAGTTTTTATAAAGCAGTCAAATAAAAATAATACCCATTTGTCGCAAGTTGTAGTTTGCTGTTAGTTTCAGAAGTCGGCAGTTTTTCATTCAACAAGAACTAAGTTAAATAATAAGTAATATTTCCAGTTCGTTATTCAGTCGTCAGAAAATTGTTACCCAGTTGTTAAATAAAATCCACCTCAAGGGCAAAGTTGCTATTAGCGCTTAACTGATAATTAACACGTTATCTGTCACTTAGATTCTTAATCACAGTGTGACATACATTTTTATGGCGAATCCTGACATGTCACCTGTGCATTGTCACGCAAGAACAGATTAAATAATGCAAGGCAATTAAAATACTGTTTGACCTACCTATTTACATACTCGTACAATGTTATGTGTAATTTCAAATAATGTAAAGTAAAAACTGGACGAAGTGTAAAAGTTTTTGCACGTTTAGTACGAGGGTGGGTCAAAAAGTTCGCGGAATGGAGGGGAAAAATTAAGAAATTAAACACAAAATTATTTTTCCTTTTCAATATATTCTCCCTTAACTCTAATACATTTATCAGATCGGTGAATTAATTTATTAATACCCTCGAAAAAAAATGTTTTATCTTTGTCGTCAAAATAGGCCGAAATTGCGCTTTTCACCTCTTCATCGCTGGAAAATTTCTTCCCTCGAAGCTCTTTTTTCAATTTTGTGCCACTTGTAAATCATGGTTTTACCAGGACAAGCATCCCCATAAACAGAAAACATCTCATTCCAAATGGTTTGAGGAGGTTTTCCTTGCTTGGTAAGGAACTTTATGACTGCACGAAATTCAATTTTTTCCATGTTTTAAATTTTCTTCCGGATTGACTTGTTGATTGACGTGTATCTCAGTGAATAATGACCTGTTTTTAATAAAAAATTATATTTATACCCTTAATGAGTGGCACAACTAGTGCAGGTAAAAAAAAGTGACCTTTTCCCCCTCCATACTCCCCATTCCGCGAACTTTTTGACCCACCCTCGTAAGTACGAGTAAACACGTATTACATTAGATATTACCTTCAAATGCTATGTAACGATCGGGATTCGTGACGCCTATAATACGAGAGCATCCTACATGTATTAAGTACAAAACGTGTTTACCTAGGTATTTAATATCAGTGACAAAATTGCATTCTAATAGTACATATGAGACAAGTTAGCTTAGGTTGCTCATTGCATTGTGTGCTGTGGGTTGCAGCCCGAGCCTCAGGCGAGGGCGTAACTCAGCCGAGTGTGCAATAAGCAAAAGCTCACGAGTTTCATACGACGTTTTTCAACACATTTGCGAGGAAATAACAAAGTAATTTACCACACAGCAACAAATACGACAAAAACAAAATATGATAATTATGGGAAAAGGCGCGCAGGTTTTTTTTGTTTTTTTCACACGCCCAACGCAAGAATATTTTGCGAAAGGGGTGAGTAGCATACAGCCTACTTCAAAATTATAATTTTAAGTGATAAAATGCAAATATTTTAATATTTTATAACAAAATATTGTGAATTATGAATAATTTGATAATAATAAATATTTGATTGACTTAATTAAGGACTTACACATTTATTTATTCCAAAAATGTATATGAATTTTCAGCATCATAAAACCTCTTTGTTGTTATTAAAAAAATAACTGTATTGCCCGGCTAAATTGGCAATGCTCTTTTTACTCGCATAGAACTTGCAGTAAGGTACTAATTTAACTTTGTAGGGTTAATTCTATTTCGTACTAGTGTTTTATATATTATTGCACGCGTTTGTTATAGCTCGGTTTATGGCCCTAAAAGCGATGTATTAGGGCTCACTTTACGAGCAAGTGTGAAACTTTTTAAATTAAATATCCTAAACGTAATTTTTCTTACTTATTTATGTAACAAATGTATTTTTTGATGACTCGAAGAGGTTCTTTAGAAGTGAACAGCCCTTAAGCTTCTGTAAACGATATATAAGCTATAGGATTACTTCGACTTTAGGCCTCAGCCGAGAGGAAAGAACTAGAATGATTAATTAATGTTGTTTCATTAATTAACGAGGCTTACAAGTAAAAAGCTAACCGCGAAGAATGGAGTCGTTATAAAACACTCTCTCCTAAATAATATGGATGGTAATTAAAGTAAACAAGCCACGTTATTAAAAACATAACCCTCTTGCAGTCGGGTAAAACCAAATTTGCTACCTTATGGGGTACGAGTATTTACATGGAGCGACTTGGCAGGCGACTTTAGTCAATAAGTGCTTTTTATCGACAATCGATTGTAAAATCTAACTGCAAATCTAATTTCAATGAGTATAATTCGTTTATTCGTCTAATTGCATACCTTTTGCTATGGAGGAGCGGTGCCGCCGGTTGGTTCCAGCCTCAGAATATTGCTTGTACTCATTTTGTAAGAAATAAACATTTTTAATTTATTTATTTTTTAATTTAATTTAATATAATCAGATTTAATGAGGTGGTGATTAGATTTTACAAGCGATTGTCGATAAAAGGCGCTAATTGACTTAAGTCGCCTGCCAAGTCGCTCCATGTAAATACCCCATAATAAATAAATAAACAAACAAAAACCTTTGATTCATATTTCACATTTACTCTCTATCACTATAGTAAACTGGCATTTGTTCTAACTTAAGACTTAACCCACAAAAAAATGAAACTATCAAAAGGCAGTGCTTATTGATGTTTTGTAAAATAAAATATTATACTGCCAAATATTTTTTTTTTTTATTAAATTGAAAATGCTTGTCATTCATTTGTCTATCAAATATACTATATCTATGGTCTATCACATTTATGAATGACTTTTACTATATTTGTTTAATCCTAAAATCCCTAAAATCATTAAAAAAGGTTAATCCTAAAATCATACCTGAGCAACATGGTTTTGTCAAAAAACGTTCTACTCTCACAAATTTAGTAACATATTCTACCTTTTTATTTGAATGCATGGACAACCGTATACAGGTTGATTCAGTGTATACAGATTTCTCCAAGGCTTTCGACAAGGTTGACCATAAGCTGCTGCTACGCAAGATTGCGTTTAATGGTATACGAGGCAATCTTTATCGGTGGTTCCAATCTTACATTACTAACCGGACCCAGAAGGTTGTAGTGAACGGCTATGCCTCCTCATCTACTTTTGTAACTTCGGGCGTAGCTCAAGGGTCCATTTTGGGCCCATTACTCTTCGTCCTGTTTATCTGAATGCTTCATTAATAGTAACTTCCTCCTTTATGCAGACGACTTGAAGATATATCGCACGATCAACAGTCCTGACGATTGTATCAAGCTTCAACAAGACTTAGATCGCCTGTCACTTTACTGTGAAGCTAATAAGTTATATCTCAGCCTACCAAAATGTAAAACCATAACTTTCACTAAAAACAGAAATATTATTTGTAATACATATAATTTAAACAACATTCCATTAGAGAAGGTTTCACTGATTCGCGACTTAGGTATTCTTTTAGACTCCAAGTTGCATTTGGATGCTCATATAGACTATATCACCAACAAAGCTTACAAACTTTACGGTTTTGTCACTCGGTCCTGTTCTGCCTTTAAACGGCCCAGTTCTTATATATACCTTTTCAAGACCTTAATCAGATCACAGCTTGAATATGGTATCGTCATATGGAATCCTTTTTATAACAAATATCATAATCAACTTGAATCCGTTCAACGTAAATTTCTAAGATATGTAAATTTTAAATGTCATCGTTCCAAAGCCTCATATGAGAACCTATTACATAAATTTTCACTTAGTACATTAGAAGTTAGAAGGTCACTCCTGAGCTCCATGTTTCTGCATAATTTGTGCCATAACAATTTTGACTGCACTAATTTGGTAAACAGATTAAACTATCAAGTTCCTAGTCAATCTAAAAGAATTCGGCAGAAGTATCAGCATCGCTTATTTTCACTCCCTCATTGTAAGACGAACGCCAGAAAACGTGCTCCATTGTACAGAATAATAAAATTTTACAATGAAAATCTAAGCAATGTTGACATACTCTGGTTGTCTACTTCTTTGTATAAGAAAAATGTCACTTTGTCCCTCACGCAATAGCATCTAAATCTTATTCCATTCTGTTTTGTTTGTTACAGTATTATAAATAATTAATTGAAATTCAAAATTGATAAAATTTATGTGATTTAATCACTACTGAAGCGCACAGCATATATTTACATAGACTTTTAAGTAACTAGTGGATAATGAAGTTGGTTGTACAATAATATAAGATGTCACCTGTAACGCATATTTGTATGACTAAAACACATTGTATAACTGTTTTTTGTCCCAAATAAAATAAAATAAAATAAAATAAAAAACTGACTGATATCTGTTATCTGAGGATTGAAAAATCAGCCCTAAGGACGAAAACATCAACTTAAATATGGACCAACCCAACCCAACACTTCCAATTTCAAAGCGAACTAGTAAGAGTAGCAACTAATCCCTTGTACAATTAGTTGATTGATTTGAAGACTTTTCCTCAGTCGCGTCGCAACACTCACAAGATCGCCCCATAATTGGGTCAGTGGGTGCCGGTCAATTGGTCCCGCGGAGATCGGCCCAATTAAATACCAATTTGTCCGCGCGACGAGCGGCGTCAATAACTACTACCATCGGTAATTGATTGAGTGGTGTCATAAAAAGACTTTGGGATAGTTAATCCTTTCTTATCTTAGCTGTTCTTCTTTCTTGTTGTTCTTTCTAAGCTTTTGATGGCCTGTAAGCACTGCCTAAGCCCACTTGTTCCAACTTCCAAATGCTCGTAAAATGTTATACGATTAGGCCTACTCGTACCTATCAAGAAAAGACAAATCGAATTTTAAAGTTCATGTCATTGAAATATTTTATGAATAGTGTGTTATTTATTTTTAGTTTTATTAACATAGGCGTCCTTACTTCTTGTATGTGTGACAGTCTTTTTCAGATATTTTTCTATGATTGTTTCATCTTTAATAAGATGGCTCCTGTTAGCAAATGGCTACCTATTTATAACGGACTAAGGTATAAGAAAGCCATGAGTTAGTCACTGTGTCTTAGTAATTTTCTAAGTGCGAAAGTAGTATTGTTAATACACGAAACTTTTACCACGAATTCATTTTATTTACTGTTATCGGCAGCAAGAAGCGCATCGTTATTATATTAATCCCCATAATGTAGTGAAAATGCGATTATTGTACCGCAAATTATTGTTGTTCGGCGCGCGCGACGTGACGGCGACGCGTCGGTGTCTGTCGCGCGTCACGTTAGCGTCGCCCCGAAAATGTTGCGAGCTGGGAGCGATGGGAACGCAACACGCAACATTATAGTAAAGTTAATACTTTATTATTATTACGCTTTTATGTATTATTGTTTTTCTGTCTTTCGACAATCAACAATGAACAAAGGAGATCGGGGAAGTTCCTTAGGACTGTGGGCCTGACCGATACACTACAGTACTACACTGATGATTTATGTACGATTGATGTAGATCTAAACAAAAGATACCATCAATAATCGAAAAATACAAAGACCATACCATACGTATATACTATTCGACACGACAGGTAGTTTTCTACTGGCAACATTGTCCTTCGATGTGGCGTCCTTGTTGAGAAACAGGAAGTCAATATTCCCCAAAGAATCATTAGTCGGTTATTTTCCACAAGTTATTAAAATTCTGACTCCTGTAACGGTTTAGGTCCATTTCTGCCGATCTCCTATGGATTCTGAGCTTATTAGGTTAAACATGATATAAACTTACTGATCTAATGATGACTTAATAATGCGTGAAAATAACTGGTTAGCGGTTTTCACCTTGATGGGAACTCTACATAGTTCTCTGTTCTGACTAATATAATTGTTTTGCAATGACTTTATTCGATTCGACGTTACTCTGTATTGGATCACAACCAAGGACAGGTTTTTAGTATGAAATAGCATGTTTACCGATGCTAATGCGGACTGCGCACCGGCAGCGATGCTGTTTGCCGACGACAATTGATCGAATGCTTAATGTATTTGCTGTTACCAGTATACATCATTTGTGTTCAACAATATAGGTACCTACATCATTTGCGTCAATTCGTCCCCCCACGTGGAGAGGTCATGCAGGGATTGATAACGTTATTTCTTACTTTTTTTACCGTTACTTTTAACATAACGTTACTTTTTTACCGATAATTTTACCGGTACTTTTGTACCGATAAAGTTTAACGCTAAGTATATTTAACGGTAATTTTACTGGCACAATAACTTTAACGTTATTTTTACCGGTAAAATGTTTTAACGGTATTTTTAGCGTTTTTTTTGTATCGTTATTTTTTTAACGGTATTTAACTGAAATTTGGTAAAACTATGGTAGGTACCTAAAACGACGAACGACTACCGACACCGAGGTAATATAAAATAGGCAAAATGAATGATTTAAAAACAGTACACTAATAAACGGTCACAGAAGACATTTGGTACACATTTTTCCCGTAACATTGGTACTTATTCGTTTTACCAAATATTTCTCTCAATTAATTAAACGGTTTTGACATAAACTTAAGCAAAATGCTTGTCGTTTGCTTAAATAAGATAGGTTTAAAATAATTCTCATTATATGGTTGAGTGAGTGGCAATAAGAGTGGTCTTAAGCTTTAATACCTACTTCCATTCGACCCCACTTCTAGTTCAATTGGTCGATAAAAGTGGGCAATAGGGATGTTGACTAATGAATAAAATAACGAAATACTAATAAAAATCGTAAACATATTAAACTTTTAGAGTAGCTTGTTTACCTCTTGGTTTTATATATTGCATATTATTTGTTTTATGACCCTTCAAAGTTGGGTGGACAAGTCCATTTAAAAATTATACAATTTATTAAAATAAATGATACCTTTAATTAGTCCGTAAAATGTATAGCAAATTTGTCGAAGAAACCATTTTGATAAACACAATATTTAATATAGCTGCTGAACAAATTTCCTATGCGTTGCATACAAACTAGCACGGCGTGACGTCATAACGTGCAAGCCATTAGTATGGAGCGTTTTTGATCGAGTCCATTTGTGTGCATTTCACACTGTGATATCTCGGGCAGTTTTCATGCTAGCGAATTAATTCTTTTACCAATGTTTCTTTTTTTGAGAGGTAATTTATGTAACATAAAATAAAAAAAATAGTCAACATCCCTATTCTATAAAACGCTGATTTAGGAATCGCCATGTCCAAAATCTATTAGATAGCATTGACCTGTTTTTTTTTCTATTTAACTGGACTGGCTGTCTGTATGGTTTTTGTGCCTATTTGAAACGCCAAAACTAATAACTAATTTTGTCATTTTTGACAAGTTTGAATGGAAGTTCTAAGTTGTTTATAGGGCTATCGGTATTTGCGTCGACAAAAGCACATCATTAGATTTAGTACCCTGTACGCACACTACGTCCTACAGCGCCAAAATAGTGGAAATCAAATAGGCACAAAAACAGTTGACAGCAGCCAGTCCAGTGTAATAATATAGAGGTCAATGATAGATAGGTACAATAATAAACCTGTAGAAAAGTTGTGTCTGTACAATGGAAATATTTTGAATTAAAAGTGGTTGGGGTAAGTATTTAATAATATATATAATAACAAATAGAAACCGTTTCTAACATTTTTGGAATTTTTGTTTGTTTGTGCGTGCATCAAGTAAAAACCGCTGACCCAATCGTGTTGTCGTTTAACGAATAAAAAAATATATTTATTGACACAACGTTAACAAAAAGAGTCAGTTGATAAGCTTCAGATTCATAAAGTTACACTAACATTGAATGAATGAGGTCATTTCAAAGAATATTTGCAATGATCCCCACACTAGGCGTAGCCTGCGTAGAATGTAGGTAGACATTCAATATTTTGTGTATCTGATTTCTAACATAGGTAGATTTTGGAATAAAACATAATTGGTGTGAGTTTACTCCATTATTTATGAATTCAATGGATTTGAAAAGAATGCCGCGTGGATCAGATAGAGCCCGTTTAAAATTAAACGATTATGCTGATGCAATGATGAGGCTCTGTTAGAAATTCAAATCATTATTTAGATTGATTACACCACTTTGTTAACTCTTGTGAAGTTAGATGAAAAGTACAAAGGGGTGTAGAAAAGAGAAAAAACATTTCTTTCAGATAGGTGATTAATGTATTAGAAAAAATACTACAAAAAATCGACTTACCCCATAGATTTATTATATTACTTTACCCGTACCAGCTCGGACGATCGCTCGATTTTTTTTAGTATTTTTTCTAATAAATTAATTATCTTTATATAAAAATAGCATTGTAAATGCCTAAAATCGAATAATTTAATAAACATTTCTCTGTTTTGCATCTGCCCCCCCCCCCCCCCCCTATCAAATGGCCACCTCCATTCTATACGTTTGGCACTGGTAATTGTAATAAATACGTGCTATGTTAGAATACGAAAAACTTTGTTATAATCATATTGGAGACTTTAAGTTTCCACTTGCTACAATCCAGACTTTAATCGCAACTTCTTATTTTATTTATATTTTCATGTAAGAAGCTTTACTTCTATATTTTTTAACCGACTTCATCAAAAGGAGGAGGTTCTCAATTCCATTGTATGTTTTCTTTATCGTTGTTCGCGCGTATCTTCGACATTTATGGACCGATTTAGATAATTCTTTTTTTGTTCGATTGAGTTTTCTTGAGAGATGGTCCCATTTATTTTTTTTCAAATCGGTTCAGTAGTTTACAAGTAATCCTGAAAATACTATGATATTAAATCAACTAACTAGACAATTTTGTTATTTATGAACCGAATTAGATGATTTTTTTTGTTGGGGAAGGGATGCCGTTGTGTAGTCTTTTTAACCGACTTCAAAAAAAGGAGGTATTCACTTTGTATGTATGTATGTTTCTCCGCGATTGTCTCACGTTTGGCTGAGCCGATTTTTCTACCTAAATAATATACCTACACTACCTAATACAGAAGGACTTACACTAAAAATAAAAAAATGTTTAAAGACAAAAAAACCGACTTCAAAAAACCTGCCTCTAAAAAGCAAGAAATAATATACAAATCATTAGATACGCATTATCATTGTTATAATAAAACACGTCAATTGAAGTCGGGTGGGGCTTTTAGAATAAAAAAAGGAAGATCTACTCCAGCCCCACCCGACTTTAATAGACGTGTTTTATTATAACAATGATAATGCGTATCTAATGATTTGTATATTATTTCTTGCTTTTTAGAGGCAGGTTTTTTGAAGTCGGTTTTTTTGTTTTTAAACAATTTTTTTCATAAGTTAAGAATGTTGCAGTTTCTATTCTACCAAGCCGATAATGTAAATATTTTTTAAGATGACATGTTTATAGCAATGTAAGATTAAAAGATTTATTATAAAACTTATTGCTTTGTTTTGTTACAGGTATACAAATATAGCTGAGCTGTATTAATTTTACTGAAGTAAAGGTAAATAATACGAAATTATTATATTCGAAAAAAGAACGTCCTGAATGAATTTATTGATACCTTGAGTAGGTAGGTAGGACCCAGAACCTATTATTCTTTTCTTTCATTCGTTACGTTAAAAAAGCCGTTTGAGGTAGGCAGGAGCAATATTAAAATAATAGATCGTCGGTATAAGTGGAAAGGTCATTTTGTATAAAAATAATTATATTCGAACGGCCTTCTACTATCTTTTTGATAACTAATATAACTAGCAAGTACTGTATTTTATGAAATGTGCTTTTAATTCAACCGAGACTGCAAACTGATTTATTAAAACAATTTTTTTAACTACTACCAATACGTTAATCAATCTTACAGTTTTTGTTTTGAAAACTTTACTTGATTTCTTAGTTTGTTGACATCTACAATCTATTGTTATTCAATGTCTGAAAACAATATTTAAACTTTAAATAACTTTAAATAGTTGTTTTTGGTCTTTGTTTAATTTGTTTAATGCAAACTTTTAAAATTGTTTTTTTTTCCCTATCACTCAGTTAGTGGGTATATATGATTTAAAAATTTAAATAGTTTTTGTCATTGCATTGCAGCCTACAATGTTGCTTTTTTGCAAAGGTTTGGCTTATATAAAATTAAAATTAAGTTATATTAAGGAAACTATAGGTCTAGAATGTAAACCTAAACTAAGATTAATATGTTTTTGTGAGACCGTTTGTTTCTTAACAATAAATAAATAAAAAAAATAAATTAAATTGTCAAAACCTTCATAATAATTTTTCTTCATAAAAATTTTAATTATCAGCAAACAGTTTTTATTTTACGTCGTCGAATAATAAAGTTTACCACCTTTTCAATGACGTATTTATTAGCCCAAAAGGGAGCGAGAAAGGTGAGCTTGGGCATAAAACGTTTTGATGGTATCGAAGCGTCGAAAGCCCTCCTTGTTCGTTTTTCCTTTTCGTTACATTTATCAGCGCTTTTCAAAGAAGCTTTCCGTTTCGTCAACCCTCCTAATTTCAACTGTGTAAACTGATAGTCTTGTTAGTTATTTCCCGGCTAATTCTAACCCCTAGTTTCGCCGCAATGCCCGTTCGGGCGAACGGAAGCGGCAGACCGTCGTGAAACGCGACCCAAACGCACGCCTCTCCCTTGCCTTGAAAAAAAAAAGAAAAGGACGCGCGCCAATCGAATACGAAACGAATTCTATTTTCAAAATGGAATAAATTTATTTTTTGTGCTGCCAGTGACGTGTCGTGTGTGCATTGTGCGAGTGTCGAACAAGTGAATAATGATAAGACATGTGAAGTGTGTGTGATAAAAGGTTTTCTATGTGATAAAAATATTGGGCAACCTTTTTTATAATAGTTGCTTGGGCATTGGTTATTTTGTTCCCTCGCCTGTTTCGCAGATTAGCAACAGGCAGATGCGTCAAGGGACCGATGCCCGCGCTGGCAACACATGGCCACATAATAAGTCTGTTGAGGCCGACCGTACGTGATTCACTTGCTTCTTTTATACCTACATTTGAAGAAAAAGTAAAGTGCCTAAAAGGCGACGGCTTTTATGTTAGGAATAAAAGAGACACATAAAACGTGGGAACTAAATTATTAATCACCTCTACTGTTTGTTGAGGAGACGAATGTTGGGTCTGTATGTCTGTATAAGGGCTGGTTTACATTAGCTTAGCTGTTAGTAGAGAGTAGACGTACATTGCCTGCTGTGTTTGACGTTCTTTTAAAATCAACGAACATGCCAGGCAATGTATCTCTACCTCTACTATTTACTTACAGCTAAGATAATGTTAACCAGTGGTAAAGAAAGCAACTAACAAAATTTTGAACTGGATTGAAAAACTGAAAAGAACTTAAAAATAATATCTTTAAAATGAAATAATGCCAGAACGTGTGCTCAATAAAACTAAATCTTTATGAAACAAACTAAACACAAACTTAATAACTGTGCATCTAATAAATAGTACCTACTTAATATCTTAGATAGATGAATATAACGTCTACTCTGTAATAATAACTGCTATTAACTCAACGAGCTGAGGCTTCTTATAAGCCATGTCGAGACCAAAGGTTAGACTAAGGGCGGATTCGACCAAGAGAGAATAACTGTTATTCTTAGATAAAATGACCAGTTATTCAAGAGTAAATCGAAATTACGTTTTACCACACACTATTCTCAGAGTATTTTGCCTATTCGGGAATAGTCGCTATACCACCATTTCGCGGGGAATAACAGAGTTAATCCGCGAGTATTTATTTATTATTTTTTTATTTTAATGGCGTCCGCGTGCCATATGTCAGTGACATTTGTTTGACATTTGACTTTGACCGCTACAGATACGTACAAGGCGACAAAATAGAGTTGACAAGACTTTGCCTTTTAAATAGTTTGTTTAAAGAACAATGACAATTGGCCGGATAATACGTTCATTCACATATTCACTCACTAATGAAGGAATAAGAATCCCAAGAGTAACTTATCTTTGGATTGCATGGAAAAATGACCATTTCTTTACTCGAGAAAAAAATCGTGGAATAGATGTATTCTTGGTATAGTTATTCCCGTTTATATTGAAGTTTGGACGAATCCACCCTAGGAGGCTTATAAGACGGCCATATTGCCTCCAAGTATCGGAGTCTTAAAATTGCTATTACAGCTGAAGATTAATTTTACAAAGTTTGATGTGAAAAAAACGTGTTAAAATAGCTTTAAGTTAATATAAATAAATATTAGGCAACATGACAGACATTGCTCTGATTCTAAAGTAAGTAGCTAAAGCTGCAGAGACAACGGTGGAACTATAAACATCCAGGGGCCTAATCGCGCTAATTTTCAACGAAAAAACCTGCCTCTAAAAAAAAAGGAAGAAATAATATACAAATCATTAGATACGCATTATCATTGTTATAATAAAACACGTCTATTAAAGTCGGGTGGGGCTTTTAGAATAAAAAAAGGAAGCTGTTCTCCAGCCCCACCCGACTTTAATAGACGTGTTTTATTATAACAATGATAATGCGTATCTAATGATTTGTATATTATTTCTTCCTTTTTTTTTAGAGGAAGGTTTTTGAAGTCGGTTTTTTGTTTTTTAAACAATTTTTATATTTTTTTTATTTTTAGTGTATAAGTACCTTCTGCATTAGGTAGTGTAGTAATATTATTTAGGTAGAAAAATCGGCTCAGCCAAACGTGAGATAATCGCGTAGAAACATACATACATACAAACTGAAAACTTACCTCCTTTTTTTGAAGTCGGTTAAAAAGACTACACAACGGCATCCCTTCCCCAACAAAAAAAATCATCTAATTCGGTTCATAAATAACAAAATTGTCAAGTTAGTTGATTTAATATCATAGTATTTTCAGGATTACTTGTAAACTACTGAACCGATTTGAAAAAAAATTAAATGGGACCATCTCGCAAGAAAACTCAATCGAACAAAAAAAAATTATCTAAATCGGTCCATAAATGTCGAAGATACGCGCGAACAACGAAAAAAAAAAAACATACAATCGAATTAAGAACCTCCTCCTTTGATGAAGTCGGTTAATAAAACCAAAGCTAAATCGTTACCGTTTCAGTTTCGTTTACAGGAAAATACTCGCTTTTGTTTTGTTACAATTGTTGAATACTCTGCCTAAGATGTCTAGGATTACAATCTGGGACAACTGAAGTGAAAATTATGAAGCTAAACCAAAGATTTTTAGGTAAATATAACCTAAATGACAACGTAACGTTTTTGGTTTTATCGTTCAGAATTACCGCGATTGGGCTCCAGGCCTAAGCCAATATAGAAAAGTTAGTTTTCTACATTGAACCAGTTGAGGATCGAACCCGGGACCTCAGAGATGGCAACACCTTGAAATCCGGCGTACAAACACAAGAAATCTTCGTAATAAGAGCTTATCTAATTTATACTGAGCTTAAAACTATTAATATGGCAACATTTTTAATGCCATTTTTTTAAAATTAATAGATAACCTCTCTTAAATAAGAGCGGGAAAATCTCAAAATCTCACATCCATCCGTCCGGACCAAGCATCCGGTTTACAAGTGTTCCCACTTGGCCCGTTTTCCCACCTGCCCTTTGACCCCGGCTTATTAATAATAAATAACATATTGAGGCAAAGGAAGCGGTACACAATGCCTAATAAACCCAAATCAATAATGCAATACCTGACTTATGACACAATATTTGGCGCCACTGCCGGCCCGACGCGAAGGAATTTTGGATATACAGCCTTTTGTTATAGAACGTGGATTGGATATTTGATTTTTATTTTCTTTTATTACTCCTTTTGTACGAAATGAAATAATGCCCGTAATACAAGGTAGTTGGAAATTCCTGTATAATCTCGTCGGTGATTCAGAAATAAATATAAATTGAATTTTCTATGTAACAACTATGTTGTTCTTTCCATAGCGAAAGTCACGCTCTTAATAAATTCAAAATCCAAAGACTAAGTTGTGCTGTGTCTGTGTGTGACCACAGTATACGAGTGCATATATATTTTCTAACTAACTTAAAATGTGATGTGACTCACCCATACATGTTTTATACCTATATTTTAACCGTCTTCAAAAAAGGAAAGGGTTTGGTTTTGTATTAGTTTTTGATCCAAAGTAACCTTATTTACTTCATAGGACTGTTTTCGGATATAATGATCTTTTAACTCGATAGAAGTTGTAATATTGATCTTAAAATTAACACGTTATAGTTTTAAGCTTCTTCGTTCTAAGCGTCTTAAAGTTAGCAAAATGCCAAACTTCGCCGTTGAACCCACTCCGGTGGAGCGTCGGGTGCCCCCGGGCAGCGCGATCGGACCCGCCACTCTCTTCATGTATCGCATCGCATCACAGTTCAATGGTTTCATGTAGGGTTGTTAGTTGTTAACGCTATGGTTAAATGTTGGCTCAGTGTGGCATTTTTATGGTTGCGTATGAAGTGTGAATCACGTGATTATAAAGTACTAACAATATTTTCTAACCTATCGTTTAATTTAATGGACTTTTATTGCTTAAAGTCGCCACCATTATAATGTGCATCGTCACACTTTTGGTGTGCTCATATTTACGTTTAAGACATGTAAATATCACTTAGAATTCGATTTGTCCCGCGTCTATTTATTTAACATTTATAGTAACTTTATCAACCTATGGAGTTGCCCAAACCTATTTTATGCTTCATTAGTCCTTGTATTGTATAGGAGTTACAAACTACTTGTTGAAACTATGTATGTGTGAGTTCAGTCTTCGATCATTAGTCTGCATTGATCGTTTAAGAATCATAACTTTCCTCATTAATTGCCTTGTTTGTTGGCGTTTCCGCCAGTGATATCAGCTTTGCTATCTAAGCAGTTCTCAACTAGGAGTTGGAATTAGATGCACTCTGCAAACTTGCCTAAATCATCTCGGAAAACTGTTGCCGAGTGATTTACGGCGGCAACTAGCATACACATTTAACAAGAATGGTAATTCTGAAGCCAACTACTTGAACAATTAAAAGACTTTATCAAACTCTTTACTTATAGAAAACCAAGTCCTCGCTGAATTTACAGGGCTTTATAATATGACTTTATTTGAGAACACTTACGAAGATTTTCTCTGAATTCAACTAGAAACTTCAATCTGTAACTGCGATTCCAATATCTGCACGTGGATTTTCTCAAACTATTGTCTACTGCTGGTTTTCCGTTTTGAACATATGTTATTTTATGATAATATTAATTCGAAAACATCGTGGTATAGTTCCTTACGATGAATTTATACTACTTGTATGCTTACAAGCAAGCCAAAAAAACTGTAACTGATATCATGCTTAAGAAGGCCAAGGTTTTGTGATTGCTCTAGCTTAATAAGGGTTTATTATAATAGTACTTGATGACGGTGGATAATTTGTAGAGCCCTCATGCTTTCTACGGAAGAGGGAAACTTGGGCATCAATAGGTATAAACATATATTAGACACAACAACGAAATGCAATTTGCGTCTTTTGTACTACTCGCAAGCTCCCCTAATGAACAATATTGATTCATGCAGTCGTGAAACTCCATAACTCAGGACACGAAACTACGCCACTGCAATCTCATCCGCAGCGTTTTTCATAACAGGCGATCCATCAGGAACATTGCAATTTGTACCTTATCATCGATGCATCACGGTTCAGACCCTCGGTCTTGCTTCCCGATAACGATCACGCAAAGGCAACGTTTAAATTTAATTTTGAATTGCGACAACTAGTGAGCTCGAATTACCGATATTGTTGAAATGTCGTACTATTTTCTTTCAGATTTCTTCTATATTAGATGTTCATTCGAAATACTGTTAAAGATATCTTGAACACCGTGATTCAAACTTTACTAACTCTTCCATACTTTTACAATTATAACTATTTTAATTTATTATCTTAATACATTTATAGCTAACGAAATATGTTGTTGATATATTTTCTTACCAAAACCAATACACCTGCTAAATATTCGTAAATAAAGAAGGTTACACATAATTTTAATATTTAAGCAGCTAGCGTTGTCTTATCACATCCATATCCATATTTACTTTTTAGATAATGCCCGTGTAGTATAAGCCTCTTTATTATATTCCTCCACCTCAATAAGTCCATAAGCTTATGGTTTATTTGCGTTTCCACAAAATTTGCATTACGCACTTCTTAATGCTCATCTTCAAAGAGATTTTTCGTATAATTTAAATATTATAGATCTTTTGTAGCACACTTTGTTTAGTTTTTTTTATGGAAATGCTCTTGAATATTCTGAGTTATAGGCAATTCTAAGTAGTTACCAATATTGCCAACTGTTGCATTGATTTCTTGTTATATATTTATTTTCTATGACAATAAACTATAATGAGTTGTTTTTATTTTATTTCATCCCGTTGATTCAAAGATACAAATAACACAGCAAATGCTTTTTCAACTTCAAAAATAATTCCCAATTGTTCCTTTTATTTGCTCAATCAAGAATGTTTTTTTATGGAATGCCACCGTTTTTCGATCTGAGCTTTCTTTTTCACAAAATTCTGCTTTCCCTTCAGGCTTGAGTAAATATTTGATGGAAATGGCAAGATTAAAGCTAAGGTTAATCGTCTCTGCCCTGTTTGGCTAGGTTTAATGAATACTTACTTGGTTTTAAGTGAATCATAATATTAACTGAGACCTTCGATCTATACCGGATCGAAGTGATAATAGTACATTACAGCCGTGAACGGGAAGCTAGCGATTGCATTGTCGAGGATGGTTTGAAGCCCGAGCCGCAGGCGAGGGCTTTAATCATTCGAGGCAAAGCAAGTTGCTTCCAGAACAAGGCTTGTATAGTGCTTTTCTCAAGAAATGCGAGAAAATAAAAAACTTTTCAATTGAAACTTAATTAAATTTAATTCCCGCCAGTTTTTTTTGGGTGCATTCCAGCAGTTTAATCGCTGAAGCGCCGAAAAGCAAAATGAGATTTATCATAGACAAATCCTCTGAGTAATCTTGAATTACGTGCAGCGCCATCTACCGCCGAGAAGAAAAAACCCATCTCATTTCGCTTCTCGGCGGTAGATGGCGCTGTACATAATTCAAGATTACTTAGAGGATTTGTCTCTGATAAATCTGGTACAATACAATGTAATATTTATTTATTCTTATAGTTATATACTCTGTGCGCACCATTTTTTTTATTGTATCGTTATTATAGTACCTATTAAATAATTTTACCTTTATAATATTAACTGTCTTGTCGTTGGCTTGCGTGCCAGAAAAAAAGGAACTAAAGTTATGGCTGAATGGTGCAAATGTGCCTTTGCTTTTTTTGTTTTTGTGAACAGCTAAAACAAAAAAAAAGAAGTTGCCGCAGACCACCCAGATCATCTTCGCACTGTACCTACTTCCCGCACCCGGTGCTGGTGCGGGAAGTAAGTATTGAAATTCATTCCTGGCCTGAATTTTAAATTTATAATGTGATGAACCAGACCCCCTCGGAAATGTGGAACGCCCTGCATTCCTTTTTCAAATGGAATGATAAGATTTCAGAGCATAAGTGAGAAAAGTTAATTTTCCACTGTTTATTTCTGCTAGCGTTTTCTAATTACTTTGTTTCTAGCTTATTACCACTGGAGTATCATCTTTGCACACTTCCAGTTAGACATTCTTATGGAAGTCGAAAGCATTTCTAACGATGTTGCCGCATTTGTGTTATTGATTAGAACTTTAATATAAAAAAAGAGTATTCAGCTCAACTAAATTACCTATGACAAATATTATGAACTTTTCAGAGCATAACTGGTTTAACCATATCGCTGTGGTTTTGGAAGAATTGTTTATTAGTCCAGTCCAGTTCTACGCAAACGAAGTCACGGGCAACAGCTAGTCTAAATAATCCAGTAAGTGCTTGATCAGTATTTACTACTAAACTGGTATTAAAGCATTCCCGTTCCCGTCCCGTCTCCCATGGTTTGTTCCCCTACTGGTGGCTATCAGGAAATAAAGTATGGACGGTCTATTCCCTTTGTCTACCTCTGGGGGATATTGGGAAGAAAAGTATGGAGTTTTTACCCGATATCCCTATGGTGAACAAGAGTGGAGGCAGCGGGAAGAGACCCCTCAAGGAGGCGTACTCGCCCCACTGTTTCTCTATCAGTATAGTTATTTTCGTTTTATTTACAACGGCTTGCAAATGTTCTTGTGCTAACTTTAAAATAACCAATAAAAGTTGTATGTAAGTTGTACGAACGGTATCATAGTTACAAATTGCTTTCCTAAAGTTTATAATAGATTTTAGGGAACTTTTTTCCTATTGTCAGTGTATTTTTCCCGATTCTGGCTTTTGTTTCGAAAACATCTGTTTATTTACTGATGTTTTGTAAGTAAATGGTGAATATTCACTTGTTAACTTGTCTATGATCTGAAACGATTTGTGTGCATAGACTACGCTAGTAATATAATAAGTCTATGGCATAGACTGTAAATAAATTCACCAATCCTTTTCTTTGATCTCTGTCAAAATATAGAGAATACTCCAATTTTTATTCATGTATAATCATGTTTATTCAAGAAGCGATAAAAAATACTTCGTAAGTTGAGACAAGCTTGAATTCAGAAAACTATTTTCAGTGAAAGTGAAAATAAAATTAGGAGGCACGTGCAGAATAAACGTTCGACAACCTTTCCAAATTGTAATGTGGGTTCCGTAACTATATGTAAATGGGGAAACCTTGGCCGGCCCTCCTTCCGAGCTCTTTGTCTTGCAACTTTATGGGTACATCATAAATATCACACTTTATAACCAGCCTACATTTTTGGCACGTTTTTAATTTGTAGTACCTACGTACGCATTCGATCGTATAGTTATATATACGATCGAAGACATACGGCCCTCGTTTCCAACAACTGGGACTTTACCGCCTAACTTCTAATTGCTACTTTATTTTATCATAAAGAATTACATTGATTCACTTACCGAGAAAACATTTTTGCTTTATCCTTTATTTTTGATGTGACAAGTTACAATATTATACTGTTACTGTACTTTTGGCAAACTTAGGTACCGAAGAAAAATAGCAACATCCATCTGCCAAATGAAAGCGAACAATATTGAAGTTAGGCGGTAGAGCCACGTAGAGCCTACGGTCGGTGCTGATGCTGATAACAGTTGCAGTTTGTACTATATAAACAATACTCAAACAAAATGTAACGTTCCAGTTATAGTCATTCTTCAGAATAATAATAAAGCATCATAATTATTATATTCTCAACAAAAAAACATACATAATAGCGTCAGCGCCCATCTTTTTAATCCCTTCACTGCATTACAAGTTTGAAACTTCCATGATCCTTCAGTCCTCCACTATTTTATCTGCAGACTAATGGAAAATTTAATTAAAATATAGTAATTTCAGACGTCCCGCATAGGACTTAACATAATTACTAAACTTCGCGAATATGGCGGGTAAATGTTTTAATTTCATTTAAATTAAATCGGGATGTTTATGTTCAGTACCCTTAGCACGAACAGCTATCGAGAAAACAAACGCGCGTAAAATTACTCGATAGACAATTCTCTATGGAGAATTTCAATTCGCTTATCGGCGATAGATGGCGCTGTACAAATTTCCAATACAAAATTTGTCTATCGAATGATTTTACGCGCGTTATTTTTTTCGACAGCTGATCGTGCTAAGGGTACTGTTTTCACATTCGATGGTTTTGTAAATTTTTTTGAAGATTTCTTATTCTATTCTAATCACTACTAATCAAAGTTCTCACTCTTGTGTTGTTAGTTTTGACCTTGTCTACCCATCACGTGTAGTGTAACAAATAACAATTTCCCTAAAGCAAGAGATTTATATTGAAATTTTAATTTCTTATATTCAGTTATCATACACGCTTTTCAATCATAGTGTCCAGAGGTGCGATTAGTGATTACTTGCTCAGTGGTGCGATTATGTAAACAAAGCAATCGTATTCATTTGACAGTTAAATACGTACGAGAATTATCCGTTTGACAAATGAAATCGAAAAAAAATTAAGTAATTGGAAAAATACAAGTCCCAACCCAAGTGTTACAGACACTTGTTTGTGTTCCCCAGACCGCACCGCGATCGTTCAGCGCTGTATCGCAGACCAATCTGACAGCGGCACCCGACCGACTGCTATCGACACATCCCCGCTGTTCACGGCTGATCAACATTGGAAATAGGAGCTTTTTGTTATTATATGGCTTCGTATTGATAATTTAGCTAGTAGTTTTTTTCTGGATGACCATCAGCCATTTTTAATGTCCCCAGTGGGCACAGGCCTTCCTTATGGGTGGATAAGGAGGATGCTGGGCTATAACCCAACGCGAGCCTAATGCGGACTGGTGGGTGTTAACGACTGCAAATGCAGCCGGGACCAACGGCTTAACGTGCCTTCCGAAACACGGAGGAACTTGAGATAACAAATTTTTGGTCACCTATCCCATGACCGACCCTTGCGAAAGTTGCTTAACCTCCGCAATCGCTGAACTAAGCGCTATACTACTGCGCTACCGATCGCTACCGAAATTACTATTTGTCTGTTTATTTGTTTATTTTATTGGAAAACCAACAGCAACGGTATTACTATAAGCTACAATATGTTAAACAGTAATATGTTATTGTCTGCAAAATAACGTAAACTTACAAAATCTTTGGAGTCAACGTGATGTCGTTTCGTCACGCGTCCATGTTGCGTTGCGCGAACTGTCAAAAGTGTCATGAGTGAAGAGGGATCGTTGACCCCGGCGCGCGGCGCGGCGGCGTGAGGGTAGTCGTAAAAAAGTCATCCAAGTTTAAATAGGGTTTTGGGCACGAATTCGCCGTGTTACGCGTGTGGCTGTGTGACGCCTCGTTGTATTTTAATGCATATGAAATTGTTCTAGATGTATTGTGAAGGGGTATAAACTTTGATGAAACTAATTTGACTTGAAACTATTTCGATGCTTGTTTTGCCGCTGTTTTTACTAGTGAAACATTTACTATTTCATTTGAAACAGCCTATTACGAACTGTCCTTAAACCCAATGTTTGTCAGTCTGATGAGGGAATATCCCTTTTTTGTCATCATGTTTATGATTATACTTCGTAATCTTGTCGATGCTGAATCTGTCCTCCTCAGAATAACAGTTTGTTATTTATCCTGAGCTTTCCTCTACTCTATGTTAGGTACCTAGATTTTTCCACCCAAATAAAAGACTACTATTTTTTGCGTTTATAAAGTAATTGTTGCCAAATATTCTCAAGGCAACTTGTATCTTGGACATCCCATAAGAGATCTACTGGCCATAAGTAAATACCTAAAAAAACTACAAACTGTAATGTGTGTAGTAGTACTGTTTACATAGTAGGTACCTACTTAGTATTTTTTAAAGAGTAGCGTTTCAATCTGTCTGTACCGTATGATCTCTCTGGCGTCAGTCAAAATACATTATTAAATTACGTTACGTGGCTCATCGGTTGTGTTTCATTTCCACTACCAGCTCCCATTTGAATCGATAGTTTCCATCAATCCCAACAACAACACATAAAGGCTGATATTCATCTCCTGATTACCACTTCTCAATATTTTTCTTCCTTATAAAAAGGGTTTCAGGCAGTCACTTTGACAAAGTACCTATCGTTACGGATCGTCGAGTCCTACATGAAGCTATGAGGCCTATTCCAAAATGGGTGGGCAGATATTCCTCAATGATTAATACATAGGGAAACCACCTCTTACTATATGTTGTGAATCACTCAAGTTTAATTTAGTATAAAAAAATATAGCTTGTTCGGCTTGACTCTATGAATTCGTTAATATTTTATGTTCATAAGCGCCAGAGAGAATTTCTTCACGAAATGTTCGTTTTGATATACGTTTTTACTTTAGTACTCTTTTCCACTGACTGATCATGTATTTCTTCGGGTTTATAACAATTTATAATGCACCACTTCAAATACAAAAGCATTTTATATGACTACTTTTACTTTACCAGTTGCTTTTTCGTTGAAATGTTAAAAAAGGAAAATGCTGTTTGCATGTTTGGAAACGTCTAATTATGGAGTAAAACATTCTTCTACAGACGTCCAGTAAACAAAGAAATAATAAATTAATACACCGAAACGAACGAAACTTCAGCAGAACAAAATTTTTTTTTTTTTTTTTTTTTTTTTTTTGTTGTTGTTTGGACTTCAGAAAATACACTATTTCATAAATTTCATAAATGCTTGGACAATTTCACACAATTTGTTCGTCAAATGAAAAATAACACCTTTCGCGACGAGTTTCTAACAACGCTTGAGTTTTTCATCGTAATGGAAACACTTGAGAGTTCATTGCCGACTTGTACTGCCTGCATAACGCTACTGCCATTGAAATATGTTATGTTTTTGCTTGACGTGTGTCGCTTTAAATACGATGTCGGTTGTACATCGTTAGTATGGCAGGAGCATGAGTCGACATGACACACTAGCGCCATTTGTAAGATCGCTATTTGTTTCTTGTATTGTTTCAGATATGTGTACCTACGTACATAACGTACTACCTGGCAACATTTTGAACTATAGTACTCATCTATACAACATCTATACAAGGTGTATTTGTAACGTCTCTCCAAATTTTAAGGATGTGTTCAGTCCATGAAACTGAACAACTTTCTCTAAGAAACATAGGGTCAAATATGTAAAAAAATAATTGGCTTTTTATACAAATCAAAGAGATTACGTGATCAGTTTAGTATGGGATGACCAAAATTTTTTGGCGTATTTAGACACATGTTTCATGGAGAAAGTTGTTTAGTTTCATGGACTGAACACATCCTTAAAATTTGGAGAGTGGTTACAAATACACCCTGTATATATTCCTCTCTCACTGCTTGCTTCCTTACTAATTCCTATGAATCATAAAGCAGAGCTAGAAATGGTAAAACAGTTTCAAAGATTTATATTAGTGTAGGTAGACTAGGTAGTCCATAAACTTTGTTTTTCCTTTCGGTTCTAAACGTAGTGTTCAAACTGCGTTATCGATCAGCTGTTAGTCCGAGCTCAGATCATAACCAACTTAGTCCACAAATTAGTTTAGCCGTAGCAGTTGCGCGTTTTCTCCCTACTCCGTGGTCGAAGTTTTCTTCCTTTTGATAGAGGATCCAAGGTTCCCACTTGGTCTGGAATTAAGCACGTAGGCTGTAAACCGAAGGTGATACTTTAATACTTTTGGAGGGAATGCAATGCTAATTAAAAAGATTGGATTCTGCTTTCATTGTAGGTCGTAAACATGTTTTGAGAAAAGTATACCGACTTTTTACAATACTTACGTTTTGGTTTAATTATCTCTGAGTACATACATACTGATTTATGCAGTGCTGGCGGGTACCTACATCGTATCGCTACAATTCAAAGTAATCTAAAATGTGATAAGTCTTGGAATCCCTATATTTTTATTTTGCTTACGCCGTTGATGAAATAATTTTCCCATCAAATCAGATTGCTTGTGCGTGGAAAGGAAAGAAGTGTTATTATATGGGGTGCCATAACTACACCATCCATCAACGTGTAATAATAGGGATTCAGTATTTAGTAATTTTAGCCCATACATCAGTCATCATACACTTAGCTTCGCATTAACCATAATCCTTGTCCATAATAAGTAATTTTAAACACTGGCATATTAATTACCTACTTTCAGTTTTTTTTTAAATATTTAATGGGTTTGCTCTCAAGAGCAATCCCAATCAAGAGCAAATCAAGGGTCAACCCCAGTCTTGCCCAAAAGCAAAGACAGGGTCTACGATGGAGCGAGCTTACCCAGAAGGTGCTTATTCACTCTGGCCTTGAATAGAGTCAGGTTGTATGCGCTCGGAACACAGACGCCGGCAGGGAATTCCATTCCATAGCTGTGCGCATTATGAACGATGATGAGTAGCGTTTGGTACGCAGAAAAGGTATATCAACTAAGAACGGGTGGTAACCTGCAGTGCGTCTGGATGTCCGATGGTAGAAAGGAGAAGGTGGAATGAGTTCATGCAGTTCTTGAGCACACTCACTCAGTTTGAAAATAAAGGACAGTCACTAGTGTCACTACTTGCCTATGTAATTATTTCAAGCAAGAAGTTAGAGCTAATTAGCTGAGTTATATTCCAGCAGGGTCCAATTGCTACACAGTGTAAAGTAACCAATTTATCTGTGGAACCAACACTGAGAGCATTTAACTAAAACAACAGTTCTTCTATCACCGGTGTTTTTAAGACGTTTTATACCCAGGTATTTTGGTTAGACCCATAGTATTTTTCACCTGCCTTGCACGGCCCTGACGGTGAGGGGAGATGGCCAAACTTGTCCGGCCAGCTCCCAGGAGTGAGGACGCCTGGTTTGCCGGGCGGCCGCCGGGTCATCTTGGGGTGATTCCCACAAGGGCCCCCCATGACCAGTCGGCGGCGAGAGGGCAAGTACCGGAGTTTTTAGTGGGTATTCCCCCCTCCCGAGATCCCACCGAGCCACTCGGCTGGGTGAGATCACGGGAGGCGGTCGTGGAGGGAGCCTCAACGCTGAAGGTTGCGGTCCCCTCCTGGCGAGCCCCACATACGATTCTCCGGTATAAAAAAAATAAAAAAAAAAAGGTACACATTAGTCGTTTTGTGTATTAAAGTTTTTGCACATAATAATAATGCTTTACGAACTATAAAAAGATAGAGATTCGTATTTTGGGTGGTTAGGTTAGTATTAAATGTATAATTAAATACAATTTTTTTTTAAGATATATGCAGTGCACCTTTATTTAAAAAGCCGGCAAACACAATCCGTGTTATTACAAAAGATTTTTAAATATGATGCTGTCACTTTTTTGACAATATTGTTTGACAGAGACAGCATCACATTTAAACAGGTGTTTAGTTAAACAGTGTTAAAAAATCTTTTGTATTAACACGGCAGATTTTTAATATGTAAGTTTAAGTACCTACTTCCGTTCTGTGTTATCTCATGAAAGGTAGGAAATCGTAACGTTCCCACAAATAAGTTTGGAACTTTGACCTTTTTATCGTAGAGAGCTTTCATAAGTTTTTAAAAAGGTTTTTCTAGCATAAAACCTGTTAACATAAGAGAGAGCATAACAAATTTTATGATATTACCGTTCCTAAAATATTATCTTAGGAACGGTTACCCTTATACGACCTTTAGGTCTAAAAAACCATTCCAGCGACCAATCGATATTGGTTGTGTCAACCCTTTTAGGTTCAACTGGTAATGTATCCGTTCACCTCGGGCCCAAACTGTTTTGTATTCATGAAAGAATTCACTTCTCTAAGTCTGAAAGCCTTCGCAGTTCAGCCTGTGGAATTTTATACACCTTAATGTCCGCTGTCACGCTATGATCATTACCTTAGTACATTTTAAACCCTTTGCACACCCTTTGTTTCGTAAGTTCCACCCAATTTAGGTATTTTTTGTTCTTTTTTAGGGTTACGTACCAAAATAATAAAAAGGAACCCTTATGGTGTGCCTCAGTCTGTCTGTCTGTCACAGCTCGATATCTCGAGAACTAATTATGGTATCAACTTGAAATTTGGAATAGTTTAAGATGACGTTTGCCCAACTATTTTGCAAATAAGAAGGAAATTTAAGTGGGGCGACTAGGGTATGTGTATGTGGGGTATCATATGAAAGAGCGCTGTTTGCACATTTTAAAACATTTTTTTCTTTTTTTTAGGCCGCTGAGTTTTCGACTTATGATGAAATGAAATCTGAAAAATGTAAAATGTAAAAAAAATGAAAAATGTAAAAAAAATACCGTTCCCCCTCCTTGTGTACCCCAATCATATGCAAATAAAATTATTTCTATTTCTATTTCCTTATCTCCGAAGTTTGCAATGAGAAAAATCTGAAATAATTCTATGTGATAGCAGTTTATGTAAAGATTACAGGAAAAATAAAACGATGTCTTAATATAACACACCTTTTTGAATAAAAATTCAATAAACAAACAAAAAGTTCAATAGTTCTTCTACCAGTCAACAGATGGCTCTGACCTAAGAAAAATTAAAATAGTTCCACTATCGGTCAAGAGATGGCGCTGGCATAAGAAAAAAAATAGTTCCACTATCGGCCAAGAGATGGTGCTGACCTAATACTGCAATAATAATTTTATTATTCTACAGCTCTCGCTCTGCAGTGTATTTATTATGATGGTACGGAAACCCTCGGTGCGCGAGTCCGACTCGCTCTTGACCGGTTTTTTTTACTGTGATTTTTATTTTCCCTGCTACTTTAGTACTCTTCATGCAATATGACTATAAAGGATCGAATGAACTTGTTGTTTCAGTGACCTCAATCTCTTAATGGTTAGCAAGGCTTGAAAGGAACTGAGGGCCTATTACGAAAAAGAATCACGAACGTTGGACACAATTCGTCGTTCTATTTACTTGATATTGAACCTTATTCGTGAGTTAATAGTATTACGGAGTGGGACGAACATCGTACGCTTATCGTAATGCTTTTTTGTAATAACACCTCTGGCTTAGCCGTTATATTAAATTGCATGAAATAAGTTATACTCTACGGATTAATTCAATAGGGCTAATATTTTATTACTCATTCCAGTTTAGACTAATGTCCATAGGAATTATTTCCAATGTTAACATCGTTTACTATACCGTCATAGTATCTACTGAAACTTATTTTTACAGCCAGACCACGTTCTGCATAAAGTTTTCTTCGTTGTTTCTCTTGTTTCATTAGGAAAGTTAACCAAAAATAGTTATTTGCACGTTACCAAAACTTAATAGTAAAATTGTTTTTCATTGGAAGGCAGAGTATATACGACTCCTTTTTTACTTTAAAATAATTATGAGTGCAAATTGTATAAAAGTTAGTAAGTAAATTATTTGCAATAAGATATGCGCATATCTTATGCGCACAAAGTCGTGGATAGCCGCTAGTCTAATAAAATATCGAAAAGCACTTAAGGCGCGGTGGTATTACATAATTTTTTATTACTCGTAAACCAAGTCAATATTTAATTAAAAAAAAACAAAAAACCGACTTCAAAAAACCTACCTCTAAAAAGCAAGAAATAATATTCGTAATAATAAAAATACGTCTATTGAAGTCGGGTGGGGCTGGAGTACAAATTCCTTTTTTTTTATTCTAAAAGCCCCACCCGACTTCAATAGACGTATTTTTATTATTACGAATATTATTTCTTGCTTTTTAGAGGTAGGTTTTTTGAAGTCAGTTTTTTGTTTTTTTTTAAATAATATTGACCGATTCAATATTATTTCAGTCGGTCTAGCCGTCTTCGAGTAATCGGTGGACATACACAAAAAAAAACAAATATACAGACGAACATAGAACCTCCTCCTTTTTTGGAAGTCGGTTAAAAAGCTCATGTAATAATCTTTTAAATTGTCTCTAATATTTTTTGAATAACTCTTCAACAGTTATCATTCATTCTGTAAGTTTTAAAATCCATTTTAGCTCAAAGTGACCACTTTTGGCAATTATGGATTTTAAAACTTACAGAATGAATGATATCTAACTGGTGATGAGTTATTAAAAAATATTAGAGACAATTTAAGAGATTATTACATGAGCTTTTTTTAAATATTGACTTGGTTTACGAGTAATGTAGTGGCGGCGCTAGTTTCACTACCTACAGCGCCTTAAGCCGACGACGACGTAGCGTTAACGAGTGGAGCCGGGCTTTCTCTTATTACTTTAAACTGTCGTCTCGGGTTGCGGTTAAAAGCGTCCGTTGGCAGAGCGGTCATCGCTCTCCACGACGCCACCCACCTTATCTAGTACTTACAGATAATTAGGATCGTCTGTTTGTGGTTCTATTTGGAGTAGGTTTTTAAACCTAAATGAGTTCTTTGCCATCATTTCACCTGATGTTAAGGGACTAAAAGGCCGAAAAAGGAAGCGCACTTTACCCGGAACGGAATCCGCAAGCACTGAGGAATTGGTTTAGATCAATGTTAAAATTTTCATTTCTTAAAACTCAGTCGTTCGTTGCGCAGGTATTCTGCGAAATATAGGGTACCTACCTACAGATGTGTTACGAGTAAAGACGCCTGGCTATATGCATGTCTGTCGACCACCCAAGTCAACCGATAAAAACAAAATTCGAGTTCTATTCCATACTCAATCTAAGGGGTCCTGTAAAAATAAAGTGAATAGTTTTAGCACGTAACTGAAAAGGTTTAGTAATGTTTGTGTGAGAAATTGATTGCTGTCAGTGGCAGGACTCAATCTGGGCCGCTTATTATCGAGAGTGGCGCCCCCTGTCGGGCTCCTAGAATAAATTATTGAGACCGACTTTTGCAAATAAGATTGTATTGGAAGAACGGTTTTATTGGCCGTGTGGAAATGGAATTTGACGCGATTTTGGTTACCGTAACGACAGCTGAAGATTAATTTTACAAAATTTGATATGAAAAATAGCTTGGAGTAAATATAAATAAACTAGCTAACTATCGCCCGCAACTTCGTCTGCGTGGAAAGTTTTTTTGTTATCCCTCGGGAAGAATACTTTTTCAGGATGAAAGGAAGGACATATACCTTCTCTGTACCCCTGACAATGTTATGTAAAATTTCATGATGATCGGTTCAGTAGTAAAGACTTGAAGGCGTAATAAACAAACGAACATACGGACTTTCGCATTTATAATAATATTAGTAAGGATATGGATTACATGTTCAGTTTGGCATCAGTCCATTCCATCAGTCTGGTACAAATTTTGGATCATAATTTGCAAAAAAATCTACACAGACTGATGGAATGTACTGATGTAATTTCCCTCTTAGTTACGTCGCACCTTTACATACAATAGGTACCACAATTGAATCGATGCAGCATCAAATAAATCGCAAAAAAAAAACATTGTTTTAACCATACGCTAGTTTATTATTTTTATTGAAACACGCAATCAAGTTACCTTTAGAAATATACTTTCGTGCTAATTCACTCGGTATGCCGCTCACATTTTCCGATTTCTATAACTCTCGTAGGAAAAGTTAGACATTTATTTAATTAATTACATTAGGAAAGTTATTCTTTTGTTACCTTTCAGAGAATTGTTACAAATTGTTTAAATAAAATAACAAATACCGAATATGAGAGAGAGCTAATGATTTTTATAGGGCTAAACAGATGAATCATTCCTTATGGGTGGTAAGGAGATTAGGAGGTAGGGGTCCCGGGTTCGATTCCGAGGAGGGGGGTACAATGCTATGCTAACTGTTGGCAACATAAATAATTAAGATTAAATATTTAACTGTAGCAACACTAGGAAGATTAACAGTTATCTGTGTACGTTCTGTTTGCCTGCTCTCTCTGTACCTACAACGTGTGTGAGTACGTGTTCCTATTTGCTGCTTGTGTCCCTTCAGTAGAAGATCGAACATAATAACAGTCCACTGCTCCCAACGCTGGCTGTCGCACTCCAGGTACTTTATGGTGTTCGCATCACTACCATCGTCTTACCTAATTCAGACGCCATAACAATATTCTGGCATTTAGAGATAAGATAGCCAGTTCCTCAGTGATGAGGATTCCAGGTGTAGACGCTTATACTTTCGGTTGTATCGTAGGTGAGGTGAAGGCCAAGCACTATCCCATTGTGGATAAAAGAGCTGCAAAAATACAAATAAATACCAACGCAATAAACTGAATCGACTTAGCGCTGCACAAAGCCGAACAGTTATCTAAAATGTATGAAGATCTTGTTACCCACTGCAGCAGTAGCAGGTCATACGTCAAATTTTGACAGCCGCCAGGTAACCAGCTTTGTTAGCAGAATGAGGAATCACCTGGCGTTTGGATAACTTTTGACGGGTGCTTCCAAGGCTACACAACAAAAACGCAGTACTTAACTATGTTCTCAGAAAATAGTAGTCTAAAAAATTCAAAAATGCTATGTATAAATAACATTATTCGTAACAAAACGTAAAAAAGCTGTATTTCTTATTTTACATAAAGTCAATGATATTTGCATAAAGTTATGTAAACTACTAACAGTTGTTGATGTGAACTTATACATTTTACCGAAAGCCGCGACCTCAAACTTGAGTGATGAGGTTTGGTATTTTTTTCTGACCTTTTTTATGTACACATACAACCACGGTCGAGAGCCAAAGCATTTCTATATGTTTTGACGACAAAAGCACAATAGTATAGACAAAAGTATTTAAATCGGTCGAGTTTTGGAGGAGGAAACAGGAGGGACTACGAAACGTTAATAGGAATTTTTCAATTCTCTCGACTCTTATATCTGCTGACACGACACGCATGATGCAGCGTTACGTAACAATGCGATGCGACCTCTAAACGTGTAAATTAATACTCTAGCTAGAGTAAGCTTACAACTAACTTATTCAGAGGCTGAGTACTGACTGAAGCTGTGTGCAACAAACTTTCTACTGTTTTACAAGTTGTTAAGTTTGTAACAAGGTACTAAAAACTGCAAAAAAGTAAATACAAATTAACACGGACCTCCCACAGACATACAAACCACATTAAGGCTCCGTTACGCGAAATCACTTGTCTCTGTCTTTTTCTTTACGTGTAAAGAGTATGGAAAATAACCTCACTTCTGCACTTTTTCGATGTTTTTCGTTGTTTTCCCTCATAATCTTTAGCACAATCATCTTTCTTAAAAAAAAGTTATTGGAGCAACTGCACAGTACGTTAAAGTGTATTTTGATGTAGAATTCAATACGTTTCCGCTATTATTTACGCCAAAAATATGGCCCGCGACAAGCGCTTTTGATGATATTCAGATTTTTTTTTTACAATCATCTGTGAGGTTTATACGCAATTTAATACTTGTAGGTACTAGATAATCTCTTTAGCTTGTCGTATGTTTTTTTTTGTGGCTACAACTTTACGTTTACTATATAAAAATATGGCCCGCGCAAACCATGTTTTCCTATTATGGCCCCTTAAAGACAGACTTCTGCGGAATTTTACGTCACGGTTTCTGTGAGTTTTAAGTTAAATAAACTCTTTGAAACATATTTGGTTAAAAAAAAATTTGTCAGAAAAGCTTTTCAGTTTTCTATATTTTTAACAGTAAACAAATGACAGTCAAACTTTTTCATCAAAGTTTATAGGGACTCCAATTTTTCATCCAAAGAGTTATTAACATGTAAATGGGATTGTTTTTATTAAAATCTAAGAAGATAACTTGAATTTATTTCTCGTCTCTATAAGACCATCTCTTGAGAAATAGTAATTGGCAGGAATACGAAACCTCCTAAGTCTTGGATCGTAACTGTTGGTCCAATTGGACTGATCTGAGTGCCTAGCCAAAGTAACATTGGCAAATCTTCGTTATCGCTTCGCTTTCGACACATGTATGGGATTGACATAAGGTTTCGTTAACAATCTAATTTTAAAACTTCAAATCCATACATGTTTCGAAGCGAAGCGATAACGAAAATTTGCAAATGTTACTTTGGCGAGGGGGGCTGATCTGACTCATACTCTGATGGTGCTAGTGCGGTCTAGACTTAAGTACAGATTACCTAATAGTTAGAAGAGTTTTAATTCGTTTTTCTAAGTATCAAAATGGGCCGTTGATGTATAAAATAAAATAAATAAATATTCGACAACCTCACATACATTGCTCCGACTCCAAGGTAAGTAGCTAAAGCACTTGTGTTATGGAAATCAGAGACAACGGTGGTATCACAAACACCCAGACCTGAGACAATATTGAAAAGTTAATTTTCTACATTGACCCAGCCGGGGATCGAACCCGGGACCTCAAGAGATGGTGACGCCTTGAAAACATTTAGATGTTGAATTGTGTTTTAGTAACCGGTCCGTTAACAAGTTAATATCAATCTGAGGATCATAAAATGGGCAAGAACTTCCGATTAAGGCAGCCTCGATATATAATTGAGCTGTTCTTTTGTTTCAAGATTAAAAAAAAACTTTATATTTGAACGAAACTCACGAAGGAAACTTGGTTGTTATAGTAAACACTTGGTTCTAATCACAAACTCAAACGAACCAGCGAAGCAATCCCGGGGTGTGTGCCAGGAATTAAGCCACAATGTGTACTGTTAACTGTTACAGTGTTAACGGGATTTCGTTTAGTTTTTTTAACATCGTGGATCCATTTTAGTCATCCAAACACAGGGTTGGAAAAAATCATGATTTTTTGCAAAAAATCAAAAATAACTGATTTTTTTCAATAAATCAAAAAAATCTGATTTTTACGATTTTTTTGCTTCATCCTTTAAAATCCACTTATAGTGCGTGAAACCACAACGCGCTTTTGTTTGACTTATTTAACACTTCAATTCGGAAGAAACACAAATAAAGATCAATAAAACAGTTCAAAATAAAAATGCCTGGTGAAAGTTAAATATTAGGACAGATGATTTGGCGGTTTTTTTAGAAGAGAAAACAGTATAAAGCAGTAATTTTAACACAAAGTTACATTTAATATAGATTTTTATGTGTCTATCAATTATTTAAAATTAAGAATTTTATATTTTTATACAATTAGGAAAGAAAAAAGGCAATTTGATTTAATCAATGATTTTTATTCAAAAAATCACTTGATTTAAATCATGATTTAAATCAATGTGATTTAATCATGCCAACCCTGCATACATCTAATCATGGAGCCATCCATACCTTGGATCCATTTCAAAACAGAATGCGACATAACACAAACTGAATTTACGCTCATTTTACACGAGCTCTAACGGTAAAGCTCAAGTTATACAAAAAAATTACTGAAGTATTTTTTATACAAGACATTCAAATCATACCATTAAAAAAAACAATTTAATTATATATGATAAATTGTTGTTGTTGTAGGGATTACCATTATTCTGTGTATTGTATAATTTATTTTACACTTACAAGATCGACTCAAAGATAGAGTCGCGCACGACATTCAGCGATTTTAGCGCTTTGTGCAACAAATAATGAAATACAGGATCTAAATGTAGGGTGGACTGTTCATTGTTATTATTACACCATTAGCATAGCAATACGTATTTCTTCTGAAAAAATATTTCACATTGTTAAGTAATGTTTTGACTAGTTTTGCTCTTACGACTTATGTAGATATTTGTAAATGTCTTCTGTAAAATAAAATACCTGAATATCAAAACAAACATCTTAAAAAAGTAAAGTCTAGGATGTATGACCGGAAATATGCAGGCGCGGCCGACTTTCTTTTACCTTACTTTTTATAGCAGTTGATAAGTAAATTGTGCTTACAAAATGTTTCATAGATACCTAAAACATGTTTAATCAAATAGCAGAAGTAGAGACTTAACTTAGGAAATGTAATTTCTAGTTATAACTATCGTAGCCTAGAAACTTGAGACATCCCATCCCAGTGTTGTCGTAAAATTAATGCCCAGTTTATGACAGGTATGACATGAACATAAAGTAAATTGGCGAATCGCAAAAGGGTCGTAAAGATGACATAATCGAGGCGTGTGATTGACATGTCCCGCCTAGGTACCGCCCACTGCGCATTACCCAGTGATGTTTATTTGTAGTTTACTGGAATATAAAATGTTGAAAGGAAATTCTCCTGAAAGTGCAATAATATTGGTACTGACGGCATCGGCACTGAAACTTGATGCACGACACTACGAAATTAGTTGAACGACACTACGAAACTAGTTGAACGACACCACGAAACTACTAGGGTCGTGAAAGTAGTTTTATCATGCATGCCACTAGTTTCGTAATGTGTATTCGGTTTAAGTGGTTACTAGGTTTACAAAATAAGTCACATGACCCCCAAAAATATTGAAATTAATTTTTTGAATTTCACTTTATAATCTTCTAGAAGCCGTATTGTCATTAAAATTAGCGATTGCTTAGTATTTCAAAAGGAAACTAATAAATGACAAAAAACTAAACTGTACAATAATTTAGGTGCCAACGCTGCTTAAAATGAGTTTTTCTTTGTAGCCACACTTACAATATTTGATGTAAGGAAAGATGGAGTCGAGGTTTGTTCCTCTGATAAGTTCACTCGGAATTCTGGAATAATAGGACCAATGTCACAAGGCTGGCTGTCAAAAGGCGGTAAAGAAGGGTCAGACAGCTACTAGCTGACAGAGGGGTAAATAAACAACTCTTAAAATTTATTATCTATCAGCAATTTGTATACTAAAAAGAGATGGAATGGAATATTTTTTTACTGTACATGTATACAGTGAGCAGCATATCCAGCTATACAAAACTGACAAAAATCTACAATGAATTTGGAACCTTAACCTGCTTGTTTTAAAGTTTAAAAATGATTGAAGAAATTTGACAGGTTGTAAAAGCCCAACGTGCCGTCTACTGTACATAGTATATGTATTTAAAACACCAAAAAAAAAAACAATTTAAGCACATTAAAAAATGGTATAAAAGAAGCGAGCGTATCTTAATATCTAATTGCCTACCAACTGCTCAACAAAAGAAATCGAAAACATACACTGTGTAAAAAAAGTAGCAGTTTTATCATGTATTATGTCGTGTGAGCGCGACTAGTGATAATGATAACAGCAACAGTTATGCGGTGTCGAAGTGAAAGTGCTTAATAAATAACACTCGGATCAGCAGATCAGTGATGCGGTGTCAAAATGGCGGTAACTCTGTGTGAATTAGTTTGGTGAGAAGAAGAGAGTCGCGCGCGCAAGCGGGCGAGCATGGTCGCGTATGATGCAGCGCGTCGGCGCGTGCGCGTGGCTCGGCACCCCCTGCGCGCGCAAGAACGGCGCCGTCTGCACGTGCCGCGTGCACACCGCGCTGCTGCAGGTGCGATTTAAACTTTATGAATTATATGTCAATCAAAACTTTAGAAAAATGAATATCCTACATTTTTTGTAGAAATTGTACTGTTAAGAATCTGCAACGAACTCTGTGTGATGTGAATGCACTGATCGCGCTGCCTACAAAAAGAACTTTACAATGGCGCCCAACTTGGGGCACACGAGTTCTTACAATGGCGCCTAAGTTTAGTAAAAAAATATAGTTTTTTCGAAAAGATTCTTCCATAAATAAAGGAGAGTGAATTATGATTGTTGAAAACCATAAAGCTTTTTAGCGAAAATGTAGCAATACCTATTTTCTTTTTTTCGATCGAGCGGAAACAAACTTCTTGTTATCCTGAATTCCCGTTTTTTCTTTAAAACGACAGTGGCCATTCCAATAGTATCGTTTTAATTTAAACGCGGCACTGACACCGAGGTATTTGGCCACCGAAAGCATTATTCAAGGGTCGCCCGGTCAGCCGGTGTGGTGTGGGTGTGACGCCGTGTTTTTCTTTTTTCCGCGGCGGAAATTGATTCAGCGTATAACCACTGAAGCTCTCCTCACCGTAAATTAAAACTATTGGTTTATAGCATTTGCTCGATTTCACTTCTTATGTCGTTACAGTCTTTATAGTTTTTGTTTGTTTCGAGACGTTACCTATATTAATTTTACTGTGTTTATTTCTTTATAAGTCCAATATTTGAGTTATCCTAAATAACAAACAAAGAAAAGAGATGAATAAAAGACTGTAAATGAAGGAAAGATATTTAAAAATGGTAGGTAATGTTTTCAAACTATTTTTTATCAATATCCACCAAAGCGACCGACCGTCCGGAGGGTCGAGGTGGTTAATGAAATGCTGAAATCGTCCTTGTAAATATTTAATTATCGGATGCAGGCCGGCTAATGAAATTCCTCGCCAACCTTTGTGCGGCGCGACAAAAGATATTGGCCATGTCATGTCAACTACATACATTTATCGTGGTTAGTTTGAACCACTTTGCAAGCATGGCTCTCGAAAGAGGCGGAGTGGTTTGCTGAAATCGACGTTCAAAACTTATTTTACGATTTTTTTCCCTAGTCTTGTTACCTACTAATTTTGTTGCAGTTTCTATAAATTACTGCGATTATTTACAAATGCATTTGTTAAACCTCCTAGCCTATTTTTTTCAGTTAACAGTAAACACTTCGATGCCTGATTGAATAAAGTACGGTTATCTTCAGCATTGCTATTATTATTGTTAGTTTAAAGAATAGCTACGGTCTAGACTCGAACGATATAGTTTAATACTCGTATTTACCTTTAATAATTTGGATTGGAATTGAGCACGGAGAGAGTAAATATTTGATATGAAGGAATTGCTTTCGAATGGAAACTATTTCGTCTTCTTGGCAGTTTTATTGATAATGAGAAAGTTGTCATATAATATAAAAGGAGCTCAGTACCCTTAGCACGAACAGCTATCGAAAAAAATAACGCCCGTAAAATCATTCGAAAGACAAATTTTGTATTGGAAATTTTTACAGCGCCATCTATCGCCGATAAGCGAAATGAAATTTTCCATAGAGAATTGTCTATCGAGTAATTTTACGCGCGTTTGTTTTCTCGATAGCTGTTCGTGCTAAGGGTACGGTACCTTTTTTCTTTTCTTTAACTTTATTTGTGCCTGGGATAAAATTAGTTCAGTATTTAAAGCACCATGGACTAAAATTCAATCCAAGTGTTTATAAAATGGTTGGATGCCCTACTGCGCCCCCGCTGCTAGATGCAGGCGGCATAAAGATGGCGCGAATTAGGCCAATGAACATTTTACCCACAAACGAACTGGAAACGAAGCTTTATTTAAAGCTTTTAAAGTGCTTTATAAAAACTTAGATTGATTTGTTTGTTGGCGTTACTGCTTTGAGTTAACTTGATCTATTAGCCAATTAAAGAATAAATAATTTTAAAATACATAATATGAGGTGATATTGAATGTCGTTTAAAAAAAGATAAACTGGGTGGGTTTACCACCCACCTATCCAAATTTGACATTCCTCTTAAGTAACACTCACTATAAAGTTACATAAATACATATGAGGTGATATTGGCATCTGAAAAAAGATAAACTGGGTGGGTTTACCACCCACCTATCCAAATTTGACATTCCTCTTAAGTAACACTCACTATAAATGTTAAATACATATGAGGTGATATTTTCATATGGAAAAAGGTATACTGGGTGGGTTTACCACCCGCCTATCCAAATTGGATATTCCTCTTACGTAACACTCACTATAAATGTTACATACATACATATGTAGGATGTGTGAAATGAAACGGAAGGAAGAGTAACAGGGAGAGGTGTGTGTGCGAGAGGGAAGGAGGATTAGACTGTCAGAGGAAAGACGTAACGACGCAAGACGTTAAACTAAGATGTTATTTATTTATATAATACAAGAAATATAGCGTTCCCGAGCAAATATATCTTTTATTGATACTATAAGTGAGGGCTCAGTCGGGATAGAAGAAAAAAGCAACGAGATATCGGCGGATTGAGTTGCACAACGACGTGGTTGAACGACGACGACCATTTTCTACGACGGCAAAAGCGCATAATATATGAAAATAAGGAACAGTAAGCCACCTAGACAGAGCGAAGACGAGCGACGACCTACAAGAAAAAGCTAAGACAATTAGACATGTTGCAAATGACTTCCGAGTTAGTACCAAGCTTCAGCGGGCGTGACGGATCCTACCCTGTCACAAGTTGGATCGACGACATCGAAAGCACAGCTGAAATATTTGGATGGACACCTTTGCAGCAGTTGCTAGTCGCACGACGCTCACTCACTGGTACTGCAGCACTGTGGATAAAAAGCGAAAGGCCATATAGAAGCTGGGACGATCTAAAGAATGCGTTGGCGAAGGAGTTTCCAGACGCATTAGACGTCAAGACCATACACGGGCTAATGAGTGCGAGGAAAAAATTACCAACCGAATCCTGTTTAGACTATATGCTCGTAATGAAGGAGCTTGGCAGACGAGGTAGCATGGCTGATGACGTTGCCATTAAGTATATAATAGATGGAATGAGCGATCGCGAGAGCAATAAGATTATGCTCTATGGAGTGAGTTCGTATCAAGAATTTAAGGAAAAACTGAAAATATACGAAACTATCAAGCAAAAAGAGCAAAGCCGAAGAAGATCGTATGAGGCGACAAAAGCGATGATGCAGGACGAAGTAAGTACGCGTGTTCAGTGTTATGGCTGTGGTGATATCGGGCATGCATCAGTTGACTGTCCATACAAAGATAAGGGGCATGTCACGGACACGTGACGCAATTGTTGCTACGGCAACCGAAAAACTTGTCTTTACAATTTTCTCTTTGAACTTCATTACATATTTTCGGAAAGTGTTGTGTTTTTCTTATTTTAGCCTGCGTACATCATATTGTGGCGACCGTGACAGGACCAATCGGAGTCGTCAAATAACTTGTCATGTCAACTTGCGTCAAGAACGACTTTGTTGCCAACTTTGACAGTGAAAATTGTCAATGGTAAAAAAGAGGTTTGTGTCAGAGCACTAATAGATACTGGTGCACAAAGGTCGTATATTAGTACAGATATCGTACGGAAACTTAACCTGAAAAGTCCGAGAAAAGAGGTTCTAAGCCATTGTTTGTTCGGCGAGCTTGAAACGGAGAAAAAAGAGTGTCAAGTTTTTGACATACGTGTGGAAAGCATCGAAAACAACTTTTATGTTAATATGCAAGTTGTAGAACAAAATAAAATTTGTGGTTTTTTACCAAGGTTAAGTTCATCTGTAACGTTGCAACAATTACGTGCCCGTGGCATCACGTTAACTGATTCGACTGACGCTCCTGACTGTGTAAGTTTATTAATTGGATCTGACTTTTGTGGCTCATTGATTACCAGTGAATTCATACAAATGGGAAATAACTTAACTGCTGTGAAGACGAAACTGGGGTGGACTGTTCAGGGTTTACTTCACGAAAGTGTTAGTTCTGTAACAAATATGGTCACATCCCTTCACACCGCAAATAATTTTGATATTTCAGATTTGTGGACCCTAGAATCAATAGGCATCACGGACCCAGCGGAGCAGGTAAAACGGTCGGAACGCGAACTCGAAGTCTTACAGAATTTTAAGAATAATATCAAAATTAATGAAGAAGGTCGGTATCAGGTTTGTTTACCGTGGCGCGACGTTCCACATCTACAAAATAATTACGATCTTGCCAAGAAAAGGTTAAACTCTACTACGGAACGCCTCACTAAACTAGGTAAGTTGAAAGACTATGATGACGTATTTCGAGAGTGGTTACAACTTAACATAATAGAAAAGGCACCTAACCAATCTATCCAGGGTCATTACCGTCGTGGTCGGGTGAAATGCTTATTTAGCGACAATGCAACTAACTTCAGGGGCCTCGATAATGCTTTGAACGCTATCGATTGGCTTGAAATTCAGAGAGTCTCTTCGATAACGAGAATTAAGTGGAACTTTCTGCCACCCGCAGCCCCTTGGTGGGGAGGGTTTTACGAAAGGTTGATAGGATATTTAAAACAAATCCTTCGTAGAGTGCTTGGTAGGGCTTCTTTATCCTTAATAGAACTCCAAACTGGTCTTTGTGAATGTGAATCTGTGATAAATAGTCGTCCACTCACTTATATAGGTGGAGAAGACGACTTACGGCCGTTAACACCTTCCATGTTCATTCAACCTCTGGCTGATGTTTCAGTATTAGATTTTGATGAGGTTGATATAAATACGTTGAATGCGAGGAGGCGTTATATTTTAAAAGTTCGGGAAGACTTAAGAAAACGTTTTAGAGACGAATACATCGGTTCTCTTATTCAGAGAGGTAGGTGTAAAATAAGTACTTCTTTAGAGGTTGGCGATATTGTTCTTCTTGAAACTGAAGACAGTAGACGCATCACATGGCCTCTGGGTATGATAGAGGAGTTACACACCAGTAGCGATGGAGTAAGTCGAGTAGCACTTGTTAGAACGGCAGGGGGGACAAAAGTAAGACCTGTACAAAGACTTTTTCCGTTAGAGCTCAGGCGAAGCGACGTTCCATCAGCTCTAGCAGAAAAGATTACTACTGACACAGACGACCTAGGGAAAAACATTAGGGCTGACACAGACGAACATCAAGGAACAAAGGCGACACGGTCAGGTCGATCTGTTAAAACGCCAAAATACTTGGTCGACTTTGATTGCATGACCCGGTAGCCTCCCGGCTTTTCTTGCGCCGGAGCATGTCACGGACACGTGACGCAATTGTTGCTACGGCAACCGAAAAACTTGTCTTTACAATTTTCTCTTTGAACTTCATTACATATTTTCGGAAAGTGTTGTGTTTTTCTTATTTTAGCCTGCGTACATCATATTGCTCAAGTGTTTTAAATGTAACAACTTCGGCCATATTGCGAGTCGATGCAATACGAGCAAGCCATCGACAATGACTGCGGAGCGGAAACAGCCAGAGAGACGGGCATTACTCGCAACGGAAATGGACGAACCAAGCTATGTCAGAAAAGAGGTTGCAACAAGTGCCAGCACTGACAGACAGGTGGAAAAAGAGAAAAATTCTAGGTCTCTGGAAAAAGAAGATGACAACGGTGACAACGACTATGACGTTTACGTAAACAAAAAATCTGAATGTCATGATGGCAGAAATAAACCGATTAAAATAATTAAATTGTGTGGAAAAAGTACAAAGGGACTCATCGATTCTGGTTCGGATGTCAATTTAATGTCGGCGGAAGTTTATAAGCAAATTGGTTCACCGAAGTATGATACGAAAAGTAATGTGACTTTAACCGGCTTAGGTCAAACGAAAGTGAGTTCGTTGGGACGATTTGCGACGGACATTGAGATTGACGAATGTATTTATCGCGGCGTGGTATTTTATGTCATACCTAGTATCTGTATATCTAATATAGAAGTAATATTGGGGCATGAGTTTTTGAGTAATGTGTTGTTGATTATGAGAGAGGGTTCTGTGTATCTGAAACCGAATGATTGGTTGCGGAAGGTGAATTGTTTCCCATGTTCTAATGATTCCGCAGGTCATATTCGTGATGTTGGGGTAAAAGAAGAAGTGAAGGAACTGGTAAACAACTACAAGCCGTGTCGAGTAAAGGATGACCCGATAGAATTAAAGATCACCTTGAAGGATGACGTCCTTATAGCTCAGCGACCACGACGCCTTGCGCCAGAAGACAAAGAGGAAGTAAATACACAAGTAAATAAAGGAATTACTCAGTTAAGTTTCACGGAATATTCTAGCCCTGTTGTCCAGGTTAGGAAAAAGGATGGTAGTCTGCGTAAATGTGTTGACCATAGAAAAATACACGCAAATGTGATGAAGGATGAATACCTATTACCTATTATTGATGAGCTGGTTGAAAGAATGTCGAATGCAACGGTATTTAGCGTGGTAGATTTAAATAATGGTTATTTTTACTTAAAGGAGCATGAAAGACTGTATAAAAAAAGAAAAAAAAGCCCAGTCCCCAATAGGTTTAGTTTGTAACACAGACTATTTAAAAGTTGTTAATTTGTTTGATTAAGTGTATGTGTGGACATGATAAGGAATATGTCTATATTATTATGTAGCTTAGAGAGAGAGCGTTTGGTTTTAAAAAGTTGTGTTTATTTATGTTATGTTTATGTTGAAAGTTAAAGTTTTGTTTCGTTTTTAGTATAGATTAAGTAAGTGTTTAATGGTTATTTGTATGTCTAGGGTCAGACATAAAGGCAGGACGGCCGAGTGTAGGATGTTCAGTGTAGGATGTGTGAAATCGAACGGAAGGAAGAGTAACAGGGAGAGGTGTGTGTGCGAGAGGGAAGGAGGATTAGACTGTCAGAGGAAAGACGCAAGACGTTAAACTAAGATGTTATAATATTATATAATACAAGAAATATAGCGTTCCCGAGCAAATATATCTTTTATTGATACTATACATATGAGGTGATATTGTCATCTGAAAAAAGGTAAACTGGGTGGGTTTACCACCCACCTATCCATATTTGACATTCCTCTTACGTAACACTCACTATAAATGTTACATACATAAATATGAGGTGATATTGTCATCTGATAAAAGGTTAACTGGGTGGGTTTACCACCCTCCTATCCAAATTTGACATTCCTCTTACGTAACACTCACTGTAAATGTATTGAAGCCATATAAACATTTTGAAAGGTCACGAAGTCCTTCTCAATCGTACTGACCTTTATCCGTCATCAATCTTCGACAGATCTTTGAAACTACAATCGGAGCGTGTAATGCACTGAATATATTTGCTATCCCTGTCATTTATAAAGCGAAAGACAAGGATTGATTCATGGAGGGTTCAAAAGTTGAGTGTATTAGAATAGGATGCTAGCTATTGGATTATCATATGATTACTGAGGTTTTGGAGAAAACGATAAACGATTACTCAGCACTTTTACTTATCTTTTTTTAAATTCCTGATATTTTATTTTTCGATATTCAACTTTTTTCAGAAATTTTAATCTATGAAACACCATACTATGATCTTCTATAGAAAAGGCAAATAGATTCGTAAAACAAATAATCGGCCATAAGTATATTTTCAATGTTTACATCTTCCGATAAAGCTTTATAACATAAAATTTACATTGTATAAATGTAATTTTGATAATTAGTAACTTTCACTACCTATACTGCTACAAACGTAACACCTCATTTAGTCAGACAAACAGGTAACATCGTCAACAATTTAGCTCGCGTGTCTGTTTGCTTTCCATTTGCAACTACAGAGTGCTTTCCGTCCTCAAAGTGAAAACGCTATGTGGCTTTAACAATTAGAAAATATACTCGTGTTTCAATGTAAATAAGTAAACTTTCGCTGTAGTTAAGTATGACTTAATTCCGATGACGTAGCACCTTCAACGTTCAAGTGCTTGCCTGTTGCATAAAGTCCGATTAAGTTCAAATTAATATATTACCTGACAAGTACTTTTATATAAATTTTGGTCCAGTTTTCAATTGAACTAGAAGTTAGTGTCTAATCATAGATTGTGAAACAGGCACCGACATATAACTCATTAAGTTACCTAAAACAGCTATTGTTATATCAGCGGTTCTATCTGATAGGGAAATTTCGACGTGGACTAAATTCTCGGATTTAGAACATAACAGTGCCATGTTAAAGAAAATATATAAGCATGTACCAAACACATTTTTGGCATAAATAAATAGCAATAGGTACAACAATCATCGGAAAACGGTAGCTTTAGAAAGAAAACTTGCCCCTATAGCGTTTGGAGGAGGTGTTCCGTCATAGTACTATATGGTTCCGTGCACTTTTTGTACGCTTGGAATATAATGAAGTGCCAGCCCTTTGAGGTGCACGTGATAAGGCGGTTGTTTAGTCGGCGGTGACCTGTTTCCTGTCTCCTAGGAGGATAGGGCTACCACACCTCTTGACTGGAACTCGGACTGTTACAAAAGTACCGACATGAAATTGTAAAGGGATAAGTTGATGGAGAGAAAATACTTCGCCACGTGTGATACGGAAAAACAAACTTATGCGTTTAGTAGAGTAAAATCGTGGTGTCATCGACAGACGACAAATCTCTAATGGTGTCCACAGATGTGTAACCGGAAATTCCGGAAGGGTTTTCCGGATAAATCTGGATTCGCAGCCGTCAAAGTGCTCGGTTGTGAGTTGTGTGTGACACAAATGTGTGTTAAACTACGACTGGAGCTTCCTCCGGGATTTCTGTGCTACTGCACATTTAACGAGAGAACTTCGTATTGAATGTTGTTGTAGAAACAGTTTTTTGTTGAATATGTTTTATAAGATTTGGACGCGAGAACTTATTATCAACCCTTAGGTTTACGGGTTTCGCATATCTTCTCATACCGGACAGATAATTTGTGTTTGTTTTCCGGAATCTGTCAAACCTGTCCTAAATATATACTAATTTCAAATTCAGCCATTGTGTTTGATTGTACCTATGTTATCCTTATAATATAGAATTGCTGTAATGTTTTACTAACGAGTATAATTTCACTTTGTTTCAGGAATTCGCGACACTCACAAAAGAGTTGAACCAAGCGAGAGAGTCACTGTTAGAGCGAGAGGAGGAGATATCGGAGCTCAAGGCGGAGAGGAACAACACAAGGGTAAGTGTACAAATATTCACTTTATCTAGTTTGTTTCGTTTTCACGCCGAAACTACTGAACCAATTTTGGTATAGAGATTGGATCTTTGCAAATTTTACTAATTAACAAAACGCCTTTTAATTTATTGTTTCATACCTATAGTAAAGGACCCGCCATTACTTTCCAGCTTATCTTGTTTTTGATAGCGAATTCATTCCCAAATTCATATTTCGCAAATACTCAGCCATGCATAACGTAGATCAACGGTGTTTTCTTTGCACTGAACTCATTCCAATTTAACTGCGCAAATAAATCCAAAATAACCGTCGTCGGTGCAGTGGGGCCGTACACTCCTATTAGCGTGCAATAAGAGCGAATTAGGGAATAACCAGGAGCTACGCCCTAGGGAACCGCTGCTCAAGCTTATAAGGAAATAAAAGGATCCCGTATGCACTTTGGGCATAACTTTCAGTCTCTAGCATTATCGGTATTTACTGTTTTATTTGACTTTTCAATATAATTCTTAATAGTAAGATAGTGTTGCCACTTTTAATATTTTGAACTTTATCTGTCTGATTTAAAGAAAAGTGAAAACGTGGTGCACTTTGCCTACCTTTTAATCTAATCATTCACTCTAGAATGGACCAAAGTTGAGAGGGGTTGAGAAAAACAGTTGCTAAAATTGAAGTATAATTTTGAAATAACTTCGTTAAAAAGTAACTATATTTCCGTTATAAAAGATATACATTTTCAATTTCCAGTCTTGGAGGACCATCTAAAAATGCTGAAAAAGGCGCTTTTAATCCCGTCCCAAATGTAGTGGGACTATTTACCCATTGACATCAGTAAAATCTACATTGTCGGGCGTCCGAAAGGGTCTCAAAGATTCTCGCAAGTTTATTTATGCCTTCAATATGTTTATCGGCCAACCGCTGTCAGTCGTGGAGTCCATTAGACTGATGGCTACCACATAAACGGATCTCGTGTTTCCTCTGAGTTTAGTGCGACATTTATGGCTCTTGCTTGTTATGTTTAGTGCCGTAGTGTTGGCTGTTTTGGAAATTGATGTGAGTTTAAATTTGATGCGAAGGTAATGGATATACTATAAAAATTGTGATGACTGAGCTATTATTTTGATGATGAGCAGTTAAAATAGAACGCGGCAAAAGCTAGTTGTTTAATGGGTTCTTATTACCATTAAAAAATGGTTATCAAATTCAAATCGCCTGAGACGTATTTTTTGCCATATCTCCGAGGATTTTGGTAGGATCGAGATGGGAATAGTACCAAAAGTTGTGGAATTTATCAAGACACGTAGGAACGTTTGAATTTTGAAAATCTACTGGTAACTTTTTTTTTGAATTTTTGTTAACTAAATTGTAAATATTTCGGGAAAAAACCGACTTAAGAAAAAATGGGTCCTAGGGTATTAGTTTAGCTACAAAATGGCTACAAAATATTAAAAAACGGTTAATAATTGTGACCTGTAGGTGGTCCCTTTAGATTTGGATTTATAGAAAAACGGGTGTTTCCGTACATAAAAAGTGATAGGTAATGAGAATGAGACATGGAAACTGTCTATCCAAAATGGTTCTTTTCTTAAAAATAAATAAGTATTGTATTCGCAGATCCAGAAATCCAGATCCAGAGATTTTTCAGTGCAAAGTTATTCTTGGTTTATTAGTAAATAAAACTGCATGTATAAGATGTATGTTTGATTATTGTTCCAGCTATTACTAGAGCACCTGGAATGCCTGGTGTCGCGGCACGAGCGCTCGCTGCGCATGACGGTGGTGAAGCGGCAGGCGGCCGCGCAGTCCGGCGTCTCCTCCGAGGTGGAGGTGCTCAAGGCGCTCAAGAGCCTCTTCGAGCATCACAAAGCCCTCGACGAGAAGGTACATTCATTTTTCCAGCTACTGCTAGCTCCTGGAATGCCTGGTGTCGCGGCACGAGCGCTCTCTGCGCATGACAGTGGTGAAGCAGCAGGCGGCCGCGCAGTCCGGCGTCTCCTCCGAGGTGGAGGTGCTCAAGGCGCTCAAGAGCCTCTTCGAGCACCACAAAGCCCTCGACGAGAAGGTACATTCATTATTCCAGCTACTGCTAGCTCCTGGAATGCCTGGTGTCGCGGCACGAGCGCTCTCTGCGCATGACAGTGGTGAAGCGGCAGGCGGCCGCGCAGTCCGGCGTCTCCTCCGAGGTGGAGGTGCTCAAGGCGCTCAAGAGCCTCTTCGAGCATCACAAAGCCCTCAACGAGAAGGTACATTCATTATTCCAGCTACTGCTAGCTCCTGGAATGCCTGGTGTCGCGGCACGAGCGCTCTCTGCGCATGACAGTTGTGAAGCGGCAGGCGGCCGCGCAGTCCGGCGTCTCCTCCGAGGTGGAGGTGCTCAAGGCGCTCAAGAGCCTCTTCGAGCATCACAAAGCCCTCGACGAGAAGGTACATTCATTATTCCAGCTACTGCTAGCTCCTGGAATGCCTGGTGTCGCGGCACGAGCGCTCGCTGCGCATGACGGTGGTGAAGCGGCAGGCGGCTGCGCAGTCCGGTGTCTCCTCTTTTTTTTAGGATACCATGAATTTGTTTAATGTTATCCTTACCCTTCATCTTTCTTTTCCATTCTTCTCTGATAACCTGATCTTCTTAAACAATTGTTAATGTACTTAGATTGAAAATATGCGATAGATTGAAAATGAGCCTCTCGGCCGGCGGTTCATTGCCGAACAGCAATGCAAAGAAAAGAAACCGGTAGGTCTGTGATCAGCCTTACATTCTACTTTTCCATTCTTCTCTGATAACCAGCCCTTCTATTGTCTAATTTTAAAATCTATCGCAATCGCTTTCAGGATGTAACACATAGAAGCTTCTTTTTGGCACTAATAAAAACTTACCAAAGAAATGCAGCAATGGGTCACATCCATCTGTCAAACGGAAGCGATTGCGATAGATTTTTGAATTTTGACAATTAGCCCAGCGATCTTCTTAACAATTCATTCTCAAATCATTCCACAATGGCTTTTCCTTTTTGTTCTCGTCCTCTCTTTTCATCAATGTTCTTCCATCACTCTAGCAACATGCCCACAGACATAGATATAGTATATTAAAAGGGGTAGATGCGCTACCGAGCGACCGGGTGTAAGGGATAGATATATTATGACGTCAAAATATGGGGTTGCCATGATCAGAAAAAGTACCCTTAACGGTGTAGCATCCGTTAATGTGCAGATTACTAGTTAAAGTACGGAAATCGTCTACTTTAAGAAAAACTTCTCACTTTAAGGCGAGGCCAGTTCACGATCTGATGAAAAGTCTGATTTTTGAACTTCCAATGTGAAGAATTGATGTAGAACTCTACTTCACAAAAAATACTGTAGACTGAAAAAGAAACAAAGAAGCAAAGTAACCGAACAGAATATTGCAAAATGGCATGGTAACTCTGTAAAAAAATCCTGAATGACACCATAAAAACTTATAAAAATGAATTTCAAATCGTCAGATTGCGTAATTTTCAACGACGATTTTTTATGCAAAAAGGATAGCTTTTTTATCGAACTAACACAAAAACCAAGTACATTTTTAATAAAGGATCCAGTATTTCAGAAATCAATAAAAATGTACTAAAATTCGTCAAATTTCAGGCGAAGCATCAATTAAAGTTATGCAATATTCAACCTTATTCTAAAGAGTAAGGTTGAATAGTGAAAGAGTAAATTTCGTGAACTGGCCTCGCCTTAACTGACTCGACCAGTTAATCTGCAGATTAAAGGATTCCGTACTTTAACGGTAACATACGTATACATAGAGTAAACTAGCTGGGGTTCGCTCAGGTAGTTGATATTGAGATTGTGTGGTTAATGGAATAAAAAGATGAACTTTAAATTAAAACAGGTAGTCTTTATTAAACGTTGGAATACAGAACTTTTTTTATTAACGTTAGTTTTTCTGTTTTTAGGAAACAATTTTTTTTCAAAATGTTTTGAACAAATTCGTGTGTGGCACCCAATTCTTTTTTCCAGTTGCTTCTATACATTTTTCACGAGTTTTATCTTCCGTCGGAAATCTGGAAAAATCAAATCGCTTGAAATTCCCTGAAATATGGGGTAATTTTTGGGGAAAATTTTCTATATAGTAGGCATCCGGAAATCGAATTATAAACCTACTGATTTTAGTGGACGTCAAAGCTAAGCTGACTTCTACTATTACGTAGATGTACGCAATTTTACCGGTTTGCATGTCAAATGTTTACGAGGTTATTTTTAGAAATAATTTTTAGATTTTTCCTATTTATCAGGTTTTTCATGATATAACTAATGATTTAGCTCAGAAACTTGGTTCCTGTGAGATTTGAGAAAGAAATACGTGATCAAAATATAGAAAACAGTGTACTCACGCATGAAATGTAACGCCCGCTTCTTTCCTTTGATTGTTGCTTTTGCAGCCAAATATCGAACATCCCACCATTTTGAATGCTAGACACAAACACTACACATTCGATTTATAATAAATCTTCAATATTAATTAGGGAGTTATCCACAAAAACTTTAATTTCTCTGGCACTTTTGGTATAACCCCACTTGTTTGTTTTGCTTAGTTGATCTCTGCCTATAACCCGACCATGAAAAAAAGTCCGGTCGGTGATAGAGAAAAAACATGACACTCTTCTCTATTTCCTCCTATAGGAATCTTAATAAGACGATCTCGCTCTATCAAAGCATGTCAGACCCTTGACCACAGAGGAAATAATCACTACGTTTTAAACATGCCTTTCTTACCTAGTCCTGTCATGAAAATTATTGTCAATTTTATTGACTGAAAGATCTCGTGTTGAAAATAACTAGAAGCAATTCAAGCTATCAGTTCTGTCAATTTTTTCTTAATTTTGGTAATTACAGGTCCAACGCCTAGAATTACTGAGTTTTAGGAAACAATGACAAGTTGGTCATTAATTTATGAGTATTGTAATGTAATAATATAGAGTACTAAATAATATACTAGAAAAAATACGACTCGCGCCAGATTTTTTCTAGTATATTATTTAGTATTGTATAAAAATAGCATTGTGAATGCAAAAATCTCAAATTTAAAAATAATATTGAGATTTATCCCCACAACAAGTATCTCATAAAAACTTTGTTTATGTCTGTCTACCCACAATCTTGTTAAAATTTAATAAAGAGCAGTTCATGAAACTTTCGTCTCGGTAATAGCTTATTAAGTTAATTATAACTCATTTTTACTTCGCATTCGCAGGTCAGGGAAAGGTTACGGGTGGCGTTAGAGAGAAATACGGCCTTAGAAGAAGAATTAGCTTTAACCAAAGAAGAAGTAAGTATCTACATATTATTGTTAATAAATAGAAAGAACACAAATTGGTAATTCTAACCACGACCTAGCTAGGTGATGGTCAAGTTTTTGACAACTGGGACCTGCCAGTCGTAAATAAAAGCTCATTAATGATTTTTTAATTATATTTATTTTAATCATTTTATATTTCGACATTTGTAGCTGTGATAATTTTAATTAGGTAAGTAATAGGGATGTTGACTATTTTTTTTATTTTATGTTACATAAATTACCTCTCAAAAAAAGAAACATTGGTAAAAGAATTAATTCGCTAGCATGAAAACTGCCCGAGATATCACAGTGTGAAATGCACACAAATGGACTCGATCAAAAACGCTCCATACTAATGGCTTGCACGTTATGACGTCACGCCTTGCAAGTTTGTATGCAACGCATAGAAAATTGGTTCGGCAGCTATATTAAATATTGTGTTTATCAAAATGGTTTCTTCGACAAATTTGCTATACATTTTACGGACTAATTAAAGGTATCATTTATTTTATTAAATTTTATACTTTTTAAATGGACTTGTCCACCCAACTTTGAAGGGTCATAAAACAAATAATATGCAATATATAAAACCAAGAGGTATACAAGCTACTCTAAAAGTTTAATATGTTTACGATTTTTATTAGTATTTTGTTATTTTATTCATTAGTCAACATCCTATTGACATGTACTAATAATCTGTAATTTTCTATCAAACGTTAACTAAACTAACATATTTTTAAGTCGTTACTAACAATAATGGATCTTTGTTATCTCGAAATAAATAAATGATTATTATTATTAATAAATAAAATTTTAAAGGTATTAAGTTAATGGATTTCACTCGTCATTCAATCAAAAACTCATCAAAAGCTGCCAAGTATTTTTAGTTGAAATTGAACTCTACTGTCGATTTTTCGATAGTTTGAATTTGAAAACACCTATTATTGGTACAGTTGCCAACATCAGTAGCTGCAAACTGTTTTCGTTAGGTACCGAAAACTATCTGATATACTACTTACAGAATTCACAGTCAATGCTAGTATAAGAGAGAAAACTACAGTTTACGGTAGCGAAAACAGTTTGTATTAACTCATGGTAAGGCCACAGGACTTCCAAAAGCGTTGACTATTGTCGTTTATTGCAGCTCCAGCAATACAAGGCGTCGAGCGGGCAGGACGCCGACAAACCTAAGGAGAACGGCACCGCGCCCGGCGCCTCGCCGGACCACAACGGCGACCAACCGCACCATAAGGTGACCCACTCGCACCCATGCACACAACACACACACACTCACACAACACAGACTTCCATTAGGTGACCACAGTCGTCACACACACACACACACACACACAAGACAACGGGGACTTCTATAGAGTGACCTCACTCGTACAACACATATACACACACACACAACACAGACTTCCATTAGGTGACCACACTCATACACACACATACACGCAAACAAACACACACAACCAAACACACACACACCTACGGAGAATTACACACGGACCTCGAGCCGACTCCCGCGGTCCGCGGCAACTAATTGTCAATGAGTAAAAGAGTGGATATCTACAGAGTGAAATCGAATTGACAGTCTAATTGCCGAATACTCAAAGGCTTCTTAGCTAAAATCTTAAGTTAAGGTCTCCTTAACTTTAAGGAAGCTGTCAGTTTCATAGAGTTTCTGTCAAATCTGACAACTTTTTTGAACTTAAGGTGGCCTTAACTTTAAGATTCGTTTGAGTATTTGGCCGTAAGCCACACCACAAAATTCAAATTCTGTTCAAAAAATCACCCTGTACAATGTAACACATTGCATTACCCAGGGTTGGAAGCAAGTTGTTTTATGACTTACAAGTTGTTTTACAATCTTCATGAGGGGTCTTACCGACTCTACCAATCTATGTGAACACACTTTTTTAAATTAACATCGGATGTGCCATGCCAAGAACCATGCCTCTAAAGCTGATGTTCTTACATGCTAAAACCATAAAGTTAGTATGTATTATTTAACTTTATGCTAACTTAATAGAATCACAAAATGTTCTAAGCACCAATTGTTGGATCATGGGAAGTTACCATTTACAAAAACACTCTTCAGTTTCAGAAAAACATTAAAGTAGGTACTTACAAACATTTTATCAAGTTATGTAATCGCAATATACTAATTCTGTATCAACCAATACCCAAGAATACGCAACTAAAATAATGGATTTCTTCAAACACAACTTATTTCTTCAACGCAAAACAGTTAACAGAACGTAAATCAATTTTGTTTTACTTACAGTTAAAATAGTCAATGTTACAGAAAATAATTAAATACAACAAAATTAATAGATGCTTATCTCCTTTATTCATAAATTTTGTTACGCGCATGCATTTTAATAAGTTTTCAGTGTCACTTTAGTATTGTTTTTAATCTTGGTGAAAGACTTAATTTATGGATAAGGGCCTTAAGAAACTGGCAAATGTTAGAGTTATGTCTTAGTAGAGTTTTGCTCAATTTATTAAGAATTTTGATTACTTTCATGACATTGCAGAATAATAAGCGAAATGCTAATAAGTTGAGTAAAACCGTTACTAAAGTTTGAAGTCTTGCTTGTTGAACGAATGGCGCCGCCAGTGTTGAAGTCTGTTAGTTAGCGCCATATTCTTATAACCTCTAAGTTTCTACATTAGATAAACTTAGTTCTTTAAAACAATGTTGGAAAGAGGAATACTTTATTCATCTCGTTCAAGAATACGAGCTACTTGCTCATATTAAAATAAAGATTGATATTTGGTGGCGCCATCTGTGCTGAAAGAGATTTTAGTGTTTTATTTTTTTTGACGGTCGGCACAGGATCAAAATAGTGTAAACGGCGAATCAGAGTCCAGCAAGAGAATCACTGAGCTCCATAACACAATCGCCAAGCAGGTCAGACCGACAAACATACAGCCATGCATACTGAAAGATATTTTGTGTACTTTGATTGGTATTCCATTTAGAAGATCTGATCATTCACTGAACCTGGCCTGCACACTATTTAGATTGAAACATATTAACAAAGATTTGAAGCACTTTTAGTTATCAATATTTTAAGTATAAATAAGTCTTTTGCCCTCAAAGTACACAATGAATACCGACCCCAGCTTCTATGGTTGGTCGCCAAAGCACGACTGTGTCGCCATCTGTGCGTCAATAACCAAACTAACAAGTGATATTCAATGCAAAGCTTGCCATAAAACATTTTTGCCGTTTTAGAATGTAGTGCATATGAAAATACAATAACCACTAGAATATAAAAATATTTGTAGTTATTTAATCAAGAATGTATTAAAATGCTTGCTTGCATACAAGAAATATTTAGACAAGCATGCTAAAATTGACAACAGTTATATAACTATAGCAATAAATAACATTGTGATATTTTAGTTGAAAAAGGATACATTGAAAATTGAAATAAAGGCATTTTTTATTAATAAATAGATAGATAAGATTTCTTTGGATTCTTAAAAACATATAGAATATTTTTTACCTTGCCTTTCTTTCGATAACTAATTCGGACAGCTTGCTTGCTTGCTGTCTGATCATACCATAAAAAGCACGTGCTTTAGAGTAATCAGATATTATGGATCGAATCCAATGAGTGCATTCTAACAAACTAATCGCTAAGTCATCGATTACCACAGTATACATATTTTAACCATGAAATGTAATTTGTTTTAATGATTAATATTAATACTTCCTATGGTTAAAATGTACTCTATGGCGATCGTTAACTCAGTGATTAGTCTGTTGGTATGCATCCAATGCCTCTTAGAAATCAGGAAGCTCCAAGAAAAATCTTCAATGCTTTTGTTTATTTGAACTGTTTACAGAGGTAAATCCATCCTTAATATCCTAATAAATATTATGCGATTAAATTAACAATAGACAGTGATCCATTGCAACTTCTCCCGAGAATGTAACTATACCGGGTGTAACAAGACACTCAATGAAGCCGAGGTCTACGTATTCTGCCCATCATCAGGACCATTTCTATTCAAAATTATTGCTGGGAAACGATTTTAATTTTTGGTGTTAAAAAGCATTGCATACACTACCACGCAATGTAACGCGTACAACAGACCGCGCCTGCGAGTGAATGCTACACAGCTGCGTGCAGACGAGTTGAAAGGCAACGTTTATGTGCGTGCTCATGAAATACATTGAGTATTGACGTTTTGAAGTCATTGTTTGTCACGAAATACATAAAATTTTGATAATGTTTATGTCGACAAAAATTAGAAAATAACGAATAAAATAAGATTTTATAAAAAAATAAAAAATAAATTTTTTTACTTTGACTTTCAATAACTTCGTAGCTATTGATTTCCCAGGTATAGTCAAAAAGACAAAAATGATTCTGATGACGGGCGGAATGCGTGGACTTCGGCTTCGTTGAGTGTCTTGTTACACCCGTTATAGAAGAAAAAAATTTACAGATTGAAATACGTCGACTTAGACCGCAAGCGCTCTGTAGCTAGTCACTTCTGTTGTACATTAATTTAATCGCATCATACTATAAGTACACTTTAGAAAGCCAGTAATAGTTTTTTCAACTACCTGTCAAATAGCACCAATGCCTAATATACATGTGATGTTATTTAACAGAATAATTAGTCCCTAGAAATAGTTTCAGATTTGCCATAGTTTGTACACAGTGAAATTTAAGCTTTGTCTATAACGATCATAATATAACACTACATCACAGTACTAACACTATCATTAGGCGATCACTAACATTTTATTTTAACACCATATTGAGTAAGATCATGATTGTTTCATTCATTTGGTAATCTCAACGGTAAGTTAATTTGTAAAATAAACATATAATGTGCAACTAGTAAAAATTAATGACAGCTGATGTAATTTGCAGAATTTCATTATTATTTTGTTAATTTTAACAGTGTACAGTACGAGACAAACATATTGAAATCAGGTGGGGATTGCGCTGAACGCGTATTTAGGTATGCGTAGCGGTGAGGTACGCGGGCGGCGGGAGAGGGGCGTGCTATTGGTCGCTCGCAAAAGCACATGCTCGAACTTATCTCCCTCCACCTCGTCGAAAGAGTGTCAAGATGTTTGCCTCGTACTGTAGTATTAAATCAATCAGTCTTTGCACTGAAGTCTCATTATCACCATTTATAATACGAGTTGTAATTCAATCGCGTTTACGTTATTCAATTATCTTTATAGAAGGATACATATTACGTAGTTGCAAAAAAAATCATGCAATGTTTTTTTTTATTGACATTATTCTGTACCTAAAGGTGCACCAGATGTTTTTGTGCTAAAGCACAGATATCGAGTACGAATCGAAAGCACAAATATGATATTTTTGTATTGAAATTTGCACAGCACCACATAAGTATCTCAAGAGAACTAAGATTTCCAAATACAAAAATTTGACATTCGTGCTCGATACGAATTCGATTGTCATTCGATAGTTTTCCGTGCTACGGGTATTGAAATCGAACGATAGCGATTCGTTTATATCTTCTGGAATACAAATTAATGAACTAAATCAAACAAAAGCCATTCGTTGAATTAACGTCAACGCGATTGAGTGGGAAAACCGTGAATTTGAATGTGAAAATTAACCAGTTCCATCGCTAACAGTCAGCGGAGCTGAGCTCGTGGCAGAGGCGGGTGGCGGAGCTGAACAACAAAGTGTCCGAGCTCGAGGAGCGCCTCGGCAAGGGAGAGAAGGAGCTCGCCAAGAAGCACGACGAGTGCGCCAAGCTGCAGCGCGACCTGCGGGAGAACGTGGCGCAGAAGGAGGACCAGGTATGAACTGCTTTTTTTATGCAAAACGGGATAGTGCTTGGCCTTCACCTCATTGAATGTTAATTGACGATAAGACCGAAGGGCGAAGCGTACTACACCCGCAATCACTCATCACTGAGAACTGGCTATCTTACCTCTAACTGCCAGAACTCAACAATTTTTAAATTGTTGTTATGGCGTTATACTTAGGTAAGATGGTGGTAGCTAGCCAGGCGGACTTGACATAAGCCCTACCACCAACCAAACCGTGTACAAATTGTGCCCCCCTGGGAATCGAACCCGGAATTTCTGCGTCTTACACGGGTGGGTACCTACTAAACTTGTTACTAAAATAACCTACTCATACACTACCATATTTGAAAAAATAGAGAGAGAACAGAAGTTAAGCTTAATACCTACGACGCGCGCTCGAGTAAAGCATACAAACAAAAAAACGCAAACATCATTCTAAAAGAAACAATCCAAACTGTAACAACCTGGTTAAAAAATCACAACTTAGAAATAAATTATTCAAAAACAAAAATATTGCAATTCCGACCTTATTGTAAAGTCCCCTTAAACGTAAATACTAAATTCGAAAATAACGAAATAGAATCAGTTGATACATTTAAACTTCTTGGTATAGTAATAGATTCTCACCTAAATTGGAAAAGCCTCATACAACATATTAAATCTAAACTATCTAAATTCAGCTACGCTCTTTTTGAATTAGTACATAGCACGAATACAGAAGCAGCACTATCAGCATATTACGCATATGCTTATTCACAATTAAAATACGGAATAATGTTATGGGGAAACAGCACAAACGTAAATGATCTCTTTGTTATGCAGAAAAAATGTGTTAGAATAATAGCTCAAATAGATAATACTCAATCGTGTAGACCATACTTTATTAAATTTAATCTACTCACACTCCCATCTCTATATATATATGACATATGTATATTTACTTATAAAAATATAGAAACTTTTACCAAAGTAAAAGATACTCACAACATTAATACGAGATACAAAAATAGATTATACTTACCACAATCCAGAATAAAAATGCTCAATACCAGTCCTTATTACATGTCAGTTAAAGTCTTCAATAAACTACCAACTTTTATTAAAAATGAACCAAACCTCAAATTATTCTCTAAGTCATTGAAATCCTACTTAATACAAAAATGTTACTACTCTGTAAAAGAGTTTATAAATACATAAAATATATTAAAAATATTAGGATCTGTTCGAATTATATAATATTTTTATTTTTAATCTTATTGGTTTAAGTGCCTATTCGTTTTAATGTTAATTAATAGTACTGTCAAAAATTTGCTATACCGAAATGGTCACTAAGTCATGCACTTCATTAATGTATTGTAACACCTCTGTACACTTAGTTGCAAATAAACTTGATTTGATTTGATTTGATTTACATAGACACTGGATCTCTGCTACGCTCATAATAGTTCAAGCGTGTGACGCAGTGACGTCGATCTGTAAGAGCTATCTATGTGTGTGTGCGTTGCTCGAGCGCGCGCAGTACTAAGCTTATTCTGTCTTCTTTTTATTTTGTGATAAGATAAGATTGGCTCTAAATAACATGATCCCGGTGTTGTTCGCCCAGGAGGAGCGGATAGCGACCCTGGAGAAGCGGTACCTGAACGCGCAGCGCGAGTCCACGTCGCTGCACGACCTCAACGAGAAGCTCGAGCAGGAGCTGCAGCACAAGCAGGCGCAGCTCAAGGTCAGCACCTCAATTACTATACAGAATGGGGGGATGTCACAAAATTTATCCCGCTTGATGGCACTACTGCTGCTGGAGACCTTTGTATGGCCATTTACCCCCAATTTTAAATTATATCTAAAAATTGTTGATAGTTACAATAATTATTATAGAGGCTGGACACTTGGACAGTAAATTAATTAAAGATCGAATTGAAAAATAAAACCAAATGAGTCGGAAGAAAAATATTTACGAAAATTCGCTTCCGACATCCAAAAATTAGTACAAAACAACAAAATGACAGGTCTACATCTACACTAGCGCCATGTACTAGGTCCATAGATTTGTATGGATTAGCTGCGTTCGGAAGTAGGTACGTATGTACGGAATTCCGTCTGTACGTGACCAGCCTTAAACATTGTTTAAAAAATGCATGCATCTATGTACCCACGTTGTAAAGCTATTTCCAGTTTATTGAAACCTATAAAGTTTTTAATTCCATTTTCTCATTAATCATGTAGACATAGAAATGAAGGCTTTATCAAGTTTGTTGTTAAAACCATGACTAACCTAACTGATCGTAATGTAAAAATACCAATACCGTATACATTTATTGAATAAAATTCCAGTGGTAGTGTTCCATGTCCGGAGAATGGTTTTTGTCAATAACAACGAATGATTTTCAAGGCGAGGCCAGTTCACGATCTGATGAAAAGATTGATTTTTGAGCTTCCAATGTGAAGGACTGATTTAGAATTCTACTTCACAAAAATTATTGTAGACTGAAAAAGAGAAACAAAATAACCGAAAAGAATATTGAAAAATGGCTTGGTAACTCTGTAAAAAAATCCTGAAAAACACCATAAAACTTATAAAAATAAACTTCCAATCGTCAGATTTCGTAATTTTCAACGACAGTGATATGATTCTTTATGCAAAAAGTATAGCTTTTTTATTGATCTAACACAATAACCGAGTAAATTTTATAAATGATCCAGTATTTCCAGAAATCAATAATAATGTACTAAATATCGTCAAATTTCTGGCTAAGCGTCAATTAAAGCTATGCAGTATTCAACCATATTCTAAGGACATAGTGAAAGAGTAAATTTCGTGAACTGGTGACAGACAGACAGACAGGCACACGGATAGTGGAGTCTTAGTAATAGGGTCCCGTTTTTGTCCTTTGGGTACGGAACCCTAAAAAATAAAAATAAAACCATTCTCCGATCACGGGAAGCACGTAGCGCCACCCGCACTCACTCGCCGCATGACGTGTATATATCGCGCAGCTCCAAGAAGAGAAGATCGCGGCCATCGAGGAGAAGCTGGAGCTGTCCACGCAGAAGCTGGCGCAGATGTCCTCGCTGCCCGAGATGGAGGAGCAGCTCAAGGCGCGCATGGAGGCACTCAGCCAGGTAACTATACAAACTTATATAATACAGGGTGTTCCAAAACTTTGCTACACGAAGGGAAAGTAGGTACCTTAAATGTTGATGTCATGAAATTTTACTGCAAGAAGACTTCATTAATTTAAAGATTTTTGAAAACTCGCCGGAATCGAATTTAACAAATATGAAAAAAATACGATACCGATCGAAAAGGTTACATTAGAATTATTTTATCTTGAGTAACACAGTATCTTAAATAAAGACCATTTTTAACAATTAAATTAAAAAAATTACGTATTGTATCAATTTGTATCGTACAGTATGCGATTAGAAAAAAATCATTGAATGCAGTTCCAATTATTTTTAAAAACAAAATGAAGTCGTCTTTCAGTTTTCCTATCTTCAATATTTAAGGTACTTTACCTCCGTGTGTTAATTAAAGTTTTGCGGCACCCTGTATATTCGAGATATTTTATCTTTTTGTAATGCAAAAGCAATGTTTGAGGCGTTTGTGGACTCCTTTATATTCGGTTCGCTTTGCTGTTTTTACGAACGTCATTAAATAAAACGAGTGTGCATTCGTATTCATGTTTATTACGTAGGTACAGCGAAAATACACGGATGATCGTAAAAAACCGGTCTAGAGCGAGTCGGACTCGCGCACGCATCGTGTCCGTACCATCATAATAAATACACTGCAGAGCTGTAGAATAATAAAATTATTATTGCAGTATTAGGGCAGCACCATTTCTTAGCCGATAGTGGAACTATTTTTTTTCTTAGGCCAGCGCCATCTCTTGCTTGACCGATAGTGGAACTAGTTTATTTTTCTTAGGTCAGGGCCATCTGTTGATGGAGGTACCATCTGGTAGAGGAACTATTGAATTTTTTGTTTGTTTTTTTAATTTCTAAAAAAGTGTGTTATATTGAGACATCGTTTTATTTTTCCTGTAATCTTTACATAAACTACTATCACATCGAATACGAGTGAGAGATGAGATAAGATCATATTTGAGTTGTTCTTCTATGAAACAACATCTCAAGTATGACCTTAAGATAGCTCTCAACGTTGAGAGCGGTTTATAAATACAGGCCTAAAAGTGACATCCGCGAATTTTCGATTCGTTTTTTATCTGTTTGTTTAAAACACGAATATAAATCGAATATAAGGTATGAGTGCACGAACGCTCTGACTTCAACAGTCACATTTGCGACGTTCGTTAACTTATTTAAATTTTAAAATACTGCTTTGTTAAAACACGTGAAAACATTATTAATGACCATTATTGGCACGATAGTAAGAGAGATTATTGAAACTTGAAACAAAACAAATTATTGTAATAATTGTTTTGAAATATTTTAAGAACCTCGGGACAGTGGGGTAAACAACTCATGTGCTTCAACAAAGCAAATGTATAATGTATAAGTTCAATATACAAGGTTATTTTTACTTCATTGAAAACCTCTCGTGGGGTTGATCAGACCATCAAACTGAACATCTTTCATTATGGGACCAACCTCGAAATTACGGAAAAAAATCAGCTGTTCCATACAAAAGGACAATGCCTACTCCGTCGAAATGTATGAAACAGATGATTTTTTTTCGCGATTTCAAGGTTGCTCCTATAATGAAAGTTGTTCAGTTTGATGGTGTGATCAACCCCACGAGAGGTTTTCAATGAAGTAAAAATAACCTTGAATAATGTCATAAGGTTTTCTAATTATGTTTAAAGAGCCTATTTTAATTATTAAAGATATATTGCCTGTAAGCAACAAATGATTTGATACAAATATTTTTCAATATAAATGTTTCTAAGCTTCCTTTAGGTTCTACCAAGTTTGTGACAGCATAGCCAGGTACAGCTTGTATCACATCCCTTGACGGGAGTCATGCTTCAAGCATTTCACCATCCCTTCATGATCCATTTTAGTGTGAAATAATATAACTCATAGCTGTGAATAAACTAACATCAAAATAATCAAGTCCTAGTCTTTAATTAATAAAAAACCTGGTGGATCAATTGTCATTTATGAGGAAAATAGTCCATTTTAAAAAAACTACTGAGTGTAAAAGTTGCTATCGAAAAATGAGAGGGCATTTTAATGATTGGTCTTATTTTTATGCTGTTCCCTTCAAACCTTATTGTAAAAGTTGTCAGTCGAGTCTCTTAATTGGTTTCTGTCGATTAAACAAAGTCAATTTCTTAAATCCATATGCTGAAAAATTAGCTTCATAGTGAATATAAGTATAAGTAAGCTATAAAATAAGCAATGCCAGTTTTGAGTAACAAAATGACCGTTCAACGAAGCTGGCCCCGCAGGCGCAGGAGAGGCACGGCTCGGCCGAGGACCGCATCCAGCGCCTCGAGGCCAGCGTCGAGGAGAAGAACGCCGAGCTCATGCGCCTCAACCAGCGCCTGCGCATGAACGAGGAGCACAACACCAGGCTCTCCGCCACCGTCGACAAGCTGCTGTCCGAGTCCAACGACCGGTGAGCGACCACTATAGCCCCGTTATAGCACTAGCTCGTGTGCCTCGACCGGCGCCTGCGCATGTACGAGGAGCACAACACCAGGCTCTCCGCCACCGTCGACAAGCTGCTGTCCGAGTCCAACGACCGGTGAGCGACCACTATAGCCCCGTTATAGCACTAGCTCGTGTGCCTCGACCGGCGCCTGCGCATGTACGAGGAGCACAACACCAGGCTCTCCGCCACCGTCGACAAGCTGCTGTCCAAGTCCAACGACCGGTGAGCGACCACTATAGCCCCGTTATAGCACTAGCTCGTGTATCTCGACCGGCGCCTGCGCATGAACGAGGAGCACAACACCAGGCTCTCCGCCACCGTCGACAAGCTGCTGTCCGAGTCCAACGACCGGTGAGCGACCACTATAGCCCCGTTATAGCACTAGCTCGTGTGCCTCGACCGGCGCCTGCGCATGAACGAGGAGCACAACACCAGGCTCTCCGCCACCGTCGACAAGCTGCTGTCCGAGTCCAACGACCGGTGAGCGACCACTTTAACAACGTTAAAGCACCAGTTCTCTACTATATTAATTTAAGTAATATCGCAACCTTATGGCGTGTATGCATGCACGGACGAACTAAGGACGAACTAACTAAAATAAAATAAAATAAAATAAATCGCAAAACTATTTTATCTTGAAGGTCTCCCACGCAAGATTTCCCATAAACTTCTCACCTTTTCATCCAGGTTACAAGTTCACTTGAAAGAGCGCATGCACGCATTAGACGAGAAGAACGCCCTAACGCAGGAGTTGGAGAAGACGCGCAAGTACGCGGACGAGCTCATGGCGGAGAAACAGGACATACTCAAGGAGCTCGCCAAGTGGCGGATGGAGACCGAACAGGTAATGGAGTACTAAGGTCTAAGGGGCCGTATAACCAGGGAGGTCTCACTTCACGCTTAAACTTTATATTAGCCTACTGCTCGCGGTTCACTCAGTCGAGCCAGGGCTGCGTTCCGTCGTTTTGGGCGTAGTTGTTTGGTTAAAATTTAACCTTTCCTATATACTAATTCAAATAGAAATCTGTTTTTTGAGGAGAAACCATGAACTTTTTGAAACATAAACACAAAAACATCAAAATACAAAATAATGTCAAAATGACAATGACATTATTTTGTAAGGATAAACGTCAGAGCGTTTTTCAATCATCTATTTTGATGGTTGTTTGGTTGCTGCGCTTCGAGCCACGGAACGGATGAAACTACGCTCTGACAGCTGTCAGAGTAAAATTTCACCGAAACACGGAACGCTTAGAGCGCGCACCGGAATGCACTCGAGCTAAACCACGGAACGCACCCCAGCGCACGAGGGAAGTCGTGTGTCGGTTGAGACAGAGCTACGCGACTAACGCGACAGAAAGAGAAGGTTAATAGGCACGCCACGCAGCGCTGTTTATTGCCGTGCAGCGAGAGTAACTTATTATTTGATTGTCCTCGTGCGGATGTGGGCTTTTGTGCGTTTAGTACTGTTATATTCTGTGTTCAGTTACACAAAGTTACAACGTCAATGAGGATCAGTAACGATTTTTGTTTAGTGGCTTATCAGAAAGCTTATGCCACCACATGATTAACTGTGAAGAAATTTTTACGATATCTCTTAAACCTAAGAAGCTATACGAGCTAAAACGTGCTAAAACACTTATTTTGGGGGGGGGGTCCTTATGATGTCATCGAGACGTACGCGAACCTTATGTCGTACGTGATAAAGCACATATTGTATTGAGCTTGGCATTTCCTTCAAAACCCATCAACCATTTCTAAACGGATTTCAAAAAATCTTTCACTAAGTTTCATATCTATGAATTAATATAAGATTCTTGCTATGAATATGTTTTTATATTATACCAATAAAACTATAGGATTCAAATCTGTTACTGTCCCTCATTACACGTTTTGAGCAACGATTTACTTGATTTATCGGCTCCAAAAAATAATGTAGTACGTATATTATAGTAATCAGTTATGTTCTTGATAGAAAAAATATAATGATAATGATTGTACCTACTTATTTTTGCCTTTAAGCCTGGAATACACAAGCTATTAAAAAAGCACGCTTGTTTGCTACTAGATAGTATGCTCATTTATAGCATGCTCTCCGAGTGTGTACATTTGCATGAGCAAATGAGCCATGAGCAATGAACAATTTCATGAGAAAGCACAGACCTCAGAAGCATACTTATAACGAGCATACTTCTTTCTAGCACATCTGAGATAGACATGCTCATTACAGCATATAAAATGAACGTTTCTTTGTGGAATCGTGTGCGGAATGAAATAAATTAAGTTATATTATCAATTTCAATACATTTAATAATCAATTTTTTTATGAAAAGGAACAATAGACTGTCATGTATGAATATATAATATAAAGCGTTGCACTTATATACTAAGGAAGTTAGTATTAAAGTACTCTAAACGTTTCTCTCTTGCTATGGCGACCCTGCCGGCCACAATAATGTGAACACGTGCGTTGTGGATATGGCCAGCAGGGTCGCCATATTGAGAGAGAAACTTCTGTTGTATGTTAGTACTTTATTACTAACTCCCTTAGTATATAAGTGCAACGCTTTCACACATGACAAGCAAGATGAAGGAAAATAATTTGGATGCGGAACTGGATTAGCAGTAGACAAGGTCTTCCAGTAACATTCATAATTTCGGTAAAGATCTATAAAATTTAAAGTTTTATCATCGCCCCATCGAGCCATCGCGAACTACCTACCCAAACAAATCAAGTAGCAAAACAATCTAGTAGCATGCTCGCATAGAACGCGTTCAGACTTGCTTTGGAGCCACCCCCCCCCCCTCACCCGCACCTTACACCGTGTGCTAATTAGCACGAAAAATAGACCGGCGTGCGATTAAGTAGCGTGCTTAATCACAACCATGCTCTTTTCGTATAAATGTATGCTACTAAGTAGCATCTGCTCGAAACTAGCATGCTTATGTGCTACTACGTAGCATGTGTATTCCAGCCTTTATATCGTGAGTGTCGTCTAAAATAAATAATCAAGTTTAGCAATCAATTGTAGACCTTATTACATAGACGTTACGGTTGCAGCTGAAACGGCAGATGCTAGAGCAGGAGATCGCGTTCAACATCCAGCAGACGGACGCTCTCACTCGCTCGCTGTCTCCCGCGCACGCGCCGCGCACGCCCTCCGCGCTATACCAGCCAAAGGTACGTGTTATTACGACATTTTGATTATCCGGAAAGGAAATACACTTAAAAGTGTCAAGGAATCAACATTTTTTTTATACAGTGTTGCATCTTAAAACCAATACCGCTTCCTTAATCCTCTCACTAGCAAAATGCACCCTTAAAATAAAATGGCTGCTGTCATGTAGCTGTCAGAAGTGACACATTGACTCGAACTGCTGTGGTGTTCGAGAATCTAACGTGTGGGCGCTGTGTATCAAAAAACGCAAAAAAAAGAGCAAAACAGCAGACAGATCCTGTAGTTACCTTTTTTCCTTTGATTTTCAGTGTTTTCATTACTCTTACTGAAATAATAATAATTAGTTTAGGTAGGCGATATAACATAACTTGAAATCTTTCTATAAATTATTGGTTTTTAGTTTTTTTTTAAAGCAACATACAGAGTTATTTTTTTGTCACCAATATGTTTAGATTTAAATACAACTAAATTCCGGAATCGATTAACAATGTCCAAATAAAAATTACAAGTAAAATAAGAACATTTCGTATAAATAGGGCGCAGTCTGCACCCTAGCGCCGCCATTGATACGAGAATCACAGACGAAATTGTGAATTATCTTTCTGTACTGCACTTCAAAAGTGGCCACTTTTAGCAATAAAAGTCCATTAAACTAAACGATAGGCTAGAAAGTACCACAAAGCTTGTTTGGAGTGGACTACAGAGAGATTATTTACAATTTCGTATTTATTTAAGCTACTAGTAGTAGTATCTTTAACTTTAATGCATCCGTGAAAAATTCCATCACTAAAAATAATATAAAAAATAAATTAAAGTTACACTTCTTGAACAGCCTGTAGCAGCGATGCATCATGCCTGTGCATTTTGCACATTGCGCGTGACCTTCAATCGCTCGCCCGCGTCAACCGCACTCACTATCTCCCTCACGCAAAGAATATTTGCTTGGCTCGATGCGGTTCATACTTGTTTACTTGGGTACACGAAATGAGACAATAGAATATTGTATTACGTTACGAATCTATAGTATTAATCATATGAAATAGCTGTAGCGAACTCAACTTTGTAGCACGCCAGACAAATCTCTGTGGTTTATGGTGTGTTTTTCAAATATTTAATTTGTATTTTGTTAATTAAATAAAAAAAAAAAAACTACTCGGCCTTAAACTCAGTGTTATATTACAGTTGGACGGCTCGTGGGAGAAGTTGCAGCAAGCGCATGTTTTGGCGAACGTGCAGCAACAGTTCGACGTGTCTAGCGACGCAGAGGTAATGGTTTGGAGTTTTTTTGTTCTCTCATTGAGTTACTGAAGTTAAAAATAAAAATTCCAGTTTAAGTAAAAAAAAATGTTTATGGAAATAAATCAATTATATTTTATCAAGGGCTTCGATTAAAAGTTTTGACAATTTTGCGCAAATAAAAGAGTAAAATGCATTTTCTAAATGTAGTTTCAAGAACTCGAACCTAAGCAATAAGTCGTGCATCTCAAAAGTGGGCACGTTTAGCAATATCGAGATTCATAACTTATTGCTCATATTTGAGGCCATGAAAAAATATTAAAAAATTGCACTTCTATTTGCGCAAAATAACCAAAACTTTTATTCTAAGCCCTTGATAAAACGTACTTCAATGATTTATTTCCATTGGTGGCACTCTGGAGTTTATCGAACTACCTTAAGGTACCTTATAACTAACAGCGTTTTTGGTTTGATAATTAAACATTCAATACATCGTGTTTGTTCAGAACGATGAGTCAGACGGCGGCGTGGAGGGGGGGCACACGGACGCGGCGGCGCTCGCGCTCATGCTGCAGGAACAACTCGACGCCATCAACACCGAGATACGGCTCATACAGGAGGAGAAGCAGACCACTGAAGCCAGGGCCGAGGAGCTCGAGTCTAGGGTCAGTACATTACCGCTCGTGCTGCAGGAACAACTCGACGCCATCAACACCGAGATACGGCTCATACAGGAGGAGAAGCAGACCACTGAAGCGAGGGCCGAGGAACTCGAGTCTAGGGTCAGTACATTACCGCTCATGCTGCAGGAACAACTCGACGCCATCAACACCGAGATACGGCTCATACAGGAGGAGAAGCAGACCACTGAAGCGAGGGCCGAGGAGCTCGAGTCTAGGGTCAGTACATTGCCGCTCATCCTGCAGGAACAACTCGGCGCCATCAACACCGAGATACGGCTCATACAGGAGGAGAAGCAGACCACTGAAGCGAGGGCCGAGGAGCTCGAGTCTAGGGTCAGTACATTACCGCTCATGCTGCAGGAACAACTCGACGCCATCAACACCGAGATGCGGCTCATACAGGAGGAGAAGCAGACCACTGAAGCGAGGGCCGAGGAACTCGAGTCTAGGGTCAGTACATTACTGCTCATGCTGCAGGAACAACTCGACGCCATCAACACCGAAATACGGCTCATACAGGAGGAGAAGCAGACCACTGAAGCGAGGGCCGAGGAGCTCGAGTCTAGGGTCAGTTCATTACCGCTCATGCTGCAGGAACAACTCGACGCCATCAACACCGAGACACGGCTCATACAGGAGGAGAAGCAGACCACTGAAGCGAGGGCCGAGGAGCTCGAGTCTAGGGTCAGTACATTACCGCTCATCCTGCAGGAACAACTCGGCGCCATCAACACCGAGATACGGCTCACACAGGAGGAGAAGCAGACCACTGAAGTGAGGGCCAAGGAGCTCGAGTCTAGGGTCAGTACATTACCGCTCATGCTGCAGGAACAACTCGACGCCATCAACACCGAGATGCGGCTCATACAGGAGGAGAAGCAGACCACTGAAGCGAGGGCCGAGGAACTCGAGTCTAGGGTCAGTACATTACTGCTCATGCTGCAGGAACAACTCGACGCCATCAACACCGAAATACGGCTCATACAGGAGGAGAAGCAGACCACTGAAGCGAGGGCCGAGGAGCTCGAGTCTAGGGTCAGTACATTACCGCTTATGCAGCACATGAGAAGCGGCTCATACAGGAGGAGAAGCAGACCACTGAAGCGAGGGCCGAGGAGCTCGAGTCTAGGGTCAGTACATTACCGCTCATGCTGCAGAAACAACTCGACGCCATCAACACCGAGATACGGCTCATACAGGAGGAGAAGCAGACCACTGAAGTGAGGGCCAAGGAGCTCGAGTCTAGGGTCAGTACATTACCGCTTATGCTGCAGGAACAACTCGACGCCATCAACACCTCGGTGTTGATGGCGTCGAGTTGTTCCTGCAGCACATGAGAAACGGCTCATACAGGAGGAGAAGCAGACCACTGAAGCGAGGGCCGAGGAGCTCGAGTCTAGGGTCAGTACATTACCGCTCATGCTGCAGAAACAACTCGACGCCATCAACACCGAGATACGGCTCATACAGGAGGAGAAGCAGACCACTGAAGTGAGGGCCAAGGAGCTCGAGTCTAGGGTCAGTACATTACCGCTTATGCTGCAGGAACAACTCGACGCCATCAACACCTCGGTGTTGATGGCGTCGAGTTGTTCCTGCAGCACATGAGAAACGGCTCATACAGGAGGAGAAGCAGACCACTGAAGCGAGGGCCGAGGAGCTCGAGTCTAGGGTCAGTACATTACCGCTTATGCTGCAGGAACAACTCGACGCCATCAACACCTCGGTGTTGATGGCGTCGAGTTGTTCCTGCAGCACATGAGAAACGGCTCATACAGGAGGAGAAGCAGACCACTGAAGCGAGGGCCGAGGAGCTCGAGTCTAGGGTCAGTGTGATACTCCTATATTTAACCAGCCGTTCGCCCACCCGTGTAAGACACTGGAGTGAATAAACTATGTCGGGATTTACACCATGTATTTGTTTATTTTTAAGGCTCCGATATTTCGGCGCGGTTGCATACGCCATGGTCAAGGAAGAACCGTCGATTGTTGCGTGCGGGTACATGTTATTGGCAGACGAATCGGTCTACCCTACGCCTAGATAGAAAATAGAAATAGAAATAAACATTTATTGACACTCACACAACACAAGTTACAGGAAATGAAACGATAAAAAACAACTTAAAATAAAATAAAATAAAACAAAAGGATTTATAATAATACCTACAATTAAAAACAGATGGGTACAAACATAGAAGAAAAAACAAGTTAAGTACATATACTGAACGTAAAAATAAAAAACAAGATAAACACATATTTGTGTGAGGCCCATAAATTACCCTGCCTCAGCATCAAGCCTCTGTGCCAGTCTCAGTTGGGCAGAATGAGCACAAAGGCGCTGTTATTCTGACAGGGTCAGTGCAGTGACGCACTTAGTAGGTACATTTATGAAAACAAACTTAATCTTAGATCTTTTATTATTACGCTCGTTACCGGTACAACTGTCTGCAAACTCACTACTCACTAGAATCTGTACTCGACATGTATTCTAATAACGTCAATAACCATGGAAAAAACAATATAATTATAAGTAAGTATATTGTTGACCGAAGATGATGATAATAATAATGATGATTAATTTGGTGTTCCTCTTTAGGTGGGCAGCTACGAACACATGAACGCGCTGGCGCCCGCGTCGCCGCCGCGCGCGCACCACCACAAATACCACACGGTAACTATACTACACTACACAATCATACTACACACTACACTACACAATCATACTACACTACACAAGCATACTATTACTATTCATAGGTCGCGGATCTTGAGCGATGAGCGAAAGATGCGTATTTTTAGATCTGTACCCGTAGCACGAACAGCTATTAAGTTATAATCGAGCGCAAATTACTGACAAATTTTTGTGTGGGAAATCTTAATACACTTACGGCAGTAGGTGGCGCTGTACAAATTTCAATACAAAAAATTGGCATTTATGTTCGATACGAATTTGATAGTCATTTGATAGTTTTTCGAGCTACAGGTGCCAATCGGTGATAGATACGTGCTTAGTTCTATTTCAATCACATTGCTACTTGCGCAGGAGTTGTGTTGTGATTCGTCGGTTGCATGTCTCGGAACTATGTTTTAATTTGTTTATTGATCCCGAAATGCACAAAGCGGAATACTATCCCCCACTCTTTCTTCCAGCGTACAAGATCACAGATACGTCGTCTAACGTATTTTATTTACCGTTCAACACGACATTATTGACCAAAATACACATGGTTAATAAATAATTTTAGAATGTTATTTTAAGAAATGCTTGTTGCTATTTAAAAAAATCTTGTCAAATTTTTTTCAGTGTTGTCGATATTATAAGTTATGTTAGTAAATGTAAAAAGTGTGAGATAATTATGTCACTTCGAGCTTATGTCTGAGGAATTTATACTTGCTACATTATTTTCGCTCCTGTACGGTCCTTTGTAAAAAAAACTGTAATTATTAAACATTTATATAGAGTATAATTAAAGTATGGTTAACTTTAATTATACTCAGGTATAATTGAAGTTAACCATAGTCCATACCATAGATTTATAAACCATACCCATAACATGAAAATGTATCGAGACGGAATCGAGTTCTTTTTTGTTTCATAGTTTTAATTCTAAAGGTGGCATTTACAGGCAACACAGAAACTGGAAAGGAGAAAGGCTTCGTTGCCTAAATATAAATTCTGCCATCTTTGTGTCCTCGCATGCTTAGCATACATACCATGCAACTACCGTGAAAAAAAATAAAGTAGCCAATCATATTCTGCCATTTCTGCACCCTCAAACCATGCAAAATTCTCTTAATCTATTAGGTTATGTTGTCTCTAAGTGGTGGCACTGTTTAAACGATATGCCCATCTGAATGCCAATCCGATGCGAGATCTAAAAACAAAGCAAACGTTGAAAAATACATTGAAACGTCACTTAATGGCATTACAATTAGACTCATAAATAAAAAGCTTACCCAGAGTTATTCTCAACACACTTTTTTGCTTCTGGAGATGGTCTTCGGCTCCTGGAGGTGCGCTGTACTCACAATCACAATCGCAGCTTCTTCTTTTTGTTTGCATTAGCATCAAAGATTTGATTAGCATGAGAAATTTTAATGTTTATTTGCATTTTCACTATGCTTCTGTCAGACTATAAACTTAGTTTACATAAGTTTATGTGTCAGACATACGCAAGATTGTCCGTGTCTTTTAATTATTTTTGTTTTATTTTTGTTTTTTTTTTAATTATGTATGTATGCATGTATATAAAATCCTTTGTTTGTCACATACCGCGCATTGCCACGCATATAAAAGGTCCTGCTAGAATACCAGCGTTGCTGTGACACGTATGTGTCATGGCAACACAAGCTGAGGTAGGTCCTAGTTAGCCCTAAGACCTGTTTTTTGTGAAATTTTTAGCTTTATTTAATTATTGTAACGTGTGGTCTTTGAGTTAATAAAAAATATCTCTCTCTCTGAACAATTAATTATAATGACTCGATTCAATCTTGATAGATATTCGTGGTATATTATATTCTTCGATCAAGAAAACCCTAGATGTCCGGTCAAAGTCCCAAAAACGACACCTCGAAATAACGCCCCACTTTCAAACCTGGTTGTTATTTTGTACAAAAGTATTATCTTCTTTGTTCTTTTCTTACTATTTAAAGTTGAATTTAGAAAGAATAGTAATTTGTACTCAGATAAAAATACCAAATGAATATTTTTATTTGGAAATTAAAAATTTTGATCCCCATTTTTGTTTTGCCAGTCGGTGCCTCATTTGCGTGCTGTTTTAGTTGGGAAAGCGTTATCTAAGATATTCTTGATCGAAGATTGTTTAGTATAAATAAGCTGGTGTGTCAGGCGCCCGCGTCGATGTCGCCGGCGCACGCGCTGTACCGCGCGCCGCCCGCCTCCGAGAGCCTGCCCTCCAGCCAGGTCGGTCCACGCCTGAGCTTACCGCGCCCATACCCGTCACTTACCGCGCCTTTACCCGTCACTTACCGCGCCTATAACCGCCCCTTACCGTGCCTTTACCCGCCACTCAACGCGCCTTTACCCGTCACTTACCGCGCCTATAACCGCCACTTCCGTGCCTATAACCGCCACTAATCGCGCCTTTATCTGCCACTTACCGCGCCTATACCCGCCATTTCCGCTCCCAGTTCCGCCCTTTACCGAGCCTATACCCGCCCCTTACCGCTCCTATACTCGCCACTTACCGTGCCTATACCCGACACTTACCGCACCTATATCCGTCCCTTTCCGCACCTATACCCCCCTTACCGCGCCTATACCCGCCACTTACCGCGCCCATACCCGCCACTTATCGCGCCTATATCCGCCCGCCACTTACCGCGCCTATACCCACTCTTTACCGCGCCTATACCCGCCACTTATCGTGCCTATACCCGCCACTTACCGCGCCTATACCCGCCTCTTGTGACACCCCTAAATCTCGCCTCGCTTTCCAACAACCGTCACTGTGATATGGCCGAAAGCTTACTCCCCAATTAAATAAGCTACTCTCACCTGCTGTCTCTCGCGCGTCCGGCCTCGCTTACGTACGCCAGCCAAATGTAATTAACTGAGATCGTGTTGCTTACATGAGTCTTATGAATGACCGAAAGCTGCTCGCGCTCTCACAGGGCTAATAAAGCCCTGCACCCACACTTTTTGGCCTTGCTTGCCTTACATAAAACTGGGCTCGTTTACTGATGATCTGCACTACAATTGCATGTCCAACGTAAAAAATACCTTTCATATTTTCCTCAAACTGGATTCTGATACCTTGCATACCCTGCCTGCACTGTATTTATTTACCTATTATAATAATATGTATGTGCTTTAGCTTCTGAAATTCAAGTACCTAAGGCGCAAATTGTCTATAACCACCGAGCTGATTTATCACTATACCGGGTGTAACAAGACCCTCAACGAAGACGAGGTCTACGTATTATGCCCATCATCAGGACCATTTCTGTTCAAAATTATTGCTGGGAAACGATTTTGATTTTTGGTGATAAAAAATCATTGCATACCACGCAATGTAACGCGTACAAAAGACCGCGCCTGCGAGTGAATGCTACACAGCTGCGTGCAGCCGAGGTGAAAGGCAAAGTTTATGTGCGTGCTCATGAAATACATTGAGTGATGACGTTTTGAAGCCATTTTTGTTACGAAATATATAAAATTTTGATAATGTTTCTGTAGATAAAAATTAGGAAATAACGAATAAAATAAGATTTCATAAAAATTTTGAAAAAAAAAAATTGAATTTGACCTTCAATAACTTCGTAGCTATTGGTTTCCCAGGTATACTCCAAAAGACATAAAAGATTCTGATGATGAGCGGAATGCGTGGACTTCGGCTTCGTTGAGTGTCTTGTTACACCCGTTATAGATGTCTTCTTTGAAAATGAGAGTTTTCGCCATCTTTGAAAATGAGAGTTTTCGCGTTAGCTACTAGGTCATCACTACTAGATGCATATTTGCTTCTAAGGGGCACTCTTCTCGTTATTAAAATATTCTTCAATTAACTGAATCACCTTATTATTCTTTATTATGGCGAGTCATCCATATCTGTAATTTTTGCCAAAAAAAATCAATTTTGAATATTCCTTCCTCACCATATCCTCAACCATCCATAAGTAAAACAAAGGTACAGTAAGTAGGTAAAGGTATATAAGTATATATCTATCCCTTGCAATGGGGAAGATGAGTGTAATTATTTTATAATATAGAAAAATCAAACGTAAAATCTAAAAAATATTGGTGAAAGAATTTTTTAGATATCTCAATAACTGAATTTTTTATTAATTTTCAAAGTTGAATGTTTTTAAAATCAGCGCGGTCTTGACCGTTTAAGGCGTGACGTCACATCGCCGGTTACGTCCGCCGAGATGTTATAAAACAAAGTCTTTCCGCCGCATCTGTCTATCTGTTCGCGATAAACTCAAAAACTACTAAACGGATTTTCATGCGGTTTTTACCAAATGATAGAATGATCCTTGAGGAAGGTTTAAGTGTATAATAAGTTAAAGTTTTATCTAAATTGGTAGAAATATGACGATAATAGTTAAAGATTGGGAGGGAGGAAAATTAAGCCGACTGGGAGCTTGCATCGAAAACGCTGCATAAAAATTTTGAGCTATAACAAAACAATGTATGATGGAATTGTTTCTCTTTTATAGATCTACAAAAAAGTCCGCGATGGCATATATCTATCTTTTAAGAATAGCTCACTATACCCATTATAATCTTCTAAAAAATCGGTCACATACAATGCGGTAATTTGGAAAGCTATTTAGAAGGATACAGTATTAATCCTTATCAACTTAAATACGTCTGTTACCTGAAGCATTTCATGCACATTATTTTAATCTTTAACACCATACTATTTAAATGAATATCTTAGGAATTGTCGCAAAAAATAACGCGAGCGAAAATAAATTCATGCGCGTCTTCTGGAGCAAAGGTAACGACTGTACGATATTTGTTTTATTTTAGGGTGTGCAAAAAAAGAAAGAAGCGAAGCGAGGGCGGGTCGTTAGTACACTTAAAATACTTGTTTAAAACAGTGTATTTTTTCAAGACACTATGAGACTATGATGGAGCCAGAAGGTGGCCATGGGAACTCTGTAATAAAATGAAGAAACCCTATCGAGTTTATGCTCGTTTGATTCGTCTTGACATGGACTCTGGTACTAGATGATATCCAAGTTCTGATGATGGAGCCAGAAGGTGGCTATGGAAACACCGTCGAATTTAGGCTCGTTTGGTTTGGCTTGACAATAAGTCTGGTCCTAAAAGATATCTAGGGTGATGATGGAGCCAGAAAGTAGCCATGGTATCTCTATAATAAAACGACCCAAACCAGTGAGTTTGGGCTCGTATAATAATCCAAGGATGATGGAGCCAGAAAGAGCCCATGGGAACTCTGTTATAAAATGACGCAATACCCTCGAATTTAGGCTGGTTTGTTTGAAACGATCCCAAATTCAATGGTGTTGTGTCGTTTTATTACAGATCTCTCATTACCACTTTCTAGCTCCATCATGAGACCCTGGGAACCATATAGAAATAGGGTCTAAGGTCTTAGTCAAGACAAATCAAACAAAACCAAACTCGATGAAGTTGTATGGTTTTATTGCTGTGAACTTCTTCTGGCTCCATTTTAAGACCCTGGAGACCATCTCCCCATCATACATAGTACTTGTCAAGGCAAATCAAACCATTCTAAACTAGCTCATGGTGTTGCATGGTTTTATTACAGAGTTCCAGTGACCTTCTTCCGGCTCCATCATCAGAACCTGGAAACCATCTCCCACCATAGTACTTGTCAAGGCGAATCAAACGATTTCAAACTAGAATATGGGGTTGCATGGTTTTATTTCAGAATTCTTGTGGCCTTCTTCTGGCTCCATCATCAGACCCTGAACACTTTTTCCCAACAGTGTACTCGTCAAGACGAATCAAACGAGCTCAAACTTGACGGGGTTGCATGGTTTTATTACAGAGTTCCTGTAGTCTTTTGTAGGTCCATCGTCAGACCCTGGACACTGTTTCCCAACAGATTACTCGTCAAAATGAATCAAACGAGCCCAAAGTCGATAGGGTTTCATGGTTTTGATACAAAGTTCCTGTGGCTTTCTTCCGGCTTCATTTTCAGACCCTAGAAACTATTTCTCAATAGAGTACTCGTAAAGACGAATCAAACGAGCCCAAACTGGATGGAGTTGCTTTTTTATTACAGAGTTCCTTTGACCTTATTTCAGCTCCATCATCAGACCCTGGATTCTATTTTCCAACAGAGTACTCGTCAAGCTCAAGACGAATCAAATGAGCCCAAACTCGATGGGGTTGCATGGTTCTGTGGCCTTATTCTGATTCCATCATCAGACTCTGGAAATCATCTCCCATCATAGTACTTGTCAAGGCAAATCAAACGATTCCAAATTATATCAGACCCTAGAAACTAATTCTCAGCAGAGAAGTCGTCAAGATAAATCAAATGAGCTAAAAGTCGATGGGATTGCATGGTTTTATTACAGAGTTCCTGTAGCCTTTTTCAGGTCCATCATCAGACCCTGGACACTGTTTCCCAACATAATACTCGTCAAAATGAATCAAACGAGCCCAAACTGGATGGAGTTGCTGTTTTATTACAGAGTTCCTGTGACCTTCTCTCAGCTCCATCATCAGACCCCGGATTCTATTTCCCAACAGAATACTCGTCAAGACGAATCAAATGAGCCCAAACTCGATGGGGTTGCATGGTTTGAATACAGAGTTCCTGTGGCCTTCTTCCGACTCTATCATCAGGCTCTGGAAACTATCTCCCATCATAGTACTTGTCAAGGCAAATCCAACGATTCCAAATGATATCAGACCCTTGAAACTACGAGTATTTCTCAACAGAGAACTCGTCAAGACGAATTAAATGAGCCTAAACTCGATGGGGTTGCATGGTTTGAACACAGAGTTCCTGTAGCCTTCTTCCGGCTCCATCATCAGACCTTGGACCTCATCTCCCATTCCTATCAGAGTACTTGTCAAGACGAATTAAACGAGCACAAAAGTCGATGTGATTGTATGGTTTTATTATAGAGTTCCTGTGGGCTTCTTCCAGCTCCGTCATCAGATCAGCTGAATGATGATCAGCGTTGTCTTACAGTTCTGACCTATATTCAAAGTTTCAAGTCTAGCTCATTATAAAATCATTCCCAGTAATTAAACAAAGAAACAAATAAACGAGATAACGACCTAAGAAAATAAAAAATAAGTAGGTACCTGTTAAAACGTCAACTTGCGAAAGATACGTATCCGAGGAACTCTATGAAATTTTCTGTACCTACCTAATTTTATTGAAAAATACAGTGGTTGTATGAAAAATGTAAAATAACAAAACAAAAGTATCGAAATTAACAAAAGTAAGTTTACAGCGCCTGTCAATCACATAGTGTCGCTAAGCTTCCATACGCCCGCCGCCGCTGTCCATCGTACAACCGGCGACGTGACGTCATAGCCATTACTCGAACGACGCAATCAGATTCCGCGCGTCCCCAAATTGATTTGCTTATAAAAAATTCAATTTTCGTGATATCAACATATTTTTTTCACAGTTAGTCTTATAATTGCTTATACTTTTAATTAGGGCTAAAAAAAATGAATAAATTTTTATTTACATCTTCCCCATTATATTAAGTTGTATAGCTAATGAATAAGACACTTTTATAGCACTTTTATAATAATTAGGTACCTATTATACCGCTTTAGTAGTTGCCCAAAATGTTGTCAAACACTAGCCTTTTTGTAATACAATAGTTTGTATTGTAAGATTATTTTCAACACACTTGCTCGTAAAGTGAGCCCTAATACATCGCTTTTAGGGCCATAAACAGAGCTATAACAAACGCGTGCAATAATATATAAAACACTAGTACGTTACAGAATTAACCCTACAAAGTTAAATTAGTACCTTACTGCAAGTTCTACGCGAGTAAACAGGGCATTCCCAATTTAGCCGGGTAATACAGTTATTTTTTTTAGTAACAACAAAGAGGTTTTATGCTGCCGAAAATTCATACATTTTTAGAATAAATAAATGTGTAAGTCCCAATTAAGTCAAACAAATATTTATTATTATCAAAATTATTCATAATTCACAATATTTTGTTATAAAATATTAAAATATTTGCATTTTATCCTTAAAATTATAATTTTGAAGTAGACTGTATGCTCACTCACCCCTTTGTTCGCAAAATATTCTCGCGTTGGGCGTGTAAAAAAAAAAAAAAAACGTGCGCGCATTTTCCCATAATTATCATATTTTTTTTGTCGTATTTGTTGCTGTGTGGTAAATTACTGTGTTTTTTCCTCGCAAATGTGTTGAAAAACGTCGTATGAAACTCGTGAGCTCTTGCTTATTGCACACTCGGCTGAGTTACGCCCTCGCCTGCGGCTCGGGCTGCAACCCACAGCCATGTGTGCAATGAGCAACCTAAGCTAACTTGTCTCATAATGTACTATTAGCTAACAGCAAATTAGCTTAATATGTATTTAAATAAAATTATGTATTATTGCCAGCTATGGTTGTGTTCATACATATCAACGTATCCCTGGGCTTTAATTATCAACTAATAATATAAACTAATTATTCGTTCATCAACATTGATGAATTGAACATAGACAAAGGACATTCTATTTATTTATATTTCTTCATTTATGTCAGTGTCGCAGAGTTCTTTTATTCGCCCATGTTGATTCACGCATAATACTAATGTAGTTTAGATATTAAATTATTGCAATAGTACTTAGTATAAAACTTAACCACTTTATAAGTTATATGTAAAACCTTTTAAGTATTGTTATAAATTTATTAAATAATCAATTGTAATTTTCACTCTTAGATTTATTAATGTAGTTTAAAAAACTGTCTGAAAAGCTAAAATCTAAACAAAATATGTAATATAATAATTGTAGTATATTTTGAATACTATTTTTATTAGAAGCCAGTAGTGTTATAACACCCTTTCGATTCCTTTTTAGAGATACTAATTTAGATTAAAGTTTTTCTCTTTAAATATTTTTCGTAATAAAAATAGGAATTGCAAAAACTCCAGTTACATTTTACCTGCACGCAGTGGCGACACGGCGTGCTGCGTCTCGGGTAAAGCACGTTATGTGGCAGACACACATAGATACTAGTTTAGCCCCTTTTATTTCGCTTTATCACAAAAAATATATCGTGTGCACAAGTAATTTAATGTTCGTATAGATAGAACATTTAAAAAATAAGGGTTTTGTGGTAATTAGAAGAGTGTTGATTTTATGACAATAAACACAATTTTTAAAAGATTTTGAACAATCTGCTAAAGCACGTGTCTGACTCAACAAATGAGGTGTTAACCCCACAGCAGGATTGGAAGATACAAATTTCAAATGTTTTCCCAAATCTCATTTTATTTTACCCAAAATAATAAGTTTGTATGTAAAGATGATTTAAAACTTCCCCAAACACGAGTTCTTTTATGAAAATAAGATTTTCTTCTTCCCCAATAATTGAAATTTTCCCCAAAATTGCGGCAAAATTCCTCAATGTAGCAACCCTACCCCACAGTTGCAGCTGTGCGAGGAGGGCGGCGTGGGGGCGGCGGGCGCGGGGCAGGAGGGCGCGGAGAGCCCGCTGACGGCGCGCTCGCTGCGCCTGGAGCGGGCGGCGCGCGCGCTGCACGCCGAGCGCGACCGCCTGCGCACGCACTACCAGCCGCCCTATGACTCGTGAGTATACACCGAAGTAGCGTTGCCATCCGTCCGGATAAAACCGGACAGTGTTAAGTTTTTTACCTTATACTGAGCGCTTCCGTGCTTCGGAGGGCACGTACAGTGGTCGGTCCCGGCTGTTGTCATCTGATAACAGTCGTTTTAAGCCTTACAGGCGGCTTGAAAAACTCTAACGCTAGGTGGCCACTATTCCTCATTCGATAAAAGAAGAAGACCTCTTGTTCGGCCAAATTTGACTGCATCTGGCCCATTCGGGATTTGTTAGGCTCTCGTCCCGCCCGCACTTCATGCAACTCATCACCGGCGAGCGTGTGGGTGGGCGTCCCGTCACGAAAACCCCTTTAGCGTCCGGCCTTTGGTCTCAAAATTTCGGCCTTTTTAACGGGTTAGTCCGGTTTTTTAATTTTTATATTAGAGATGGCAACGCTACACCGAAGAGTTAATATCGATTGACAGTTTTGTGTGCTTTTTCTAAAAATGACCATTTCACGCCTGTAGCACACCTCCGCCGCGAAACCGTACCAGCGGCACCGCAGTAGTTCGCCACAGTTCCGCCATGAGTTGTCTTCTATCGATGACAATATATGACGATCACATCTACGTAGCGGTTTCGTGTGTCCAACGGTTGGAGCTGATCGGGTGGAATCGCGCGTGAAAAATCTATGCTTTGGAACATTTGTATCGCTTATTGAACTCATGGCGGAACTTACTGTGGTGCTTCGCGGCGAAGGCACAGAATAGATAATAGTACTAGCGTACAGAAGTTGCACTCCGCGAAATAGTTTAAATAAATTGCGACTCTTGCTCCGACACAATAAAGTACAATTCAGGTCGCACAGCGCTTCGTCTCTCCAAAACATTCACTTAGTAGTTGCCTCTCTTTCTATCGCGTAGGTCTTATCTTTTCTGATGTATGGAATTTGTCCTCTCAGAGGACGCCGAGCGCTTCGTACTCGCGCGCGGAGTGACAGAGCTCTGGCAAAGGTGTGTTACAGGCGTCAGTGTTAACAATGAATGTTGTCTAATTTAGAGCCATAAATACGGTTCGGGGTCGTTCACAACGAACTAATATTTGTATACAGCAAACACTATATTTAACTAAGCTATTTTTAAACAATCATTATTAACCGATCCCCATTTGTTATTAACCCAATTATCAAATGAATAATAGTATATCATAGTCATTAACTACATTGTGATTTTCGAAATTAACACTCCATTTTCCTTCTCTTTCACGCCGCCAGGACTTCAATGATGTCAGGGAGCCTCGCCAGATTCCCCGTTCACAGGTGCTTACCCGTTCCCCGTAGCCCTTTGCCCCGGTTGTCTCACTCGGAAGTGAACCTGTCTGCCGTCTGGTGCGACTGCCCCGACACGCAGTTCAACTACGCCCCGCACAGACTATGCATGAAGTCGAATTTGTATAAGATGTTGGACAATTATCTGTTTTACCATCCGTGTCTCGTGAAGTCTGCGAGCTATATTTGAGTGTGAAATTGGTCACGGGAAACAAACTTTATGGAAAATGTTGACTGATAGAAAATGCTTTTCTATCGGCCTTCTTAGCTATAATCAATAGTTAAGGTCTCCTTAACTTTAGGGAAGCTGTCAGTTTCATACAGTTTCTGTCAAATCTGACAACTTTTTGAATTTAAGGTGGCCTTAACTTATTTGTTTGAGTCCGCCGTGAGTCCGTTTTTTCACATGGATTGTGGTTGGCGGCTTCTTTATAATGTAACCCTTTTTATAATGTAACGGATGTATTTCTTACAAAGTGATAGTGCAATTGGCACATAAGCTTTAAACCTTACATGAGTCTATAGATGCGTTATGTAGTAGTAGTAGCACTCTAAATGCGAATGAGAATTTTATTGCAATCGTCAAAAGGCTGCAATCTCAACAGAAATAGAAGTATAGCATTTAATTTGTGTATTGGTGACTTTGACAGTTTAAAATTTAACGAGAGAAGATATATTTAGCTTGTTGGACCTTGTTTTGCGTGTATTATTTTATAAGACGTTTTATATGCATCAAATGTATGACACAAATTATTTTCACAAAATGTTTATATTTTGACAATAAAATGGAATTACTAAGGGTTGTAGTGTTCATTTGCTGTGGCCTGTCGGAATGGAATACGGTACGTGTGAATTTGTTGTGTTACCCTTTTTACTAGACTAGAGCTCCGCCACGCTACACAGATCCAATAGTAATTCCATTTTATAGGTTTCCTAGCGAGAGTTGAGGTGAAAAAGGCTGCCCTTGTGTTTGTATCGAATTCGGAGTGGATTAGACATTATCATCGTGATTAGGAAATGCTTTCCGTCTTGCTTGTTCAGGTCATTTGTGTACTCAACTCATGCTGGATGGCCTAAAATTTTGACTTGTATTAGTAGTCCATTTAGAGTGAGCGCGCACGAGCGACTTTTGTCTACGCTACTAATTTGTCTGTCGACGGGTTTGTATGAAAGTCTGTTGGCTGTCGCGTCGTTATATTGCGCACTTTCATACAAACCCGTAGACTTGATGAGAGAGAAATAAGTTACGAAGGCAAAAGTCCCTCGTGCGCGCTAGCTCTTAGGGTTAAACTTGCAACACTTGTAAATTAACCACTACAAATTTTCGGCCGACCAAATATTTGATATGTAGCTAGAAGATGATGGTGTGTTGTTATTGGCTAGAACTCTTATAAATGCTCGCCAACACATTTTCGTATCTACATGTGACGTTTTGCTTTCTAAATGCTAGATTTTCTCAAAGGATAACCAAATGTTCATTGAGAAAAGGACCATGCAACTGACTGGCCCAAAAAATTTTGTTGTATAAAAATGAAACCTATAAAAATTAATAGATATTATTATAACTAGTAACTTTTACTATCGGACCAAGAAAATCTGTCCTGGAGATAAAAAGTTAAAGGTATCCAAAATATTAAAAACTATAACACATCGCTATGAGAATAAACTACGATAGTTTCTTAGATATGGTTGGGTGTTTCACTTACCCCACCTGACTATATATTTTTATTTTTAAATAAATCTGTCTTCTACAATATAAAACTATAGCTTCATACAGGTATAATTGTTAGCGTAGGAAAGAAAAGGACAGAAAAAGCTAGCTGAACACTGGTTTTATGATGCTAGTAATAGTAAATACGTATTTATAACTTTTTTGACTGGTGATCAAATTTGTATGGGTTAGTTAGATTGGTATGGTCTCTTTTTGTCTTTTGACTGTTTGCTTAGTTTAATTAATTACATCAACTATATCCCCTGAACTAGAAATCTCCTCCACAGTAGTTCGAGTCAGGAGTCACTGGGTGGCCTCGGCATGAGCAACATGAGCGGTAGCGGGGGCGGGGCGTGGGGCGGAGCGTCGCCCGGCCTGCCGCGGGGCGTGGCCGCTGCGGCATCTGCCGTCTCTATCGCCAGTATGCATCAACAGAAGAAGAGGGGCATTAAGAGCTCGCTAGGGAGGTTCTTTAGCAAGAAGGAGAAGGCGGGGATGCCGGTTAGTGGGTTTTAAATATCAATCAATTTTTAATAATGACAGGTGACAGAAAAGAATGGAAGAGAAGGTCGCACTTCTCCGATCCGATATAAAGGCAAGGCAGGGATATGATTATGATTTAAGCTTTTTGCAATGCTATAAAGGGTGTTTCTGTAACAAACTGTCTTATTAGTTATTATTACAAATTCTCGTATACAAGTTGTTTTAGCACTAAGTTTTTCGAATCATTTAGCTTGGCCTTGGAATTTGGAATACTCTTGTGTTCAAACGAAATCCTGATTTAACAAAAAATGTTGACAGTTAAAAATCTCGCTATTGGACAGCAATCTCAATAGCGACTTATGAAGCGCATGGAATAATCCTTCCCTTTCCTAAAACTTTATAGATTTGACAATGGGGTTGGTAAACTTTTTCGAAAAGAATTGTTTTATATTTTTTTTTTGATAGCACAAGTTTGAAGAATAAAGAAAATAATATTATGATTTTTTTATTTTACTTTGTTAACTAAATATATTTTTTTATATTATTATCGCGATAAAATATCAAACATACGGCTGAACACGAAGTTCCTTTGCATTTACTGATTTAAAAAATTTGATTGACAGATTTGACAGACAGTCACAAAGAGTAATCATACCTTTGTTTTTTTTGTTTTGAGCAACAACATAGAAAGTCTTTGGAGCAAAGGCATAACCTACGCATACAGCCGTAATAGTGATTTATTGTACTATGCTGTAAATGAAAAATTTATTTTTTTATTTAAATTAAAATGAAGCATTATATAATTCCGCAATTTGTTATTCCTGACTCCAAAGTCAAAAGCTACCAGAAAATATATAATTCACAACAGTTTTGGAAAAGTTTACCACCCCATTGTGTTAATTGAAAATCGTTGTATTGACAACGACATCCCTTCATCAACGAAAGTCCTCCTTTATTAAAAAAAATATGTTGACTGTCGTGTGTTGTCCACGCTTGTGTTTGTGTTATAGTATTTTGATTTAACTTTTTTTAGTAAGTCTTAATATGTAATTTATCAACGGCGTGATTACCGCTGCTGCAATTTTATTTTATAATTTCCCCGTTTTATCAGCAAAATTTCCTTGTGTAGATGCAGGGCGGCGGCGCGCGGTCGTTATCGTCGGCGTCATCGTTAGGGCTGTCGGGATTGGCCGACGACACGCTTACGCCCGACTGCCCCCCACCACCGCCGCACCAAGACCTGGCGCGAGTCAAAACCAAGTCAGTATACACATGAAAACGCTCTTTTACAGATGCCACAGAATACATATGGCGCGGCGGCGGCGGCGCCGAGTCACACAAAGAAGGACGCCCATTTTTGACCTGTCAAAATGTACATTTTATCACTAATATAGTTCATTAAATTGCATTTTTATTGTTATTTATAAATTGCAAATAAAAATCGGCAAAACTGAAATAGAGAAATTTGATAATAAATATTGACAATAATTACAATTCATATAAACTAGAATATATTGATTTCACCATTACATATTTTCGTGATTGCCAAATTAAAATTCAATAAATCTAGTGTTCTCCGGTCATAGCAACTATGTATTCAAATATAATTTTATTATCGTTAAACTTTCGTTAAACATCAACTGTGTTATTACAAAAGATTTTTAAACACTGTTTAAGTAAACACGTGTTTAAATGTGATGCTGTCACTTTCTTGTAGAGATGTACCGACTAGTCGGCCACATTTGTAGTCGGCGACTATCGGCAATAAGCACCGACTAGTCAGCCTATTACTTTATACATATTTTATGTTAAAAGTCATTTCAATTTTCAAATTTTTAAAAAGGGTGATCGAAATAAAATCCATTATACATAGGCCCTCGGAAGTAAATTTTTTTAAGCTAATTTAACAATTTATTTGGTCAATGAATAAACAAGGATAAAAAATATTATTTGCACAAGGATTGATAAGTTGTAAAACAGATGTTTATTAAGATTTTGGAGATGCCCATCATTAAGAAGCAGCTGTGCCTAAGAACTTTTAACTAAAAAGCTAATAATAAATTTACCGAAAAAAATAATCGGCTTAGCCGACTAGTCGGCCTTTTTACAGCCGACTAGTCGGCTAGTCGGCCAAAGTCATAGTCGGCCCATCTCTACTTTTTCGACAATATTGTTTGACAGAGATAGCAGCACATTTAAACACGTGTTTAAAAATCTTTTGTAATTACACGGCAACTTTAAAAAAACGCTTTTTTACAGGTCAACGCTTGTATGGGAAGTGGTCATCCTTCTTTAACTATTTTCGCAATACAGATTTTTTGTTGCTTCCAAATATGTGTGAGATGTTGGTGCCTGAAGCGAGAGTTTCTATTGTCTTCCATTTGTTTTTTCGAATGGCTCGCGCGATATGCCTGTATTAACACTGATCGTGTGTGCGTGACAGAGAGCGCGACTACCGGCACGAGTTGCTGGGCGAGGCGATGCGCGCGGGCACGCCGTTCGCGCTGTGGAACGGGCCCACCGTGGTGGCCTGGCTCGAGCTGTGGGTGGGCATGCCGGCTTGGTACGTGGCCGCGTGTCGAGCCAACGTCAAGTCTGGCGCCATCATGTCCGCGCTCTCCGACCAGGAGATACAGCGTGAGATCGGTCAGTATGACTCGCTTCACTGTACCTACGTCAAGATAATGAATGATGTTTACTATGTTAGGCTAAAAATAAACATAATAAATAGTATTCATAAAAGTTACTTAATATAACTGAAAAAATATTAGAAAAAATCGACTCACCCGTAGTAGCTCAGACGGGACTCGAACCCGCACCCTTAGGATTCCGGCCCAATGCACTAACCAATTATGCTACCGAGTCGCTAGTGGGAGTGGCGAAATTTTCTAATACTTTTTACGTTTTCGCTGTAAGCCAGCGTTATTTCATCAATGTGAGAATTACCTGGTTAGTGCATTGGGCCGGAATCCTAAGGGTACGGGTTCGAGTCCCGTCTGAGCTGCTACGGGTGAGTCGATTTTTTCTAATATTTTTTCAGTTATATTAAGTAACTTAATATATAAAAATAGCATTGTGAATGCTAAAATCTAAAAATTCAGCATTCATAAAATATGAATCAGAATTTCACTAAGTAAGATTTGACAAAATGTAATCCCACCAAAAACATTTTATGTAAAAATTCTCGTCACTATGACAAAATGTAATTTTGGTTCGAGGTAACATTGTAATCTTACTGTGTATCGTCAGGCATCAGCAACCCTTTGCACCGGCTGAAGCTGCGGCTCGCGATCCAGGAGATGGTGTCGCTGACGTCGCCGTCGGCGCCGCGCGGCACCGCCTGCGCCGCGCTCGCCTTCGGGGACATGAACCACGAGTGGATCGGGAACGTGTGGCTGCCCGAGCTCGGTATGAATCACCAACGGTAGAACTAACTTTCAATTATTGGTAGGTGATACTTTAGTTAAGGGACATGAACCACGAGTGGATCGGGAACGTGTGGCTTGGCTGGCAGAACTCGGTATGAATGACAAATTGATAGAACTAACTTTGAATTTAGGGGACATGAACCACGAGTGGATCGGGCACGTGAGCCTGAACCAACCAACGGTATGAATGACCAATTACAAATTACTAAAAATTATTATCGAACTGAACTGTGAATTATTGATGTGAATTGTTGATAGGCGATTCTTTTAGTAGGTTCTTTTTACCGCTTCAATCGCAGGTTGAATACGCTAGAGATCAATGCGCCATCGAGTTCCTTACATTACATTATACAAAGCTATCACACACCAATTTTATGTTTTATGTGTAGGATAATAATAATAAAAAAAAATAACTTTATTACTCAATATCAATTTAACATAGTAATGAGACACCCCAGAGAGTAATACAATACTCGTGTTGGGGTTGACTCGCTCTCCCAAGACAAAATACTATATTGAGTATGTACTAGGTTTACTATACATAGTAAGATAAGAACAATTTTATTTAACAAAGAGTAATATTCCAAGTGTGTGTGTGTATGTGTAGGAAGTAAAGTTCAAAATCGAATAAATCATCTAATCGTCGTCGCTCTATAAATCATTGCAGAGATGAGTGATGAGCTTGTGAAGTGAAGCGAGCATACTCCTATGAATAACGCGGTAACTTTTTGCCGTCTAGTTTATTTAGGCTGATGATAAACGGCAAAGAGTGGCTTATGAATATAATAGTGGTGTCAATTCATGCAACACGGCTTAACTGAATTGACAGGTTTTATTAAACCAAATTTAAGCTTGCATCCTTTTCTTTCCGTATCGAAAAACAAGAGCAGTATGCTGAAATCAAGTTGAATCATGTCAATTTAGTGTGGTCGTCTGTACTGAATCGACACCATTAACATGCAGCATTTTGTTTCAGGATTACCTCAATATAGGACGACGTTTATGGAATGCCTCGTGGACGCGAGGATGCTAGAACACTTAACGAAGAGAGATTTACGGACGCAGCTCAAAATGGTCGATAGTTTTCACAGGTAAGACAAGTATACTTAACAAAGCATTTACCATATTAGGGACAACATTACATTATCTGCCTAATATTATTATGATAAAATGTGACTAACCCATCTAGCTGGCTGTAAACATTTTTCACGATTTAGGCACCAAATAGCACGTGTGTGAGTCACTTATTAAGAGCCTAAAGTTGAACTTGTTTACATATAAAAATCGCGCACAAAAGTTTAACCTTATACTGTTAGTAATAATAACGATCTTTGGCAGGCAGACATAACAAGCCTGATAAAGTATTATCTAGGGTGTTTTTGGCGCCATTTTATCGAGTTCAGTTTGGTGGCTATTTTAATTATCTGCTTATATTAAATCACATATTATTAGTATTGATAAGTTACGATATATTGCTTATTTTTAAACTTTAAGTTAACGAACGAATAGTGGTCATTTGAATATGGGGCTTCTGGGCAAGCTCGCTCCATCGTAGACCCTGTCTTTGCTTTCGGGCTAGACTAGGGTCAAAAGAGCAAACCCATTAATTTATAAAAAAAAAAATAGGGGTGCTGTATTATGAGTGTTGTCCCCAGAACGTCGTTACACTTCGGCGTGGCGTGCCTAAAGCGGGTGGGGTACAGCGTGCGGGCGTTAGAGGAGAGGAGACGCGCCGCCGAGCACGGCGTGCGGGACGTGCTCGTGTGGACCAACGAGCGCCTGCAGCGGTGGCTGGCCGCCATCAACCTCAAGGTAGGGACGTGCTCGTGTGGACCGACGAGCGCCTGCAGCGGTGGCTGGCCGCCATCAACCTCAAGGTAGGGACGTGCTCGTGTGGACCGACGAGCGCCTGCAGCGGTGGCTGGCCGCCATCAACCTCAAGGTAGAGACGTGCTCGTGTGGACCGACGAGCGCCTGCAGCGGTGGCTGGCCGCCATCAACCTCAAGGTAGAGACGTGCTCGTGTGGACCAACGAGCGCCTGCAGCGGTGGCTGGCCGCCATCAACCTCAAGGTAGAGACGTGCTCGTGTGGACCAACGAGCGCCTGCAGCGGTGGCTGGCCGCCATCAACCTCAAGGTAGAGACGTGCTCGTGTGGACCAACGAGCGCCTGCAGCGGTGGCTGGCCGCCATCCACCTCAAGGTAGGGACGTGCTCGTGTGGACCGACGAGCGCCTGCAGCGGTGGCTGGCCGCCATCAACCTCAAGGTAGAGACGTGCTCGTGTGGACCGACGAGCGCCTGCAGCGGTGGCTGGCCGCCATCAACCTCAAGGTAGGGACGTGCTCGTGTGGACCGACGAGCGCCTGCAGCGGTGGCTGGCCGCCATCAACCTCAAGGTAGGGACGTGCTCGTGTGGACCGACGAGCGCCTGCAGCGGTGGCTGGCCGCCATCAACCTCAAGGTAGGGACGTGCTCGTGTGGACCGACGAGCGCCAGCAGCGGTGGCTGGCCGCCATCAACCTCAAGGTAGAGACGTGCTCGTGTGGACCGACGAGCGCCTGCAGCGGTGGCTGGCCGCCATCAACCTCAAGGTAGGGACGTGCTCGTGTGGACCGACGAGCGCCTGCAGCGGTGGCTGGCCGCCATCAACCTCAAGGTAGAGACGTGCTCGTGTGGACCGACGAGCGCCTGCAGCGGTGGCTGGCCGCCATCAACCTCAAGGTAGAGACGTGCTCGTGTGGACCGACGAGCGCCTGCAGCGGTGGCTGGCCGCCATCAACCTCAAGGTAGTGAAGGGACGTGGCGTAAAGGTAGGGATGTGGCATGTGGACTCATCTAAAGGTAGGGACGTGCTCTGTGGACCGACGAGGCTGGCCTACTGACTTTTTTTAAACAAGCCTCAAACGTTCATGGGTACAACCGTAAACGTCAGATTACTCCAGTGAATTAACACGTAAATCAGAGGCAAAAATTTCATAACTAAGGTTTAGAGTATGATAAGGAATTGTAAAAGAAATATATTAAAGACGACCTTAACTTGCGCAGGAGTACGCGAACAACCTGTCGGAGAGCGGCGTGCACGGCGCGCTGATCGCGCTCGACGACAACTTCGACGCCAACAGCATGGCGCTGGCGCTACAGATACCTACGCAAAACACACAGGTACATACATTATTTTTTGTATAATATGTTACGGCTAAACCTAGTTTTAGCCGGCTAAAACTAGGTGTAGCCGATAGCTGTTGGCTAAAACTAGGTGTAGCCGATAGCTGTTGGCTAAAACTAGGTGTAGCCCATTTGCTCGCGGCTAATACTAGGTAGGTGTAGCATGGGGTATTAAGAAAGTTATTTCTGTTGTCTGTTAAAAAAAAATACTTCGAAATTTAAGGCTCACGCTCCGCTGCGCTTACAGGGACAGGGATATTCGGGACTTACAGAGGTAAAGCAGATCAGTTCACCTAGTTTTAGTTTTAGTGAAGAAATTTAGCTAAATAAAAATTAGCAATGGAGACTCACATAATTTATGTGAGAAGTTAGGTTTTTTTTACATCACGATATTTTTTTCTGATTCGTCATACATTGACGGTAATATAATAAGACAAAAGTTGTTCACTGTGGAAATTCGTCCTTTTATTTTATTTTATTCTGATTCTTCAAACATCGAAATAATAAGACAAAAGTTATTGAATTTGTAGATTTTAGGCATTTACAATGCAATTTTTTAATTATTTTAATATTATTAATATAAAAGAATACGTTTTTTTTTAGTATTTTTTTCTATTATCTTAAGACAAAAGTTGTTCACTATGAACGTTCGTCCTCAGGCGCGGCAAATCCTAGAGATGGAGTACGCGAACCTCCTAGCGGTGGGCACCGAGCGGCGCGCCGAGCACCCCGCCTCCTGACGGCCCGCGCCCCCCGCGCCCCGCGACTAGCGCCCCGCCCGCGCCCGCGCCGCCCGCCCCGACCTGCCGCCGCCCTACTACTGCTAGGCGGCACCACGACGCGAGATCACTGCATCTGTAACAGTCAAATATACAAAGGCGAGTGGCATTGTGACAATTTAACTTCTGAAGTATAAACTAATCGTGAAGTCTCCCTCGCATATACGACACACCTTCCTACTAAACTGTTCTGTGACGTCAAGGGCGATCGTAACCATAACACCTATCTACTACTGCTAGGGTGCA